>QGED01000033.1:0-342197 GCA_004367475.1 Fusarium camptoceras
TAATTATTATTATTTTATAGTATATATAGTATATAGTTATATATTTATATAAAAGTACTTTATATAGTATTCTATAGTAATATTACTAACTTATTTTAGTTCTTTTAAATATATATAAATATACTAGGTTTTTTTTTAATTTCTTTAGTATATAGTTTAAGTTAAACTTTTAATAATAATTACTAGCTATAATTTATTCTTAACTTATTATGTATTATCTTTAACCTTATTAACTCTTTCTCTAAGGTACTATTAATCTTTACTAATAATTAATACTATACAACAGAATTTATAGTATTCCTCTGTTAGAGGTTTTATAGCAACCTTAACTAAGAGCCGATCTGTCCCCTCGAGAGCTCGCAGATAGAACACTACGTCAGAAAAGAGGACAAAAGGTCATGTCCACTCCTCATTCTGCAGTGGAGTTCTGTATTAGAAGGACCAACATGAGGGCTATCTATATCCCTAATCATATGGATCTTTCTTTTCACTCGCAGTGCCATTTGCATAGAAACATCATTCCAAACATCAAAGTTATGCAATCATGCAAGTCAACACCGGAAGGCCTAAGAAGCGGGCTAACAAGACGGCCAGGCACTGTCACAAGTGTTTGGTACCATCCTGCTTTAGCCTAACGAGGAAGAGTTTGGCCGGTTTCCTCTCAAGCTACTTGGGACAGGAATCGAGGGAAAGACTTTCCCCATAAGGCATCCATACCCACGATCTGAAGATGCCTTATGGGAGATCAGGTATCCTACCCAGACACCCCCTTGTGATACAGCCTTTCTCCTAGACATCCCTGAACACCTTGACTTCTGGACTTGTGTCTGGGGTCCTGGAGGCTGGGAATCATGCATGGCTAACGGCATAGATGAATACTCTACCCATCGCTGAAACTCAGCATCGAGCACGCCACCGCCAGGCGGTCACTCTTCTCATTGGCCTTTAGAACCAGCGCAGACAGGTCCTCGCCCTCCATGAATAGCAGATCAATGACTTGAACCTCCAGATTCAGTACCTAGATGCCCAGAACGCCGCTCTTTGTACCGCCAGCACGATTCCAGGCTCTACCACTACCTCACTGGCACCCAATAATCTGGCTTAAGAGCACGATCTCGTCGCCAGGTATGCTCAAAGACTTGGCTTGAGAGCCTAGGACTGACCTAAGATGCGTAAAGTAGAGGCTTTAGGGTATGTATTGTTTTACTCTTGGCGTCTTGAATAACTGGAGACTTTCTTGCGGGAGGAACCTCGACATCCGGCTGGTATGGTTAGAGCCTGTTGCTTCTCTTGCGCAATTTGGCACAGGAGTCTGGCTTCCGGCTGTCGTGTTTGGAAGCGATAGTCATGTATATTGTCCGTTTAATGGAAGTGGCGATAACTGCGTTTAAATTACAAAGGGCGAGGTTAGTCACGTTGTCGGGGGCTGAGCTTAGGGTAGGATTAATACAGAAGGTATTCGTGGTTTAACGTTTGGCCAAGATAAAGACTAGGAGACAAACTAAGACCCTTAGAGACGGAATAATGGTCAAGGTGAGAGCCTAAGAGATGTGACAAGAATTGCGATTTGACCTCTGTTCCAACCACACCTTGTTTAGTGTGTTCAGAACAACAGCCGAGTGACCGACCAAAATTGTTGTTCTGTTGAGTACACATTCAACTGTAAGACCATAACTTTCTGCTTGTTCTTTCTATTCTTCTGAATATAGGTTGTTGTCTACAGATGTCAAGAGAGACAGCCAAAAGGTCTTGGTTGGGATCAGTCCGCTGGTAAGAGACTCAAGCCCACGTACGATCATTCTCAAACAGATGGCACTCCTATTATCACTTATGCCTTACCTCAATAGCATAGCAGATCAGTGATATGCAATAGGTCATAGATCTGACTCGACGACTTGTTGGCTTGCTTACATCCCGAGCCTTGGAAATCATCAACAGCGATTAATTCCCATATAGTAAAGGGACCATACAACGTCGAGTACGAGATAAGTTGAACACTCGTTACTGAGTCAGGACTTGACAGGGCCATTAACTTAGGAATTTGCGGAGAGGGTTCTAGGTATCCGTTCATTGCTAAGGCAGTCGAACATTTACTGAGATCGGGCCTGTCACTGATGCGCAGCTGGCAAGCGCATCAATTTACGCTACGCTTTACCCACCTCGCTCATTTTCGACGCCCAAGATTACTCCTTTACGATCCTTACACTTGCATCAACACTCACCTGAAATCGAGTCAAAACGTGATCACGAATCACCCAACAAGATGTCATCCAAAAGCCCTCAAGTAAACGAGGATCCAGACGAGGTAAGTGCATCAAATGACAGTAAGACTGTCAGCTAATTTTATAGGTGAACACTACACCCTCTGTCGAAAGTCTCCTTCGGAAACAGCACCAGGAGCTGTTCGACGCTTTCACCCGTCTTGAGGCATACAACAAACAAGTAGTCGCCGAATCCGAGAAGCAGATCAATGACTTAAAGCGCCAGATCCAAAAGCTATGTTCAGAGAACGAGTCTCCTCATACCAAATCTCTTCGTTCCGTCGCCGCTCCCACCACAGCGATGGTAAACATTGCCAAGAAGTTTAACTTGGCGACCGGCGACCGACAACTCGACGATAACGAAGTTGAAGGCTTGTGCCGTACGTTGTCCAACGCTCAGAGTTTGTCGATTTTGGAGCGCTTTGTGGAGGATCACGACTTGCGGTCCAGTGACTTGGCTTACTGCGTTGATGCGATTGTCAAGGGGGACAAGTTTCCAGTTGCTTTTTTTGGGAAGAACGGCATGAACTGTAAGGCGCATAAAGACGTTCAAGATGATTGCGTTTGTATCATACGTCGAGAAAATGGTTGGATCGTTGCGAGCTGTCACCATCAGTGTTACTAATGGCAGACCATGGGTACCTCCTGACGATACACGCTGTCTCGCTCATAGCAACGACGACTGCGTTTGAGTCACCAAGGGATGAGCAAGCTGGGTCGTCGGAAGCGGCCGGCTTTAGCTCTGGAAGAAACAAGGGGTCAGGGACAATGGACTGGATCAATCAGGGATGAATCTTGCACTAAAGGGCTTTGTACATCTTCTTGTCAGGTTTCCGCCTTTGTTCTGACTCAAAGGGCTGATATAACCAAGACAGTAAATAGAGAATCATCACCCTGAGCTTCCAGAATGTTAAAAGACACCGAACGATAGGTTATATGAAACAACAAGTGAATCTGTAGCTTAAAGTATTAAACAAACGTGCCTAGATGATATAACCTCTTGTTACTAACTCTCTTCTCTCTACACTCTCCCTAATGCAACAACCTCTCCTAACTTGAAAGACCTAAACGCCTAAATACCTAAGATTATCGCTCCCCGCTGTCGGTGCTTCCGATATGAGCCCTACGACCGATGGTCTATCAGCCGTCGAAGTGCTACGAACAAGAGATACAAGAAGCTGAAGAACCAGCTCGTAAAGTCAAAGGCTGAGGAACTATACTGGAAACAGGAATACAAGCTGAGCTGTAGAGAGGTCTCCAGTCTGAAGAAGCAGGTCAAGAAACTGCTTAACGACTTTGAGGAATGCGAAGAGCTCCCGTAGGAGATGGCACTTCTTCAATTGCAGATGATGAATCTTGGCATGTGATAGCGTTTGCCACGGTTGTCCTGCGGTTGAAGCATCGGGGTCAAAGAGTCCAGCAGCTGTTACGATACCTTCCTCTATCGAAGCGAGACCTATTTCAACCAAGGACGAAGCATGAGTCGCATTTCGAGAACATATTTGACAGGAGATGTCAGAGATGTGTCTCCTTGCTGGCAACAAAGACGACATGTTCAAGACGGATGAGAACAAATAGGCCGTTTTTATTCCAGCATAGTCAATCACAAAACCGAGAAAGAGATGGCCAACGAGAGGTCCTTATTTGAAGATTGATCGTCAGCATCTTAGCTAAGAGAAGAGGTGAATGGGTAACAGAATGGAAATATGTCTTTAGAGTTAACATAGTTATTCAGAGGAGTATGGATAGAGTACATATCAATAGAACAGGGGCTCAGGGGGCGTTTATCCTTCCGATAGATCAATTATCATAGAGGCGTTTAAGAGACGGGGCGTAATTGTGTATCTTCTCTTTCGTATGAAATAGACCTGTCGTGTTATGGCGGAAGTGTTATGAAGATAAGATCGTGTGGTGTTGTTCCAAATATGGTTCTCAGGAAACTCTGGATCACTACAAGATAGCATTCGCTTTGCGCCACAACCCTGTTACCCCTTCTAGCTACGTCCAAGCCATATCTCAATTGATATCTTTTCTCAAAAGATCTATCATCAAGACAAAATAATTATACCTCAAGATCCAAGGAGCAGCCTGTATAAAAACATCCCCCATGCAGGGTAAGTACCGGCCCCACATACCGCCCGTCAAAGCCCCTCCACCCACTTCCGATTTGTTTACTCTGCATCAAGGTCAAGGATCAGCCTTATTTACACTCCGCCTTTTCATGCGCCATCACCTTTACTTACCGACAAAGTTCCTACAAAAGGGTATTCGACCATTCAAAACTCAACTACAACAAACATGTTACCATGGCTGCCGTTCAGCCTCCGCGAACAAGATCCGCCCGTTTAGTGGCTGGCTTTACCAATAAATCTGCTGCGCCCAACAAATCTACTCCCGCGCCCGCTCATGCCCATCATGGACCTTCAGCTTTATCCATCTTTTTAACCAATTTGAACCTTCTTGACCTCGACCAGCTCGAAGATTGGCCTGATGTTCGTGCAGAAACCTTTGCGACAGGCGGTACTAGTGCGCAAGGCCTGAAGAAGAGGGTTCACAGCGTAGAATGGACTCTCTACCAGCTGTTTGCTCTATGGGACCCTGATGAAACAAAAAAAGTAAGGTGAACCTCAATTCTGAGACCTCCACTAACGAATCAGAAACTCAAACCATTCTTTCCTCCTCTCGACCAAACTCAATCCGTCAACCTTCGAGCTGCGCTGCTACGATCCCTCGAAGCAGCCAAGAAGAATGGAGTCCTTGGAAGGGATGCGATCGTACGAAAGACCATGCTCGATGAATGTCGAGGAGAGCGACTTGAAGAAGTTCTTGCTGCATTCTCGTCGGCTGTTCTCAAACATGTCATTGCGGAAGAGGTAGCGAAAAGTGGTGAACACAAAGCTCTTGCGCTCGACTTGGCTCTTGAAGACCGTGGATACAAGAGCGACAATACGGATCTCACGACCATGGTCTTGGCACACAAGGTTGCCATCAGTCGCATTCTGAACAGCAAGGTGGCGGCCAGCTCGAGGTTTCACGACTTTGCGGACCTATTGAAAGTCAAGGAGAAGGGCATCGCCAGGAGAAAAGAAGCACTGGACGCTCTGGACGGAGGAAAGACCATGTCTGATGATGCTAGACGCGAGATGTGGCGTACACTCCGAAACAACTGGTCTGGCAATGAACGGTGGATGGAGACTCTACTCTATGGAGACGCCAGCATCAAAAAGGATGGTCTCCTAGGAATGGAGTTTGATCGCGTATGGCGAAGAGTCCAGCAAGGTCGAATTGATGAGCTCGAAGAACACAGTACCGGTCTTTTGGAACAATTGGACACTCGAGTGCGCGTTCAACGAGAACGACTTCAGAAATGGCAGAGCTTCCGCAATGAAATGTCCGCTGACCAACCAAAGCCATCTCCGACAAAGAACCAGCGACGAGAGAAGGAGAATGGAATCGACTTTGGATTCGGTGCTCACGAGGGATTGCTTCTCGGCAAGGTCAGCCCAAGGAAGGGTACATTCGGAAAGCCAAAGCTTTTGGAAGAGTATGACGACCTTGTACGCAATCTGGGACAGGAGTTGCAAAGCACGAAACCGCAGAAATCATCGGCTCTCGACTTTCTGCAGCGCCCTGCTTCCAAGAATGCACCAGTCGTCAACATACCACCCCCCGAGCCAGAAGAGAAAGAAGAAGTCATTAGTGACTTAGAAGACCACGAGCTCCCCCCATCCCCTATCAAGTCGTTCAAATCGAAGCTGGAATTTTCTAAGCGAATGCCTGTTCGACCAAAGCTTGATCACAGCGACGACTCTTTTGCTTCGGTATCATCAAGGGCTAGAAACCTTCGCAAGCCATCAGCAGATGAGGCGCGCATCCTTCGTGCATCTTCAGTTGAGCGGACTAGCTCTCCAGAACCAGAGGATGAACCTGTTGCTTCTCCACGACCGGAATATGATGTTTCACCAACGCATTCTCCTGGAATATCTCCACCACCATCACCTATGCCACCTATGCCAGCTCATGAGTCCCCAGAGCCAATGCCCGTGCCACTATCTCCTACAGAAATGGCAGACCAGATTCTTGACTCAATGGATATGGCTTCACCATCCCCAGTCAAGCAATCACGACGCAAATCCCGACACACACTTTCACTCGCCGAGCGAACACGTCTGACGATGGCTCGAGAATCATTCGGTGATGTCGAACCCGAGGATCTCGAAATCACACCACCACCAGTAGAGCCCGTGTCCGAAGATCCAACCGAGACACCAGACGACGAATTTGATCTCCTTGCTCGAACCCGAAAGAGTATGGCCGGTTTCGACAAGGCGAGACAAAAGGCTCAATTGGATAGACGGCGCTCATTGAAGAAACCCAAGCCACTGCCTAAAAAAGATGGTAGTTACTTTCCCAAGGTTGAAGAGGATACGACTGTAATCACAGACGATTTGATGGCGCAGGAGGATATGGAGGCGGTGTTTAGATCACGACCGAAGATCAAGGCCAGCCCGCTGCCGAGTCCGACCAAAGATTGGGACGACGATTATATGTAGCACGATGATGAGTATCACAGTTTACATGCCGAATGAAGTCAATCATAGTTACATGCCGATAATGAAGTCTTAATCATAGTTTACATTTTCACATCTATAATACAATGATGCTACCCTGATTCATGAGCATAATCTGCTTCAACATCTACCCTGCTTCTTAAGCATAACTCTGCTTGATCTACCATCCCTGCTTCTTAAGCTCAATAACTCTGCTGACCGTCGCCTTGAAACCATGCTTGAATCGTGATCGCCATCTCTGACTAGCCAACCTCTTTCTCTTCAAACCCTTTCGCTCGTGAAACTTTTGGCTAAAGAACTTGTTCTTGACTTGATCCTCTCGAACAATTCTGTTGAGAATTTTAAGAGCGACCATGGGAGTAGGACCGCTGTTCTTGGTAATTTGATCCTTGACAAAGACTGTACGTCCAGAAACAGGCTTGGCACGGATGTTGGGTCGATGTACGGGGTCTGACGCTTGCTCAGCCCCAAATGCGGTAGCCTTGTTGGCGATAATTGACGCAATATCCAGACTGAACGGTTTGGTGGCATCGTAGACGTGCTCGCTGGTCCTGGGTGCGGTTGTTTCGGGTGCATCGCGAGGAGGGGCAGGAGGGACACTGCCGATAAGAGGGTTTGATCGGGCTTCACCCAAAGCTTCATTCCGAGCTTCGGCATCGGGATCGTTGACGAGAGGATCGGATCGAGCGAGGGGATTGACAGCTGGTGATGTTTCCTCCGCTGTGGTAATCTTGGGACCTTGTCGGAAGGCGAGAGATGTGGTGAATGGTCTTCGACATGGTGTAGCTATTCTTGACAGCATTGCGCTGCCAGATCTGAATGAAGCGGCCCTGAAAACATTAGCATTTCAATTCATCGTGTATTCAGATATACTCACATTTTGCGGACAGCGTATTCGCCAATTGCTGTCGTCAATAAGCTGTTCATCCGAAGCAGAAAAGTCGCGATAACTCGGAAAAATGTAGGTGCGATAAGGCGGTAAATTGTGGATCTTATCGGCCCCACCACAAAGAACATCTCAGCCTCGTGCATCAAACACGATTGCGCCGGAGTCACATTGCGCAAACATCATATCGAATTTTTCGCGTCGGAATTTTTGTATCCTTCTCACGCGACCTTCTTACGATCAATCCTGCGCTCATTGACGGCGCGCCATGGCTTACAATCCCTATGGCAGTATGTTCCCTTCTCCATACAGAAACTCATAACTAACATCGCAGACAATCCCTACGGCGCGCCTCCTGCCTATGGAGGTTACCCCGGATCAAACAATGCCCCTCCAGGAATGGCTCCTCCACCTGGTCTAGGTGCGCACAATCATGAATATCCTCACTATCAGTCTGACATGTTTGTAGGACCTCCACCAGGCATGTCTTCTGCTCCAGGAATGGCACCTCCAGGTGTCCAGCAGTCTAGCGCCCAACAAGCTAATCGTCCAAGCGGCCTTCCACCCAACTTCCAAGCGCCCGCCAACATGCCCAACATCAACTTCAACGCCCCCGTGATCCGACTCGGTACCTCGCAGCAAGGGAAGCCCGGTACACCCACGGGTGGACGTGAGCCCCCAAGCGGCGGACGACCTGGACTCGGCATGGATCGAGGAATGGATCGCGATCGAGGAGCGAGAGAGGTCGTTCAAGTTCTTGTGCCTCCTACGAACGAAGAGAAGCTCCGAACGATCTTTATACATCAAATTTCTGAAGGCGTTGGCGGTGACGATGGTATTCAACGACTGTTGGGTGCTGTTGGAAAGCTGCGCAAGTGGGATTCTGCTGCTAGTGTCACAGAAGATCACAAAGGTGTAAAGTTTGGTTTTGCTCTTTTTGAGGATCCGTGGTCGCTTAGCACAGCAGTCAAGCTACTTCACGAGGAGCAGATCGAAGTTCCAGTGAAGCGACAACCGGTTGCGGTCGACGGACCCAAGGACGATTACGAGGGTATCGAAAAGACAAAGCTTCAAGTTACGGTCGACGAGAGTTCACTCAAGTATCTGGAGTCTTATGAGGAGTCTCAAGATGGATCGATCGGAATTGAGAAGCTCGAAGCTGCAAGAATCGCATTGAAGGATGTTGTTCGCGATTTGTTCTATCCCAAAACGAATATCGCCAGTGAAGACGTCACGATGGGCAATACTGAGGGCGAGAATGTCGAAGTAGTCAATATCCCTTTGGCCCAAGAGGACGAACTTGCCGATATCCCTGCCGAGATGCGAGAAGTTGTTGCTCAAGAGATTGCTGCGTTCCGCGAGAGAAGCAATCAACGAGACCTTGAGCGTCTACGAAAGGAGGAAGAAATGGAAGAGATGGAGCGACGAAGAAACGGACCATCACGATCTCGACTTGATTCACCTCCCAGTACAAACAACGTCCCTCTCGGCCCAAGAGGTAGCATAGCGAATGCCCCATCAGGCCCCAAGGGACAAAACGGACGGGTCGCTTTTGTGAATGGCGGCATTTCCAACACAGACCTTTCCATCCACCAAGAAGACGAAGATACAGACGCCGACGATGAAGAACTCTACCAACGACAAAAGTCAAAGAAGGATGATGAAGATGAAAAGGTGTATCTCGAGGCTGAACGAAAGTGGTCCAACAGAGAACGATCAAGACAAGCAGCGATAGAACGAGAACAAGAGCGAGAACGTCAAGACGCTGAGTCATTCGAGCAAAGGAAGCAAGAACAGCTGGAGAGAGAAAAGGTCTGGGATGATGAGAAAGAGGCTAGTCGCAAGACACACTCATACTACCGCGATCACAGCGCCTGGGCTCGTAAGCGAGCAGCAGACCGAGCCGACGAAGAAGCACAAGACGAAGCCGACAGAAGAGCAGAGCATGATGAACAGCGTCGCGAAAAGGTCGAGATGGAACGTGCACGCGGTATGGCCGACTCGTTCCTCGACAAGCAAGCTGAAGAAATGGAAGAACGACAAACTCCCGCCGCCGCACCGCAGCCATTCAAGCTATCCCTCGGAGCCGCGGCTCAGAAGGCCCAGGCATCCAGGGCAGCTCCCCAACGGCGCACCATTGCAGAGGTGGAAGGTCTGCTGGATGATGAAGAGGCTGATGTTTCTACTAAGCGACAGTTGATCCCTATTCAATTCGAGCCTTCTTCTGCTACGGCGCATATGACGGAGGAAGAAATCTCACAGGCTGTGAGGTCTCTGGCCCAGGAGATTCCATCAGACAAGGATGGTCTTTGGGGTTGGGATGTCAAGTGGGATTTCATGGATGGGTCTGTCATTAAGGATAAGCTCCGACCGTTTGTTGAGAAGAAGATTGTCGAGTATCTTGGTGTTCAAGAAGAGATGCTTGTCGAGGCTGTCGAAGAGCATCTTCGCGCTCACGGCACAGCATCTGCTTTAGTTGAAGAACTAGAAGGCGTACGTTTCCTCTCCCCCATTCACAGTATCACTGCTAACATTTACAGGCCCTCGACGACGAAGCAGAAGATCTTGTCAAGAAGCTCTGGCGTATGGTCATCTTCTTCACTGAAAGCGAGAAACGAGGTCTACCAGCGTAGTGGAACAAAATGTATTATTATTAATCGAGTTAATACCAGAATGGAGACGAGGCGTTGTCGGAATAAAATGATTGCAATCCTTGTCGTGTATTGAGGGGTGATTGATCGTCTGGGGTGAAGACCGAGGTGCCGAGGTTCCCCACACTTACTTGAAGCTTGATTTCAATAAGAGATTCATGTCGTCAACATTGTAGCCAGTCAAACATTTGTATCAGTAATTGCACAATTCATTCTTCGCAGTAATTGTAATTACATCAATTCGCATCAATTCATCATGTCACTTTCACCACCAGCGGTTCCAAATGTGGTCCTCTCATACCCCAAGCCTTCTATTCTTCTCGTCACGCTGAATCGACCTGAACATCTCAATGCTATGCAGCGACAGATGAGCTTTGATCTGGATCGCCTCTGGAACTGGTACGACAACGAACCCTCACTACGATGTGCCATCATCACAGGTGCTGGCCGAGCATTTTGTGCGGGAGCAGATTTGAAAGAGTGGAATGTCAAAAACAATGAAGACAGCACCAAAAAGGTGGACAAGTGGGCGGACAACGGTTTTGGTGGCTTGAGTAACCGTCGAGGCAAAAAGCCCGTCATCGCAGCTGTCAACGGTCTTTGTCTAGGCGGTGGAATGGAGATGGTACTTAACCTCGACATGGTCATCGCCAGCTCAACAGCAAAGTTTGGACTCCCCGAAGTGAAGCGCGGTGTAGTGGCCATCGCAGGAGCTCTACCCCGTCTGATTCGCATCGTTGGCCGACAACGTGCATCCGAGATTGCACTTCTAGGCCGCATGTACACGGCCGAACAGATGCTCAACTGGGGTGTTGTGAACAAGGTTGTCTCACTGGAGGATGTGGTACCCGAGGCTTTGAGCTGGGCGGTGGAAATGTCTAACAATTCTCCCGATTCGGTTATTGTGTCGCGCGAGGGGTTGTTGGGTGGGTGGGAAGCTGAAGGACCCAAGGATAGCACCAACAGGATTGAGCATGGGGTTTATAAGACAATCGAGGGTGGAGATAATATGAAGGAGGGCGTCATGAGTTTTGTTGAGAAGAGGAGTGCTGTTTGGAAGAACAGTAAGCTATGAAAGAAGGGATTAGACTATTAGTCATCAGTTATTGACCGATCAATGAATCTTGAATGATCGACATAGTACTCAGTGAAACCTAGCATTTCCTGACCGGAGAGTTTGCATTGTACCACCAATATCGATGGCGCAAATGTCTCATCCTAGTCATTGAGACTCGAGAGTCATGTTGCTGTGGGCATACGCCTTCTGAGCACAGTAAAAGAAAGCTGCTCCCCGGGACGGGCCTTGGTAGCGGACGATAGCGTCCGAGGTGGGCTGTAAATTGCCTGCGATTGGTATACGCTCAGACTCTCAAGGGAGCCGGGTCCCCGAAAAGAGGGATGTTGATCGGCAAAGTGAATCTCTCGGGCAGCCACAAAGACAGATCAACCATCCAATAACCGTAATTGGATTTTCAGCTCGACGCAGGTAATAAGCCTTGTCGCGATAGTGAAAAGATAATTCCACACTTATCGGCACTTGCTGATAATATTGAATTCTGGTTGGTGAGTTTACCTGCAAAGATGATCAGGTGGAGTTGAACGGCAAAGCCCCATCTTGGTTTGACGAGCTCCATTCTGGTTCGACGATAGCTCTAGTGAATGTCTTGGGGCTGAGATTGTACACCAGTTAGAGTCAAGCGGCCCCTTTAGAGGGTATCGCCATGACAAAGATCGACGCAGGATATCAAATGGTCAGCCTGGAAAACACCCACGACCTGTCTACTGGCGCTACCGTCCAAGACACTCTTACCAAGTTGAGTCTATTGCGTCCCGCCCTCGCAGTACGGCATGCGGGTGGGTAGCAGAAGAATTGACGGCATCTGCGGGGATTAAGACCGGAATGAAATAGTCGTGAACGGTGTACATAGCTTTGTCGATCAGAACCGTAATTCATGGTAGCTCGATGAGATCTGAGACAGTCCAAGCTAGCAAACATAAGATGGTTGTTCCCCGACCATTTCGTCTTTGTTCTGCGTGATGCCATTCCTGACCAAGTGTCACCAGTGAGCCCAATCTCTGGAGTGTCACCAGTGAGCTGGTTGTGCAACATGGATTACACTCACCTTGCGCCGAATTCTGCGACTGAGTCTATCAGAGACCCCCAATCAACTCGCGATTTCCAAAGCAGACCACAAACTCCAATGGGGCCTGTAGTCGCTGGGGGCGAACCTGGGCGAAAGCCTAGAAAGCTTGTTCTTTGTTTTGATGGAACTGGTAATAAGTTTCATGGTGATGATAGCGACAGCAATATTTTGAAGATCTTTCGAATGTTGGATCGCGAGGCGGATGATCAGTACCACTATTACCAGCGTAAGTAATAGATCGAGGTAGTTGACTGTGTTCGTGGCTAACAAACTCAGCTGGTATTGGTACATATGTGATCTCAGGATCTCTTACCCACACCGGTATCAAGGCTCGCTTTAGTTCTTGGTACCAAAAAGCCAAAGATTCAGCAATTGGTTCCTCCTTCGATCAGCATGTCGTTGGAGGCTACCGATTCCTCATGCGATTTTATAATCCTGGTGACGAGATTTATATGTTTGGCTTCAGCCGAGGAGCGTATATCGCGCGATTCTTGGCTGAGATGCTTGACTATGTTGGTCTGTTGTCGCACGGTAACGAAGAAATGGTCAAGTTCGCTTGGAAGGCGTTTTCTCAATGGCAAGGTCGTGAATCTGTCCCCGAAGACGATGAAGAAGACTGCAACAAGGAGCCCGACAAACGAACCAAACGGATAAAAGAGAAGAGAGAGGAAATGTTTCGATTCATGAAAGGGTTCCGAGAAACATTTTCTCGCCCGGTCGGTCGTATTCGTTTCCTTGGCCTGTTTGACACGGTCAACTCGGTTCCAAGCTTTGAGACTGCTTGGATGCAGCGTAGCAAGTTTCCCTACACTGCACGAAGTAGTGCTAGAGTCATCCGCCACGCTGTCAGTATCGACGAAAGACGTGCCAAGTTCCGTCAAGATCTCATGTACCAAGATCGACCAAAGCAGAAGGAGGGCAAGCATCATCATTGGCACAAAGCCATTGATGACCTCCGTGAAGACATCCGCGAGGACCTCCACCCCCGCGAAGAACGAGGAAGAAGAGTAAGTCACCTTTCTCCCAACGAAAAACGCGGCCAAAAGAAGGGAGGAGAATTCCAACGATATCGAGCTCGCTCCAAATCATGCCGAAGACCAGCTCAATGTGGTGATCCCGACACATTCTCGAATCTCTCTGGTCTTGCCCTTTCTGAGATCAACAATATCGACGACGATGACGAACAAGATATGGACGAAGTCTGGTTTTCTGGAGGCCACGCTGATGTCGGCGGAGGATGGGAGATCAACAAAGGTAGCAAGAGTACAAGCCACATCCCTCTTGCATGGATCGTAAGAGAAGCACAGAGAGCCGGTCTTCCCTTTGACGACCAAAAGGTTGCCGAAATGGGCTGCTGCGTTAGCCACGACTGGCAAGCTGCTACCGGTCGACCACCGATTCCTGATCTTCGAGTTTCCAGCGGCAGTGGAGGTCCAGGTCATGCCCCAGACATGCCCATGGACGAAAAAGAAGACGATCCTAAGGAAAAGTTCCGAGGCGTCATGCACGGCGCTTGCACAGCTCGAATCCACGACTCACTAGAGTACGGCCAAGGTCTCGGGGCGATCGCCGTTTCTGCCTGGAAAATCATGGAGTACATGCCCTTCCGAAGAATGGATTTGCAGTCTGACGGATCATGGAAGCCAATTCGTTGGCCTCTCCCCGGCGGTGAAACTCGTGATGTTCCTGATAGTGTTCGGGTTCATGGAAGTGTCATTCGTCGTATGAAGATGGACGAGAATTATCGTCCTGGAAATCTCATCATCGGTGGTGGTGGTCGGGGCGTTAGAAAAGCTCCTGCTAAACATGGTATTGGTGATTGGGAGTGTGTAGTTGATCACGGTGATCCAATTGGTGAAATTTGGATGCGAAAGAAAAAGGATGACAGACTGCGAGATTAATCACTGTAATGAATTCGATAGTCAGTTAATGGATATCAATTAATATTTTATTTGTATGAGCGGTGCTGAAGTGACGTCGAACTGTGTAAGTTGAATGAGATCGATCTGAGGCAAGTGTACGTCACGTGCAGCTCCTTAATGGTTAATGGAAGGAGCCACGCAATAAAACTTCAGTCCATCATCAATGGTGCGCTGAACAACCAGCCATCAATTAATCATGCCTCTCGTTTTATTCCTAGGCGTGCTCGAAAATGGCATCCCCGAACCAGTCCGCCAACATGGCCGTACAATAATCTACACGATCCTTGTCCTCACATTCCTCACCCTTCTCAAGATCTGGACATCCGGCCGCAACAACCCAACCCAACGCCTCCTCCATGGCAAAGTCGTCATGATGACGGGCGGAACGTCCGGTATAGGCGCTTCGGCAGCCTTAGGACTTGCATCGCAGGGTGCGCAGCTGGTTCTGCTCACGTCCTCTCCTCCGACCGATCCGTTCCTTGTCGAATACATTCAAGACCTCCGAGCCAAGACGAATAACCAAATGATTTATGCGGAACAAGTCGATTTATCGAGCTTCTACAGTATTAGACAGTTTGCGACCAAATGGATTGATAATGCGCCTCCGAGACGATTGGACATGGTTTATTTGGGTGCTGCTGTTCTTACACCCCCTGGTGGAAAGAGAAAAGAGTCCGAGGAGGGTATTGAGGAAACTTGGATGGTCAATTTCTTGGCCAATTTCCACCTTCTCGGTATTTTGAGTCCTGCTCTTCGTGCGCAGCCTATCGATCGAGATGTTCGGGTTATTATCCCTACTTGCTCTTCCTATATCGGATCTCCATCCCTCAAGGTCCCTGTTTCTCGAGAAACTTGGACACCTGGTACCGCCTACGCTCGAAGCAAACTCGCCATGAACGTCTTTGGTCAAGCTTTCCAAAAGCATCTCGACTCCTACGAACGTCCCGATAAAGGTCCCAACAATACACGAGTCATTTTTGTCGACCCAGGTCTAGCCCGAACCCCAAGCACTCGTCGCTGGTTGACACGTGGATCTCTTTGGGGTTTGGCCATCTACACCGCAGGTTACATCGTTCCCTGGTTCCTCCTCAAGTCTCCCAACATGGCCTCCCAATCTATCCTCTACGCCGCCATGGACCCCGAATTCGCTCGAGGCAACGGTGGCAAGCTCATCAAGGAGTGTCTGGAAGTTGACTTTGCGCGAAAGGAAGTCAAGGATGATGAAGTTGCCAAGAAACTATGGGAAGAGAGTGATAATCTGATTGAAAAGGTGGAAAAGATTCAAGCCAAGAAGAGGGCTGCGAAAAAGGCGGCCGACGAGAAGAGTGCCAAGGAAAAGACTGAAAAGGAAAAGGAAGCTGAGATTGAGGAACTAGTCGACGCTATCAAAAAGGGCAAGGAAAAGGCAGCGGCCAAGGAAAAGACTGGCAAGAAGAAGGGTAAAAAATAGGTAATGATAACGGAACATAGACAGGCATAGACGGAGTTTGGGTTCATATCTGGTCCGACGGCTACGGGGGAGGTTCAACGCATATGTCGCATCCGACGGCATAAAATCTATTGCTATCACCAACTCCGCGCTCTACCTAATCCGTGTCCGTATGTGATGTATATAACTTGGCTTTTCCTCATCTCTCACCCAAGAAGTCGAATGGTCCGGTGAACAACAAGTTTTCCATTTCTTTGTCAACTTCAAGATCTGCCAGCAGATCCGTCATCCAAGGTTCTGGCTCTCCGGTTATCTGCAGACTCGGTACCATGCCTGTGTCTTGAAAGGATGATGGTGTGAAACCCATGTCGCCTGAGAATGGATTTGCCGGTGATGCTTCGTTTGATCCGAAAAGACTTCCTATTTCGGGCGACTCAACAGGACCAGATCGTTCAAGATACCACTGTTCAATCCTTTTCGCTCGTCTCGCAAGACCCCAATAAGGATCGGGTTCCGTATCACCTCCCGAAGCAGCCTCCATTCGTAACACAATCTGACGCAACGTATGCGACATGTCGAGAATGCGACGAAGATGACCCGCTACCTGTGTATTCTCAGGTTGTGCAGCGACAAGATCGAGACGAACGGCTAACGATACTGCGCAGTAGAGCATTATCCAGCCTATGTTAGGCATACTGTCTTCTTCACCTTGAGGAAGAATGAGAATAACGCTTATGAGGGACTTAGCAGCCGACATGCTTTGAGAGAGCCAGTCGAGAAGACGAGTTTGGTCTGTTCCTTGTTGAAGACTTTGGAAACCTGTCGGACCGTATGATATGCCGTCTGGTGAAGGTTGACAGATAATCAAATCGAGGACGTGTATTTGTAGAAGAATGGTGGCTGGAAATATCAGCACAGTACTACAACAAAAGGATAAAACTTACGACTTTCGCTCAGTGGGAATGGGAAGGATTGTTTTGTCGTCGTATATCGTTCTCTGATCCTTTGGAGTTCGGCAGGCAGTTGTGCTGGCCTTGATCCACGTGTCGTCCCTGTTGCTTCGATAACAGCATCGTCAACTTCTTCTGTGAGTTTCTGAAGATAGATGATGTACGGGAGATGTCGATCTGATGGGAAAGAGCCTGCCGATAGGAGTTTGTGGCAGCATTCGAGGATGTAGGGGGAGTATCTAAAGTGATGCGACTTTTGTAACAAGACTGCGGAACTGTATAGTGTTAGCTGAGTTGTCTGTATATTTGAAGGACCTGCTCATCAAAAGAACTCAATCAGAGTTGTGATGAATGGAGTTGATATACCTTGACGACAAATAATATGTCCCTGCTAGAGCTCTCATCTCCTCGTGGGTCATTTCACTACTCGCATGCTTATTCTCCCTGTTCAGCGCCCATAGACTTGCTATCCTTGGTCTGTCAAGTCTCATATCTGAGATTATACTCGCTGCAAGTGATAGATGCTGCGTATACTTCATCGTACTCTGATGATAATGCGCCCTGACTCATTAGCAACGAACATCAAGCATACGACCAACATACCACGCCAGATGGATCAAAAGACCTTGCAACATGTCCAGACTCGCAAAAGGACCTTTCATCATCCTCACAACCACAATCTCATTAAACAACTTCCCCAGTTCTCTCTGCAACTTGCGATCATCATGACACGACGCTGCGAGTATCGCTACGCATAAAGCTGGTTTGTCTTGGACCAACCCCTGAATCGTAACAGATTCTGGAATCATGACGAATGGAAAATGAGGCGCCATTCGAATTTTGAAGAAATCAAGACATTCTTGTCCTTTTTCGAGAGTGATCATTCCTCTAGCGAAAGGATTATGTGTCGCTTCTGTATCTATACTTCCAGACGTGATAGACATACCCGGCGAAGCATCCATGAAATTCGGCGCAGAGGTCAAAGAAGGTGATCTCGATCTCGATGTCGTCGGACTCCCAGGTTCAAGATTTCTAGAAGGTCTATCTCATTAGCTCAGTCCAATTCTTTCTTCATGCTCACTCACCCAGGTCTCAAAGCCTTGCGTCGTCTAGAAGGATTAAACACACAAGTCTTGTTCAACCTCAAACACCGATCACACTTCCCAGACTCTTGAGTCTTTTCGCATCGAATTTTGGCGTGAAAACATGTTTGACATGTTTTTAAGAGAGTGACATTTTCCGCTCGTGAAGCCATCACGACTTTTGTTGATGTGTTTGGAAGCTCGTGAAATCTTGCATGACGACTACCAGTCTCTTTTATTTCAGTTCAGAATGATTTTCATAACAGGAAATTGATGTAATGTCATTCGTCGGGTTTGACCTTACTGTGCCCGTTGATAGTCATGTAGAGTCGTGCGTGCGTGGAGCGGACATGGGGAAATCGGTTATGTGGCTGTGTCGGACTCGGCTTTCGGTCGATTTGTGGCGAAGCTGCAAAAGTGACAAAATAGATTACTCATAGTAATACGAAGCTAACCGCGTATTTATCTGTCTGCTCGGAGAAAACGGATTGCGGCGTAGATGCTTGATGTTGCCAAGTCCGTGTCCGTTCCCACAATGGTAGTTCAAGGGATCTGTCACTGTCTTTATCGGACTCGTTAGTTTTCGCTTTCGGTATTTAAACGGAGAGATCCAGGAACAGATCCACTTTGATGAGCCTTGTAGGGCAGAATGACCATTCAGAGCGAGGTTTTCTGTGAGCAACGCAGGTGAGCAGATTGCAGGTGAGCAAGTTGCAGGTGAGCCATCTGCATAAACTTGCGTAATTCATTCTGGAATATTCTTGTTTTGAGCGTATGATTTCATTGTTCACTTTCAAGAAGCCTGATATTTTTAATTGACACGGCTCATGTCAATTTGGAGTCTCACATCCATCAGAAATAAGCTATTTTAGTGTGACAGCCACGCGGTATGACGCTATCTACTCGACTCATTCAATAAGTCAATGCGGTCTATTAAATTTGAGGGGAATGAATACTTAGGTTTCATTCACAATGAATGGATGTCGTGGTGTTCAGCTTGGACTGAATATTTTGCTGTACAAAATGAGCGCAAACCTGTTCATGTAAGATGAAATCATAATACAAGGCCAGCCCCAAAGCTTCGTACATCATGAGCCTCACACGGCGTAAGTAATTGATCTCTTCCAAAAATACTCAAGCGCTTTTCATTACCTGGTCATATCCTGTGGACATAACAAAGACAAATGAGCTCACAAAACACATATTAAAAGCTTTGTCATTCATTCAATCATCAATCAAAAAGGTCTCGCTACTTGCTTCACACCCATCTCATAATTCTCGGTGCTGACCCTCTAATTCATGAATCACCGAAGGACGATCCTCCAACTCAGCCGGCTTTCCATGGCCATCCATCTCTGCCGGCTTTCCATGGCCATCCATCTCAGCTGGCTTTCCATGACTATCCAACTCTGCAGGATCCTTCTTGACGTCTGTTGAGTGAGAATCTGCAGGGCTTCCACCACTTTCCTTTCTCTTGTTACGTCGCTTCACCCACAGCCAACCCAACACGCCAACAACAAGAGCACCGACTCCAACTCCAACGCCGATTCCAGCCTTGACTCCTGTGCTTAAACCTGAAGATGCATCAGGAGCTTTAGTCTGTGCTGGTGGATTGTTCTCTCTCGATTCCTCCTGAGGCAAAACCACTGCATCTCTCCACCTCTGACCAGAGCTTCTGTATGCTTGGACGATGGTCTTGTTGGACCAATAGTAAATCCATACTTCAGCATCGGATTCGGAGTATGCTACCGCTATGCCAGAGCTTGGATTATCAGCAGTAGGCCAGATCTTTTCATCGGTGTCGTTCTGCGTCCGCCAAATATTTTCAATCACGATAACTTCAACGAGTTTACTATCGGTTCCGATATAAAAGACACTTTGACTTGGTGAGCGATTTATAGACGAGATGCGATCTACTGATGAGCCCATCGCTTCAAGGGACGAGTTCCAAGCTGGCAGAGTGCCATCCCTCTGGGTCGGGTCCTCTGGCTCAATGGTTCTGGAGTTGTTGGTAAAGTTGTTTCCTAATGGTGTCACAAGACCACCTGAAGCATGTCAGTAAGGTAATAGGAGCTTGGGACTGGGAGGACAAACGTAGTCTCCACTGTCCAGCCGCCTCCAAACGAGATGTCCACATATCATCTTTACCTTGAGGAAAGACAACCGTAAAATTCTCAAAGTCAAACTGTATAGACCCCATCGCCATTCCCGCTGCGACACCCTGGGATACATACCCACCGTCGACCCAATCTCCCCTGCCCCGCAACAACATGACGTTTCTCTTTTCGTTATGATAGAAGACGCGAAATTCCAGAAGATCCACCAGCTCAACAGCAAGACCTGAGTTGCTGTGAATGGAATCGATTCCCGCCATTTCCGAGATTCTACTTTCCCTATTTCGAATAAGTTTTCCCGTCTCCGTATCGCAAGTATACCGCGCATTGACTATAGCGTCATCTGTGGATTGCCAGAAGATAGATGCCTATACTGTCAGCCATCATCTGCGCCCGAGAAACGAATACGTACCATGGTCACCCCCAGGGTAGCGTCGTACCAACCTGCGCCCGCCAACGCTGTACCATTTTTCGGTGTCTCTTTCGCTTCTAGGATGTTCGGCTTGTCGAGTGGGAAGATGGGTATCTCGTTGCTGTTGCAGTTACTGTAGTAAATCTTTCCCGTTGCAGGATCCTGAGCGCCGACATAGATAGTCCCTCCGACATTATAAGCGTAAAGAGCATGGCTGTAGATTGGCCGGATCCATACTAGCATCAACAGCCATGATAGTAGATGTCCGTATGAAAGCATCTTCAAGGGTGAAGTTTTGTAAAGTCTTGGAATACAGCCAGAGTTTGGGGAGGTGACAAATTTAACGGCTTTCCCTCCACAAAGTCCATTCTCGCAAGTTATAGCTTTTCAGGATATTGATAGGGGGAACCAGTAGCAGCTCCGTCTCCTAGATAGGAGTTTTGCGTGTAAATCTTTCAATGCGGGTGGGAGATATTCCACTCTTCGTACCTGCGGTTAAATTATCCTGATTCTCATTCGCTATCACACAGTATGGGGCATGTGTTTGGCTATAGGATCAAGCTGAATATGATCTCATTTCTCTTGGCCGTTGCTGAATATAGTAATTTGTGTCAAGGCAACCTGCAGGAGATCAACGGTGTCTAGAAGCCGCATGGCGAAATGAGGTTACCTCGGATAAGCTCAACGAACCGCCGTCTTCACACACGATATAGTGGACTGTGAAGCGCTCGATAAGTACCTAATTCGGAAGACGAGGGGGCGAAAACTTGCTGCATATCAAAGCTGAAGTTGCTGACATGACAGCTGGCCAAGATCGGCATTTTGGACACCATCTTTGTATTTTCGGGTCCAACGGTCCGAGCCTTTCTCTCCAAGCCCTTCGGGAATTAAAAGAAATCGTGTGAAACAAGCTGACACTTAAAAGATTGTTCCATGACGTGTCGTGTTCATAAAGCAGGCAGTTTGCTCTGTTCTTCTGAGCACATCACAACTATCAGAACAATCCTGGAGGGCAGTATGCAGTGTTGGTTGCTTGAAATGTGACTCCAACAGAGAATCCTTGTTTGGAAATTCGAGATTGCATCCTCGTCAATGTGGTTGGTTGGATTGCACGTCACAGCGTGCTTTCTGCAGCTAACAAGTTCGGCCCCCAAGTGGGTGGCACTGGCTTGATTTGGTACATTTTACAACCTCATCAATAAATCACGGCAAGAGCCTATTGCTTGTTTGAGGCGACATCTTGCATTATTTTCAACTTTCCCCTTGGTCGCGCCTTCTTCGTTGTGCATTTTTCGAGGTTCCTTCCTTCGCGGTACCTTCCCACGATGTCATACTCCACCCTACCGTGCCTGCCTTCAACATGGCAAATCGCATTCGTTCCAATTGATTTATTTTCCTCTTGACCTTCATACTTCAACAGACAATTTAATCTCTGGCCTCGTATAACACGATGGTTGCCACAGATACTCCTGCATCGTCTGATATGCAAGTAATCGACTGATCAAGAATCTACGTCGTGACTGGTATGTACATGTATCTTGAATCGACTTCGGAGTTTCTAACGGTGCATCTCGACAGTCATGCGTTACAGAACCATCACCCAGACGATTCAAGCCGTTCACTGGGAACAGGCCGCCTGAAAGGGACCAAGAGACCAACTTCCTTGAAGATTCGAAAACGGGCTCTCAGACAAGCGCTGCATACCTCCCAATGGGCCTGCAAGCACAGCACGGTCTACCTACTCTAACAATAGCAAACTGTTGGCCCTTGGTCATTTCGCTTACACTCGACTACCGTCCGTCGCTGTGATGCTCGTTCTTGTTATGGTCAAATACTCCAGCTCGGATAACCCATACTCACTGGAACAGTCCTTCTGCTGAAGAGTTGGATGCTCTCAAGTTTGAAGCGAAAGCCTATGAGAGTCTTATTCTCATGCCATTGGCGACATTCTTCATGCCGGACATCATATGGTCCCCGACATTAGGGCCACTGCCTGTTCGACCCGTGTTCGAAAGGAGAGAACGCCACCATGGCCTTATACTGCAAGATTCTGTCGTTGGGTAAATCGAGGCGAAGGACTGCTTGCCCTCAGCAGATCGTAACAACAAGACCGTAGTACCAGAAAGCCCGTACTCGATCAGGTCAAAGAGCAGCAGATAAATCTCATGAATCCCTCTCTACCTGATAAGATCATAGGGCTAGAGGGGGACCTGAAACGAATAATGGAGAAGAGGAAAGATTTTGAATCAAAGCTTGCGTCGGAGGCTCGTTTGAACAACCCCTGGTACTCGCTATTCTGGAAAGCACGGGACGGAGTGCTGAAACCAAGGACAAAACTTGACTTGGGCACACCATCCACATCCAACCCGACAACCCAGCCCTTCGATCAACCTCATGGCAACACTCAAACCGGCCAAATTCTCCCAGTTCAGAACACCCAAATTCACGGGAGGAATCACTCTACTTCAGCGTTCAGTTCTCTTGAGTTTGCATCAAAAGCGCATAGTCTAATCTTCATGTCCCTGGTGGCACTCTACCTCTAGATGTCAGTTTCTCCAAATATGGCGCAACACTTCAACCAATCTCAATCGGTGCTGTTGATTAAGCGATATTCGCCGCGTGCCGCACATCCCCTCGGGATTGCATGCTAGACCTCATGTTAGAACCACTTCGCAATCCCTTCCCCAGCTAATACCTACTACAGCTAAGCTAAAAGCTCTCGAGACTACCAAGGTCACCAAGTGGAACAACCATTCTTAGTCACTGAACACGTCGAGGGCACAGTCTACGAGACTCGCTTTCCATTTCAAAACCCATCAACGAGGCTCTAGTGCTCGATGTGAAGGGTCCTTCAGCTTTGACAGGCTTGGACAAGAACACTCACTCCTCGATATGCTCCTTGGGCTACCGAAACCTCAACCTAAGAGAGACCAGGAGGTGGCCAGTATTCGCAGTCGTTCCCTTTCATCTACTCTTTCCCCGAAACCGTATTGTTTACAACTTGCAGACACATTCAAGACATCAGACTTCGTGTAGCTCTACAGTCGCCTCGCACTATCCTCATGATGGTTCGAATTGAGCGCTTTTTCGGGGACAGGCTGATGCCTCCAATACGGTCGAAAGTACCAGTCGAGTCAAAGCATGCTGAGAAGAAAGACTCGAAGTCAAGGTCGCGGGCAACACCGGTTGTTATAAGGACAAATGAAGACGACGGACGACAACATATAGTCATGACGGGCGGGCGGAGCATACAGATAAGCCTTTTGACAAGAATCGCATTCTGGAGAGATGAGCTAGCGGCATTGAGTTGATTAGGATTCTTTGTCAAATAGTACTCAATCCTACTTCGGATCATCGAAGAAGCTTTCACTTCCCAAGTACCGATCATGGTTCGCTATCATGATAATATGAATGGGCTAATACGGAGCCGCTCGGTCAGAAGTGCGTTTGGCTGTGCGTACGGTTTCAACGTCTCAATTGATGGAATTCCACGGAGGGAATTTCGCCTACCTCCATCCAAGAGCTGGCCATGACACCACAACTTCGGAAGTTCTCGACTAATGTTTCTCTTCACAGTTAGGCATCCTTCGATCCCGTGAGTTGATAGGCCCTCAAATGCAGCTCTGCATATTTGGGGTTACACGAGCTGCATGTCGACCCTATCATCACCTGCACGACCTGCAAGTCAGCCCCCGGTGTGTATCTGGCCAACTGAATCAACCCAAACAACTCCAAAATGGTGTCGCAACGGCAATAACCCGAGCCTGATAGGTCTCAGAACCCGAGAGCCTGATCTTCACAGCCTAGTTCGGTCGTTCATTAATTACCAACAGCCACTTCCCGATATTTTGAGCCGCAGTCATGAGGAGGGGCTCAAAATCGAGTGTTCAGCCCAGCGTGATCTTTTGAACCCTCAAGGCAGACTGCCTCAATTTGAGAATACGCCTAACAAAACAAGATCTTATCAAAGACCACCACATACTGTCGATTTATCGACCCCGGAGCCATGAAACATAATTCCATCCTTGCGTATCGACTGCGGCTGGACGACGTACAGAGATGGCTTCGAAATAAATTTAACGATCAGTCGATTGTAGTCGAGGTGAGTGTGGAAAGTGACCACCATACATTTATGCCTGAAGCTCACATAGGAAACAGAAATCAGGAGAAGAGTTTGTCTTTTACCTACCTCAGACTCTCACTGCTGTAAGCGTTTTTTTTTTGTGAATGAATCCCGTGGCTTTGCTGTGACTGACTGCTACCATAGGCAGAGAAGGAGGAGATTCTGGATCTACAAATTTGATGAATCAGATACAACAGATAATACATTTTACACTTGTTAAACATTTATCGGTTCACTTTATTCTGCGCGATCTAGCTGGATAAGTTGTGACCTTAAATGAGTCTGTCGGCTGCTTAACAGGCCTCGCATTGCCTCAAACTCCGCCCTGTCATACTCGGGGTAAACACGTTGTCTACCATCGCCACCATCGATTTCCCCAAAATTGAATCTCATTGTCTCATTTACCTACAACTCTTCATGCCCCAACGGCATTTTCCAGCACATTTGACTAGGCTGTGCATTACCCGCCCGCCTGACTCTGTAATTGTGATTCTTGAAATCATATAATTAACTACTCGATCTCATCGAGCTATCGCGTCTTCTACTAACATATTTTCCAGTCTTTCATCTTCCAATGTCATCATCAGCGTCGTCATCACGTCCCAGTACACCGGAACTCTCCGAGTCAGAGCAACGCTTCGATCAGATATGTGACTCCTCACACAGTTACCCCGTTGGCTTTGCTAGTGCCCGCGGTACAAGGGCATGCCAGGATACTGCTGACACTTGGGGGAGAGAAGCGACACACGTATTTCATCCGAGATTGCGTGAGCCGCCTATGAACATATATGAGACATGTGATTGCAACACGCCTTGCAATTGTCAGTCTATCAATGCTGAGGTCAAGACCTTGGAAGAGCTTGTGTCTCGCTTGAGGCCAACAGCCTGTTCACCAAAGATACGATACGTGTAAGTTAATCTTCAACATTACAGATAAATGCTGACAGATGAAGTTCTATCAAATCGAAGCACTCTAAAGAGCGACTGTCATGTCCTATTGATGTATTCAAATATCTCTGTACTTACCAACAAATTCCGCCTTCATTTCTCACATGTCTATACTCATTCAGACGTTCACTCTCTGCGCATGAGTGGTGCAATCTACCTCAATTCAACGATGACAACACTCTTCTCTCAAGGGAAAAGCACATCATCCCTCTACAAGGACTCAAGCGCTCTGGGCGAGAAATCAGGTATTCATTCGTTCTGAGGTCAGTCGAGAGCTCAACCTCCATCACAACAAAGGACAAATCTTGGGGCATTCGGCAACTTGCAGTGTATCACTCGTTTGATGTCGTCAGTGGACAAGCACTATGGGTGACATGTAAGGGAAATGCTCTCAATGAGGAACTCTTCAAAGACGCTTTGAGCGACTCCAAGAATGAACTCAACTCTGTTTCACAGGCCTTTTCCTTCTCGTTGGAGAATTTGGGAATCATCCTCGACTGGTGCGACAGCAACTGGGTCTTTTACATCAACGAACTTTTCGACAACGTCAAGCCCAAGGTTGACAAAGCGAGGACTCCCGGGATACACGAAGAAGCCAGACTCAGTTCTGATGTGCGACGAGCAACTGGTCTGACCGAAAGCCCTACCGAGAAATCACCCGGATGTACTACAATCACGTCGGACACGAACAAACATCGAGTTACTTACGAGGACCGTATGAAAAAGTTTGAAGACAGGATGAAACATCTTGAAGGCGAGGATTGGGTCAGAAAGCTCCATGACTTTTCGTTTGACGAGCTACAGGGGCTTCAGCAGGGTCTTGAAAAGATTCAGGAGGCTCTTCTTGTTCTTAAGCTTAACAAGCAGGTCATTCGACAGCTTCGAGAGCACTATGAGTCTATTCTGAACGAGTACGATATCCCAATACTCGAAAGCATTCGTACCGAATGCAAATTCTCGTTCCTCGAAATGTTTCAGAGATCAAAGAGCGTGGAGGCGAATCTTGAAGCTAGACAAGTCCAACTTGAAGCACTTCTCCTATTAGTCAAGGAGAGTAAGGAAATGGTGAGTCTCTCTCTTCTTGGTAAATGTGGAAACTAACTTGAATAGTACAACTGCATTTTGCAGTACAAGACGATCCAAATCAACAAGATCTACGCCGAGAGCGCTCAACTATCTGCTCTTAAGATGGAGGATATCGCGTTCAAGACGAAGAGAGAGACGAGTTCTATGCATATCATTACCTTTGTTACTCTCATTTTCCTTCCAGGAACATTCATGGCTGTACGTCCCCTCCTCCTCTCTGCCCTTCAAATACTGACGGTTATAGTCCTTCTTCCAAAGCGGTATCCTCGAGTGGCCTCACCTCAACGACGATGAACCATGGACACTAGGCGGACCTTGGAAATTGAATGACCAGGTTTTCGGGTTGTTCTTTGGAATTTCTGGTGGTATCACCATTATTACTGTTTTATGTTGGATGTTTTTTATGCTTCGTAGGTCACTCCGGGATTAGATGTGCTTTCAGCGAGGCAAGGCGCGAGCCTTTTGGTGTTCTTCATTTCTCTTTTTATTCCCTTTGCTTTCTCTTATTCTTTTTATTCATCCTTCTTTTTCTTCTTTATTTTATTTTCTCTCTTCCTCCTTTCAACTCCTTCACTATTCCATCTTCTCCATTGCCGCCATTCTAGAGAACTCTGTTTACAGATGATAGACTTTACAATTCTAGACATTTCAAAGAAACACATGTTTCATACAATTCTCAAGCTACACATTTCAAGTGATGCAGTAGATCATGTAGATCTACGGCTCCGGTGCTTTTTAAAACAACTCATCAGCTATAACCAAAACAAGAGCACAATGCAGTGTATACACTGAGGTTACACGATTCAGATGCAAACAATTAAACAGTCCAGGAGATTACACAGTTCGAACAACTAATTGCAACTCCAAGTTGTCATTCAATAAATGTACAATTAAAATGTCTCATTAGCTGACCTCTCACCCATGCAATCAATTAGGCAGAACCTGCTGAATGATGTCAAGGCACTACGGATTTCAACTCGGAGCCTCGTTTCCTATCTGCATTTCAACCCCCCTTCACTATCTGCCCCACGTTCGTTGGGCGTTCTCTCGAATAGTGTATTTATAATCGAGATTTCACTTACGAACCTCATGACTTGCAGCTGCTCTCGTTCAGCCCTGCCACTACCAGATGGGGATCACTTAGCCCCCATAGCTACTCTAAAGTAATGGTCCCCATGTTATAGGGCGGTGGCTTTGTCGAGGCATATTGCACAGCCTTTAATTGTACTGGTGTGCTTTTTCGATGGTGCCTTAGGAAGTCTTGCGATGAATTGCAGTGCACACCCTCTGGAACCGATTAGGAAAGCTGAGATGGTCCGAGGAGGGGCAAGAGTAAAGAGCTTGCACTTGCCTTTTCTCCATGCAACCCCAAAATATATTTTGGACGAACTGCTCTTTCCTTACCCGCTCAGCAATTGCCTTCCCATCCGCACTTTTGTCTCCTGCTCAGGTGCACTTTCCACTCGTTTGTTCTATACCTTCTGCATTTTTCCTTCGCTGTTGAAAACACCAACCTGATCAATCAACACACCCTTCTATCAACGCCTTCTTGCGACAAAGGCTTAACAGCTTCACTCATCTGCCATTACATCCAACACACTCTTCTCATACAGACTCGCCAACATGGCCTATCCGAATCCCCCGGAGCAGCGTCATGATGAATTCATCAAATTTGTCCAGCGCGAGCTCCAACCTGGTGTCGATGGCGACAACAACGAAGTCGAATTTATCAGCCCTTCAAAGACATCAGCATGGTGGAAGAAACGAAGTGAGAATCGTCTTGCTCACGCTCTCAATCCCCAGATCAATGCGCGCGCTGCAACGATCGAGAAAGGCTACTTGAACATCTTCTCCATCCTCGCCTACATCTCCAAGACGTACTTGATTAATCACTTTACATCCAATGGCTTTCAAGACCAACAATTGCCTTTACTCGACACACGCCGTTTCGGAACCGATGTTGCACTCGTTCGCGATATGGAAGACTTCGTAGAGAACCAATGGACATTCTGTCCGGTTGTTTTCTTCAGCCACATGCCCATGGATAGGAGGGTTATTCCCTGTCGCCAAATCTTACCCATCAAAGACGAGAAGAGAACTACTGCGAAACCAAATCATGCCAAATCGGTCATACGAGTTGTTACACTGCATCCAGAGTGTTATGATCCAGCTTGGAGTCAATCAGTAAGCTTGCTGTCGCCTTTAACATTCTCACTAACACTCTCAAGGGCACTGTCGTCTTCAAGGAATACCACACACGGGAAAGAGATACTTTACGAAATGCCTGGATCAACGAGTATAATGCGTTCGTCAAGATCGATTGTTGCGACCACATAGTCCAATACCTCGGCTCTTTTGAGCAAAACGATCGTTGTTTCATGGTACTGGAGTATGCTAGTCGGGGTAGCTTACTCGATCTATTTCGAGAGGGCGAACGTCCATCCACACCTGAAGAACGCAGATACTTTTTGTATGGCATGATGGGTCTTATCAAGGCCATCGACAAGATTCAAAACTTGGGTAGCGGAACCCAGCGAACAGGCTTGTATGCGAAGATCCAGTCCTTAGAATTCTGACATTAACTCCGACAGTGCTCATCGAGACATTAAACCGGCAAACATACTCATATTTCCTGGTAGGAATGGCCTCTATTCCGCTGGATTCAAAATGAAGCTTGCCGATTTCGATACTGCAACGCCTGAGCTTCCCATCGATGAAGCTGAGTTTAGTGTTCAAGACAACAATGGGAACAGAACATACTGCAAGTCCAATCTTCCAGTCAATCATTGCTTCGCTAACCAACTTTCTAGGTGCTCCAGAAGCTTCCAGGATCTACACCTACCAAGACAAGACCATCCGAAAAGTCCCCTTGTCGTCCGATGTTTGGTCTCTCGGCTGTGTCTTTAGTGAGGCTCTTACCTGGGTCGGTGGCGGAAGAGGTGCTCTCGAGCAAGCTGCCCGCGATCGCAGAAACGAAATTCAGACATACTATCAAATCATGGTCGGTGGCAGCTATGGAGAGTGCTTCCACAACGCACAAATCGCACTTAACTGTGTTGTTCAATCTCAAAACGCTGCTGTTGAGGCCCTAGAGGGTCCCACAAACCTCTCAGGAAGTGTTTGCACCCTTGTTCGGGTGGGAATGCTCGTGCCTCATGAACAGAGATACCCCCCTTCATCTCTTTGGCACGAATTCAAGAGCAGATATGACTATCTTTTTCCTGCTCCAGGCAGAGCTAACAGTGCACCTGCTCATTCTCGCCCTGAACACCTCGGAGTTGCTAGCCCAGTATCAACAAAAAGATCTCTGGGATTGGGCGAGCCTAAATTCGCTCAGGAGTTCCATCAACGTACAACTTCCAACCCAGGAACAGCAAGGCAGCCTATCAGCGACTCCGATCAGTATCAGCTCTATTCAGATCCGACCGACGCTCTTCAGAGTCCTTATAGTCCAACAGGCTTTAATAATGGAGCGTCAACCCATCGAAGATCGCCTGTGGTATTTAATCCTGGCGAAAGTCCAGATTTCTCTCGACTCGATTCTCGCGTCGATAACGCTCTGAAACTATGGACAAATGATCTCGAAACTTCACAAACTATAGCTTCGAACTCTCCAAGGATGGGCACTCCCTTACAAGGCGACAAAGTTCAGCCTCTATACAAAAGCCCCATCAACAATGCATGGGACCGCACCAAACTACATCCTAACAGAGATCAACATTCTCAATACGGGACTACCACTGTGAAAGATGCAGTCTACCACCGCAGAATCAAGGACAAGAAGCAAAAGGTGGATGGCTACAATTCTTTCTGTCGTTCCATGGGCCGGAGACATTTTATCTTTGTGATAGACGACTCCGATTCGATGCGTGGAGTGAAAAGCGAAGTTCTTGAGGTAGTTGAAACTCTGGTATGGTTAGTCAGAGACATCGATATATCTTGCCCAGAGATCCGTTTCACCTCGAAACCAGACAAACGATACCCGCCAGCATTCGCAGGTCGATACATACCATACACCGTGGATATGCTGACCTCTCCGCTACGCCATCGGTTGAGTGGAGACGAAGCTGAGAAGGAATGCAATATGAGATACGCACTCAACCAAATTTTCAGCGATAGTAGTCTCATCGATCCCAAGAAGCCAACGAGTGTTTTGGTCTTTACCAACGGCATATGGGAGGGGGGTGCTACCGACGATCGAGGTGTTGAAGATTGCATCACGAATGTCCTCAAAATAATGAGGGAGAAAAATGTCAGCGACACCGGCTTCACTTTTCAGTTTGTCAGTTTTGGTGACGATCCAGAGGGTCTTGAACGGATGACATATCTTGACGATGATGCCCCCTTTGGGGGCACTCGAGAAAACAGAGTGTAAGTCATTATGCACACTACTGCACAGAACTTGGCTGACCTATTTAGCGATATTGTCGACCACAAGAGACATACTGATAACGTATGGTCGATCCTCACAGGGCCAGTCAGCAAGAAGAACGATGACAGTTCGCATGGTACATCGACAGGGAGGCATACCCCTTGTTAGTCGTTTTGGCATTTGAGTCATGGATAGGCGTTTGGATTTTTGTCACTCACTTTCGCTAGCGAGTATATATATGGACGATTTGATGGATTTCGTTTCCTATTGTTTGGATACCCTTGGGAAAGTTGATGCAATTGTGTTTGAGAGATGGGCTTTCGATGCTTTGAGAAGCTATGCTGTTAAGGCCTTAGCGTCTTGTCTTGTTACCATTCCGGGTTTGAAGAAGGTCTGGGATTGGATGGAAGTGTTAGTGGGCAGTTACCCTATGGCTGATGATGAGTGAGTTTAGAAGAAAGGGCATATCTGAAGAGCGTTTTGAGTATGTGTTGTATTTTTTGACTGACTGAATGAATGATTGAATTTATTCTTCCAATTGATAAGTTATTTCTTTAAAGGAATTGATTGTCCAAAGTCTTCCTGATAGTGAGCCAACTCCATCATGATGCGTACTTAAAACGTGTCGACAACCAGTCAAAACCCCACAGCAATCAGTGATTTCAAAGTCTACCAACTCAAACAGCGATAGTACGACTGAGAACTGTGCAAACTACATGTTAACAAATGGGGCAATCCACGGCACCGTACCTATATGTTCTCTCCGTCATGGATGGTTAGTTGACTCGGACTTTCACGAAAGACCACTATTCAAGCTTGCAGCTGTATTTCAGCTGAGTATAAGGAAGAAATGACCCGAAAATATCATCGGCCAATAATGATGACATTGAAAGGGCCACGATATTGTAACTCAAGAATATGCATCACCGTTTCTGGCTGTGGTCGTGTGACCATACAGCATATGCGAGAATAAGGGGTCACTTCAAAGTGAAATCTAAACCACAGAGAAAGCCAACTTCAATTCCATTATCAAGCACATAATACACCGTTGCACTAACAGAATTAACTTGAGTCAACGACCAAGTCAAAAAGTAATTGAAGATAAATCCAGCCAAGACGTTTCATCCTCCGATTTCCTTTCTGGGGGCGGGCCACTAAACCGTAAATGCCCAAGCGCCAAAAGCTACCCTTTGAATCCTCAAGCTCCCCTCCAGCGTCATCTTCTCCCAACCACCATCACCACAATAACATTACCCTCACCAACCTACGCCAGAAGGCTTCTCGACCATGGCTTCCTACATCGATACATCCCTCGCAGAGTCTCAGCCTGCACCTGAACTTCTCGGTGAAGTTAAGAAGCCCAAGAAGAAAAAGGTGCTGCTCATGGGAAAGTCCGGTTCGGGGAAATCGAGTATGAGAAGTATCATTTTTAGCAACTACATTGCACGCGATACACGAAGACTGTAGGACCCCTCCCTTATCATACAATAACTTGGCCTAATATCATCTGCAGTGGCGCAACTATCGACATCGATCTCTCCCATGTCAAATTCCTCGGCAATCTAACCCTCAACCTCTGGGACTGCGGTGGCCAAGAAGCCTTTATGGAAAACTACCTCTCTCAGCAACGCGTACACGTATTCTCCAACGTCGGAGTTCTCATCTACGTCTTCGACATCGAATCACGCGACGTCGACCGCGATCTAGCAACATACGTGTCCATCCTCTCCGCGCTCCTGCAATACTCTCCCGCCGCCAAGATCTACATTCTCATCCACAAGATGGATCTCGTAGTCCCGACAGCGCGCGAAAGCGTGTACGACGAGCGAATCCGAGTCGTGCGACAAAAGACGTTCGAGTATGGAAATTCGGTCGGTATTGCGGCTAGTTCGATTGAGCTTACGCCGTTTGCTACGTCGATTTGGGATCAAAGCTTGTACAAAGCCTGGGCGTCGATCATTCACGACTTGGTACCTAATTTGTCCGTCATCGAGCGAAACCTTGCGAATCTCGGTCTTGCTATCGAAGCGGAGGAATTACTACTCTTCGAACGCACGTCTTTCCTCGCTGTGTCATCGTGGACATCGACCGAAGGCCAACGCAATCCTACTGAGGATCGATTAGAGCGCATGTCCAACATTATGAAGCACTTCAAGCAGAGTATTTCGCGATTCACGGGTACGCCGCGCAATGCTGAGCAGTTTATTCGCATGGAGCATAAAGCGGGCAATCGGTTTAGTCTGTTTATTCTCAAGTTTACGACAAACACGTATCTGATGGTTGTGCTTCCACCTGGAGAGGCTAGGTTTAATGCTGCTATGCTGAATTGTCAGATTGCGATTGAGCATTTCAGATTCTTGGATGGGCCTGCGATTCAACCTGCCGCAACACCTGCTGCCTAAGCGATGCATGGGCTAAGCATGATATTCGGCGTTAGGTGTTGAGATACCACTCAAGTGATGGCGTTAGATATGGGATCAATTTTACAATTTTAGTGTCTATTTATGACCTCTACGTCACTGTCTTGAGAAACCAGTCGGTTCATTAATCACATCCCAAACGCCAATCCATGCCCTTAAGTCCACTTGACAACAGCGGTACCTCCCTTCTTGAATTCGGGCATCTCCCCTAGAACGAGGCCATGATCGGTGTGATCCTTGTTGGGGAATGTTGTGGAAAGAACCCACGATCTGGCTCGTGTCTCTGGTGAAGCTCCCTGAACGAAGCCATAGACATCGCCAACAGTGTGGGTAGTGTTAAACCGAGCAGGAAGACGTGTACCGTCAGGCATCTGAATTCGGATCATGACAGTTGGTTGAGAGTCATTGACTGTCGGGGCGCTAGACGACGAAGGAGCGGCGGCTGGTGCAGCGGCAGAGGTAGAACTTTCTCCAGCACCAGGCACAACAGCCCCAAGTCGTTGACCAGAACCACCGAAAGGTCTGTACTGCTTGGGCTGAGGCTGGTATGGTGTCTCGTGCTGGTGAAGCTTGACGTCGATAGGTTGATCATGCTGGACGTTCATGAGGTGAAGAGGTGCACGACCAGATCGAATCAATGCCAGATCGGCCTGGTTTGCGGGGTCGTCGAATCGTCGAAGATCACCATCATCAATGCTGAAACCGTCCTGCCAAATGTGAAGGACTCGCTCTTGAGATTCGGCGTTGGAGGGACGAACGGGACCAAGAGGATCGGGGATGGCACGGCTCTCAACACCATCACCACCAAGAGTTTGTCCTGTTCCTCGGAAACGACTGGGCTCGGATGGTCCGGCCTCGCTTTCGGCCTCGGGACGAGCAGCGTTACTGATCTGTTAGCTTTGTCTTTTGGCGATTCATTGTCACTTACGCTCGCGCCTTGGCGAGAATATCACTGATGATCTTCTTGGGACCAGCTTCTTGTTGGTTGGGGTCTTGAACAGCTAGTCCAGACTTCTCACCACCAGCAAACAAGTTTCCTCGTCCATCGTTATCCTCCGGGTCGGAATCGTCATCGTCATCATCTCCATGGTCGTGTTGATGGGATGAACCACCGAGAGATCCTAGAGTAGCAATTCCAGTCTTTCTCTGTTGGGAAGGTGCGCTCCTTCGGGCGGGTTGGCTGCTACGGGCAGCCTCTGGGGCAGGTCGACCATCGAGGGTTCGGGGACCAGTGTAGTTGTCGGGAGCAGGAGCTGTAGATGTGTCGCGGTTGTCATCCTCGGCGTCGCGGAACCAAGCATTGCTGGCCTCTGCAAGATCCCAATTGTGCGCCTCGAGATATTGGCGGGCCTTGATAATATTAGTTAAAGTTTTTCACTACGAATATGCAAACAAACCTCCTCGGGGCTTGCGCCGCTAAGACCTGCGAACTCGACGATCTGACCTTCACGGTCTGCCATGTTGATGTAATAGGCGGGGTAGCTGAAATGTATCGGTCGTTATTTCGGAGACGACAAAAATCTTGAAGTTGACCCGTTGAGATTAATAATTGAATACAAAGCGAATAACGGATTCAGTGTTGATGTGTTAAAAGCAAAAGCAGGCAGGCAGCTCCCTCGTCACCAGCTAAGCACAGCTCTTGGTGGCGGTGGACACCCCACCTTCCATTGTGACACAATTTCTCCACCCACCACCTTCCCGCTCGGCTGCAGCCTTACGTAAGGATCCTGGGGATTGCGACGGTTGAGGGCCGAGATCGTCAACAACCTCTTTTACATCTGTATAAAGTACGCCGACGGCATCAACAACGACGTCCTTAAATCTTACGAACCATACACGAATACACCATGGCCGACGAACACAACCATCTTGCCGAGTCTGGCGTCACATTGCACTCCGACAGCGAATTATATGGAGGTGATGATCTATCATCAGGCTCAAACTCTCCCGTCATCCTCTACAAGCCTCCTACTGTCTGGTCATTGATACGTGGAGCTGCCATCAATCTGCTGCTACCCTTTGTCAACGGCATGATGCTTGGTTTCGGAGAGCTGTTTGCTCATGAGGCAGCTTTCAGATTGGGTTGGGGTGGTACAAAGGTGAGATGCCTCTTTCTTCGGTTCACTATGAACTCAGCTAACAACCCAGGTCTTTCCTCTTACTCGAAGAAGAGTGCACCCTATCGGACCTGGTATCGAGCTTCGAGAAAACCACCGTAGTCCCCGCCCTTCGCTGGACGATATTGCAAGCCTGGAGTAGAGATCTGCTAGAAGCTTGTGTCTCGAGAATATCTGTTATAAATTACACCCGACTGAATCATATACGAAGAGCTGGACGGATGAATGCATATCATGTTAAATAATTGAAACTACATCATTAGAGGATCATGGGCTGTGTTTTGTTGCAGAGGCGGTTCAATTTAAATATTGCACACAGCGACATCAATTGCAACCAACTCAAATCAACTTTGTTAATCAACTCAACTCTATCAGTCAACTTAATCGCTGCTATCGACTGGTGAATGACCCCGACAAGTCATCCGGAGATCATCGGCGACGGACTATCGCGAACCCGACATTTACCCGCCGTTGCCGGAAAACCTCCAAAAAATTCCCAGCAGCATCATCGAGCGCAACTTATCCACCCGATCATCCCACTATAACCGCCGCAATGCTTCCTAGTCGAGGAATTGTGCGCTCTTTGCCTTCGGGCGCTTTCCAGAGGCCAGTCTGCGGTCAATCCGTAGGTACACAAAACCCATATAAACGATAGTCACTGACATCTCTAGACCTACAGAACTCTGGGCCGAAAACTCGATGCTAAACAATTCGGTACAGTAAAGAGCGCTCGACCTCTTACGGCTGGAACAAGAGTTGGTGTCAAGAGCATTGCGGCTCCAATCGTTCTTGGAGGTGTTTCTTCTTCAAGGAATTTGTCCATTTGGGGATATAGACTTTGGGGACAGAAGAAGACAGAAGAGCCCACCGCTGAAGCCGCTACGACGACACCCGAGGCTCCTACTCCTCCTGAGACTATCGATCCTACACCCGCCGTCAACGATGCTCCCATTCTCAAGGCTGAGCCTGTCGCCGAGGCTGTTGAGCCCGCATCCGTTACCCCCACCGAATTCGACCTCGAATCTATTGCCGACCTTGCCAACCCCGCCATCCTCAACATGGACGAGTCGCTTGGTTTCTTGAAGGAGATTGGACTTGATTACGGTTGGGGTCCTACGTCAGTCATGCAATGGGTTCTCGAACACATCCATGTCTACACTGGTCTTGGCTGGGGTGGTACCATTGTCGCAACAGCTATCCTGCTGCGTATTGTCATGTTCTACCCTCAACTCCGCGCTGTTAAGTTCAGTGCCGCTTTGAACGAGTCAAAGAAGGATCCCCGCTTCCAAGAGGCTATTAACCTTATGAAGAAGGGTTACCAGACCAAGGACAACGAGATGATTCAAAAGGGACAGTTCCTTAACAAGATGGTCCGTGAAACACACAACGCTTCTATGACGGGCATGTTCTGGCCTTTCCTCCAGATTCCCTTCAGTTTCGGTCTGTTCCGAATCATCAACGGCATGACACACATTCCTGTGCCTTCATTGGAAGATGCTGGTTTCCTCTGGTTCCATGATCTTACTGTCGCCGATCCCTTCTACGCCCTTCCTGCTCTTGGTACCACTTTCTTGATCTCTTCCATTGTGGTAAGTAATCTCAACCGGAATTGACTTCTCGAATCGACCCTCTAACATGTATAGATCAACGGCAAGTACCAACCCGCTGCTCAAAGGGCCACAACCAAGAAGCTCATGTGGGTGATGGGTGGTGTCACACTCATCTTCACCTCCTACCTCGCTGCTGGTGTCAACCTGATGATGACCACCACCGGTGCAGCCGCCCTCGTCACCACTACCCTCCTCAACACCCCCTCCATCCGTCACGCTCTCGGTCTCCCTGCCCAAAAGGTCGAGGAGGCCGTTTACAAGCCTCCCCGCGAGATCAAGGCCAAGGGTATTGAAGGTCTCCGCGAACGTCTTTCCGACAACCTCAGCGAAATGCAAAAGGGCGTCTCTGACCAAATCGGGAACATGACCAACCAGTACAGCGGTACCGCAGAGGATCGTGCCGAGCAGGCTCGCAAGAACCAAATCCGCAAGCTCGAGGAGATGCGCCGAAAGCTTGAGCGTGAGGAGTTTGACAAGAAGTACAAGCGATAGACGAAGAGTGTATGAATCAAGTGTAAATATAGTCAAAGACATGTTTGGATCTGTAATATTAGCATTGGGGTAGCGAATGATATACCACAAGATATCGGCTCAAGCCGAGGGAAGTTTTGAGGTCTGTGATCAACAGAGGCTTGGAAAAGAAAAAAGGTATCTAGCATGTATCTATCGATGTAATAAGACCATCCCACGAAAGAAGTAACGAAGGAAAGTTTGACTGAAGTTGTAAGCATTAAGCGTAAACGCATTTAACGACTTGTGTCTCAATTATAAACTAGGCAAACTGCCAAGGTTCCTTTTCCCACCCGCAGCTCTTTTGCCGTTGTAATAAACCCCCGCCGCCACGGTAATTGATAATGTAATAAATGCTGATGCTTTCGAAGAGAGAAAACCTGAAGCTCAGTCCCCTGTCCTACCGCTTCCCCTCTATACCCAGGTGCCTTTGCGTTCCGTCATGTTTATTCAGTAATACATCTTAGAAGGGTATAAAAGCCTTAGAATACGGTGCCATCGCTCTCGATAAGGATCGGGGGCTCCTTGGTATTAGGTCTGTTGATCTCGGCAATCTCGCGGCCACCCTGGTTACGTTAGTGTGAATTCTTGTGTGAGAGATGGGAAAACTTACCCTCCAGCTACCAGCCTCTAGAAGCTGCGGCAAGGTCAACTCGTTGTCGCCCAACTCAGGCTTCAGAACCTTGTTGACCTCAACACAGAGCATATCGAGGAAACCAACTGTGACACCTCTCCACTCAACAATGACATCGTCACTAGGCTCAAACATGGGTGCTACCTCAACACCCTTAGCGCCTGTCCGTTGCACCCACTCGTTGTAATTCTGTAGACCTCTCTCCAGATCATCCTTCTTGACGTTCAAGACACCCATATCGACGAATAGACCACCGTTTCGGTACTCTGGTAGACCAGTAAGCAATTCGGTTCCGGCAAAGTGCATCTTGAGGAGCTGTTGCATGGGTTGCATAAGCGAGTAAGTGAGCCACTGAGTGAGCTTATGGAATGGCAGAATGGACTCCCAGGCGGCGGCATTGGAGCTGTTGGGGAAAGCGGAAACCTTGGGAGATGCGCCAGGCTGAGGCATCGACTGGCAAGGCCAGGCATCGCCGAGGCAAACACCATTAATCGCTGTTCGGTTTGTGGGCCAGATAGGAGCGAGGCCTGACATTAACACGTTCCACAGGACGGGCAAGGGAACGATGAGCAAGGATGATGCCTGTGTCGAGGGGTGACCAAGAAGGTGATCTAAACGATTAGCCTTGCACAGATTTGCATTTGACGCGACTTACCGATCACGCATCCAGGGCGACCTTCATAACCCCAGAAGTCATCCTTGGCGGCCAAAGCTTCACCCAGGCGGATCAGCATGTCAGTACGACCTTGGATACCGGCCATCTCATTGCCTGGTTTTGACTGAAGGCCAGCAGCAAGTTTTTCGACTGTAAGGGTCTTGAGACCATCCTTGTCGACTTGGAACTTGTTGTTGGGGTTTCCAGAGAACAGACCCTACAGAATTAGCATTGAAACGTTGTCGCGAAAATAATTACTCACACTCTTGAACATTTCCAGACTGGCAACTGCGATACCCTCTGATCTTCTGTACACGCGACCATTCTCGTTGCTCTTGTATGTCCAGCAAGTTCCTGCGCCAGCATCCAGAAGCACACTGACGAGGAAAAGATCGATTAGACGTCGGCAGCGCTCTGTGTTGTCGATATTAGAAGGCCAGGTTGAAAGTAGCTGGGCGATGCGATCTCGACCACCAACGGCAAAGTGCTGGTATCTGCCATGACTAGGAATGCTGAGGTACGGTGCATCATAATCTCGCTGTATTCTGTTAACCACTGCTTCAATTGCGCGTCGCGCTTGTGCTTACCTTGATAATTCCAGTAACAAATGTGACCACATCGGGAAACTTGCTCATATCCACATCAAAATGCTTCAGTTCATTGCGCAGAGCCTTGTCAGTGACAATCTTGCTTCTCTCTCTCACAGCACCAAGACTTTTCAGATAACCGGCAGGATCGAGCTGAGGGTCCGGAGGTCGAGGAAGATCGATCTTTGGTAGTTTGACTGGAGACATGGGACCGTTGCTGGCAGCAGAAGTTCGGTTCATAGGGTTGCGGTTGTTGGCGGCAGCAGGCGATCTCAAGCTCGATGAGTGTGAGTTTACGCTCACATTGGATTGAGAAGTGTTGATGGCCTGATCGGCCTTTGGCGTCTTGTCTTTGCGTGAAAACAACCCCATTTTGGTAGATTTTCGATTCGGTAACACAGGTGTTGTACAATTACTGTTGTAGATTATTGATCTGGGCTGATAGAAAGACCAGACGAGAAAGTAGAGGATTCGGGTAGGTGGGGCCTCTAAGCACGGGATGTACTGGAGGGGAAGGGTCCGTGTGGGCGCGCGAGCAGAGGAAGAGTGTGAGAGAGGTACGAGCGTCGTGCGTCGTGGGTTTCGAGGGTCGGAACGAAGCGAGAAATGATTCGACGGCGCAAGATGCGCAGCGCAGGCGTTGACCTCGTGTGTCTGAGGCAAGGGATATCAGTTGATATCTGACAGGTCTGCCGCAGTAAATATGAGCCTCTGCAGACTAAATTAACAACCAACAAAACAAAAAACAGTAGACGAGAGGGAAGGGGATGGGGGTAAGGAGACGGGGCGCGGCGCTTTTGAGGAACCCTCGAGCCAAACTAACAAGCCAACTCGACTGAACTGAACTGACTGATTGACCAGGGAGGCCTAGGCATCTCGGAACAGATGAGCAGAGACCAGAAGCAATTGAGCGTATCCACAACAGTACAGTCTACCCTTACAGGTTGAACGAGAAAAAAAAGAGGCGTCAGGGGGTAGACCCTCGACTCCTCTGCGGGGGTTCGGGGCTTGAAAGGCTTGGAGCTAGGCCCAACAGCGGTCCAGGCAAAAGGACAGCCTACGAGAGACCCGAGCGTCGTTCGGGGCCCCTGAGTCCGTCGGCGATCGCGCCCAGGGAACCAAGGATCCGCAGGGATGGCCAAGCACGCACACTATGGTGGTTGATTTGGGGGCTTGCAGCCGCTTTGCTGCCCGCTGGTTGGGATATGATGGTTACTGAGCTTGTCTAGCTTGCTCACGAGTCAAAGGGTTTTGCGTGTGTTGCTTGGCTGTATTTTGTTCCCCGAATCACAGCTGCAGGGTTCTTGTATTCACTGTGATAATTATGAATTCATCTCGGATTAATCCTTCTGACATGATGCAATTGTGCTTCTCACAAAACCCATAATAACATCGGACACCTTGTCAAATGGTGAACCTTGATGCTGGACTGATGCTTGACATGACAGCCTTGTTGGATAGCCTTGAATAGCCAAAATCATCGACACAGACTATTGGAGTCGGGTCGTACTGATTGACGGCAAGTGTCTCGACGGAAATGAGATGGGCGCAGCGAGTCATGGAAGGTTCGTGACAGCCTGCTAGTAAAGCTCTTGGTACATTGCACAGAAGACGGAGATGTTAGTGGATGCCGGACCAGCCAAGTGCCAGCACTAACAACGACCGACCTTGGAGTTGGGAATTGCTTTCCCAAATAGAACAAGCGTGTTCGGAGTCACAGCAGAAGCGCAATATTGTATTTGTTCGAGTCGATTTCTGCCGAATATTGATCATCAGCGAAGAGAGGATCGGCAAAAAACGAGACAACTGCAACATAGTCGGTAGATGTCAATAAAGGCGAGACATTCTAGAATCAAGAGCTTCGTAATGAGCCCCATCAACCGATATCACTTTTTCTCGTCTCTTCGGGGCAGGCAAAGAATTCGTTTTCTCTGATGAGGCTAATTGAGATAAGGACGCCAATCAATCGACATGTCAAGCGAAAAGAGGAAAGTGGCACTTCGGGAGAAAAGAAGAAAAAAGTAAAAAAGAAAAAGAAAGTTAGAAGAAAAGAGGGCTGACCAAACAGAATCAAGAGTTACGATAAGGAAATGCCGCCAAGCATAATAAGATTCTGAAAATCGAATGTTGGAGGAGAAGAAAAAAGAAAAAAAGAAAGGCGTCAATAATTGGACAGGTGAGGTTGTAAGTGCAGTCACGAGTGGACAAATTGGTGTTGAGGAAGGAGCCACCACATCAACCGTGCCTACCTTTATTGAACAACACAATGAATGACCTACAGCAAACATTAATGTTTGCATCTTCACCATACATGAATGGTGGTTCTATTCAACAACCAACACATCACCAACAGGCTATCATCAAAATTGCTTCTTTCTACCTCAGTCGCTTAATCCCCACCCAATCTTAAGTTACAGGGCACAGGGACGGAACAGCACGTGGCAATCAGAGACACAGCGGCCCGTGAGGCTGCTTATTGAAGCTTGAATAACAACTGAGACATATAGATATGCATGTATTTATGGTGTATGAAGGCGCTATACATACATAACAGACAACATCTCGATCAAGGCGATTGATTACCCGTGGTATAACCTCCACTGACTCGTTCTTGCCTCAGTTCAATTCCAGCACATTTACATCTGATACGAATTTATGTCGCGGCAGATTTCCGAGTCAGCCTCATACCACCCACACACTCTGTCTTTAGGCTGTCAAGCCCTGCAGGTCCAGGTATAATGATACCTCACTGTCACATTCAACCCCGGTACCTTATCTTGTGGTCCGGGGTTCCATCCTTGCCCAAGGAATATTCAGGAACGACATTTGTGCATCTTTATTCTTCTTCCGAGCTTTCTCTTCTTGGAGAAATAGCCGTCAAAAGTTGCGTTACAAGCACTGACTCGAGTGTCATCATGAAGAGAAGGTTGTTCATGATCCACTGCAGTAGCTCTTGTCGATCCAACATCAGGGATCTTTGTGCAGATTCCGTTCGGTGATCTACCAAGCATGGGCCATGTGAATGACAAGCGAAGGTCATTATTCGTTTTGTCTAACACAAATAGCTTGCGGTCGGCCTGCCTCTTTTGCCCTATCACGGATGGTCCCAAACGAACGCCGGAAGGAACTAGCAGGGAGAACAATTTACTTGGTAAATCACCCGGAACTAATCACCAAGTCAGGGGTAATCTTGTGTTCCCAAGGTTCCCTTCCTGGGTGCTGGTAAGGTAACGGCTTCTTTCAAGCTTCTGCTGACTCCTCCCCCTAGCAGTCATTGGCGTCTATTAAGCGTCTGTGCGAGTTACTTCCAATGTTGTGCATCGTCACCGCGCCTCACCCGTACGCACGAGCTTATCCAATGACGTTACAAGCGATATCGTAACTGATTACACGACATTATACAGACATTACCGGTATACCCAAATGTCTTGAGCCCAAGCTCAGCATCGTCGATCGAATCGACAGAATCGTCGGAATCATCGCCTACTTACGAATACATATCCACAACTCAGGCCGAAGCAAAAGAACCTTCCCTGCACAACGGAACAATAGACGCTTGGTACCAAAAACGGCTCCAACCCTTGATTTCATCGGCCCGGATCGTCTTCCCCCGGCGGAACCAAGCCATTTTGGGGCTTCACCGGGTCTTGACCATAGCCTTTCCGACTCTTTGATCCTTGTCGTCGTTCCTGGCTAAGCGGAACCTACATGAGGATACTCTCTCTAGGCGATTGGTACCGGCAACGAAATTAGGGGATGCAGAATGGAAGCCCGGGAGAAGGGCAACAGTAGAAATGCCGTCGTTGCATTCCAAGACAGGACACCATTTTGGACACCACCAACTCAACGTTAAAAAGGGTAATTCGTCAATTGATCTTTTTGAGTTCTTCTAGGCTAAGACAAGAAGTTCTGAGGCACTCAATCTTGCATATCCATTCCGCGCCATTGTGATCATCTTTATTAGCTCGGGCGAGCGGGTGACACACGGTGATTGTCTTGGCCGAGATCCCCAAATCAAAAACTCCAAGATTATCAATGTCGCATATCGCATTTTGCGTTGTTTTTATCCTTCCTCAGTGTCATTTACCAGTTTTCCCGAATCCCATGTCCTCCCAATAAAAGGCCCCTGTCACCGGATTACTTCCCCGAACATCCACCATAACATTACCTTTTCATTAAATAACAAGCAGTCTAATCCCACATGGCAACCTTACCTTACTCTCAGCAAAAGCTCGTTTTCATATGCGTGGCGTCGGGCTTTCTCTATTAGGTTCAACTAGGCTTGTCCTATACAAAGCGCCATGCCCCAGACTATGTACAGTTCTGTGGTGCATGACTCTTGCGCTCTGCTATGGGACATTATGACTCTTTTTGTCTCTTGAATCCGATACAGTTGAGGGTGTCGCGGTTGAATCAGCATTAATCATTGACGCGATTGAATCGGGCATAAGATAACAATGCATCTTTGCAATAATGCAACTATGAACCTTTACGAGTATCATTTCAGGGTTCAATTACAAAGGATCAATCCCCTGTTCATTCCCACGTTTCCCACACTTTGGGGACCTCGGTGCCGCAGGACCGCATTGCATTTAGCCAACCCCCTGCTGTCATCTCCATTCCACATGCCTCATAGAAGTATGGTTCCGAAATCATGATGCCATGTGCGTAGTATTCCTCCGTAAGAATTTCCAATGCAAGGCTGGCAGCAAACGTGCTTTCTTCGGGACGTTTCAGCCATGGCCAGAAACAGACCTTCCCTCCGATGATCCTATCGCTTCGTTGCATTGTGACCAGAGAGCCGGTAACCTAAGCTGTTCTGGTCTGATCAATTAAACTTTGTCGCTTGGTTTCACGATACGAATTGGGATGTCAATACCGACGTTAGCCAACAAATGACATTTTCTAACCAACAGAAGATGTTTTCCAGGTGTTTTCTAGAAAGGACTAAATCAACGTAACTTGAGGCTTTCTTAGAGTTTATTCTCTACCGTTTGATGGCTGGGCTGAAACAGTGTCAAGATAACGTTTAGTTTGGACGAGGGTCCTTGCGTCGGAGATGTCATGTTGGTGAGATATTGAGTTTGGACGTGAAACGGGATACATGAATCGTTCTGCCAGGTACAGGAACAGTAACGGTGAGTCTGTTGGTGGATGTGATGTGGAGGAGTTGAAACTATGAATGTCTCTGGATGACGCGGATTGGTTTCTTGTGGTGAGGATTGTGATGAGTTAGTTTGAGTTGTGATATCTGGATTGAGATAGGGTTCAGATGCATACTATAGGTTTGCCTAGCGAGGTATTCCTCTTCAGAGTACTTTCACTTATTGAAGGCACAACAAGGTATATTTAAAGGTATTCAGATGATTGTATTGCACAATTACGGTGCTGATACCTTGAGTTCGACAGGTCAAATTGCGATGGATGAAAACACCATTTGTATTGTCGCTGTTGAGGAAAGAGACTCTTAAAGAGAAGAACCGTGTAAGATTTCTTTCATAGCACCTAATCAATGACATTTGCTTCCGGTTTACTTCCGTCGCTGCTAGAACCGTCGCTTTGAATTAGATCGAGTCTCGGGTAGGTTCTGGGAATAGCTTCATAAATGTGTGATAACCCACCACAACATCACATGGGAAATTCGCTGTGCTTTCTGACTAAATGGATCATTTAATGTAGATACTATATTTGAGATTTATGCTCTGTCGCCTTTCTCTGCTTACTCCATGGCTAGGCTTTGCATATGCAGCCCACAAATAAAGCTACGGTTGGCTGCGTTGATTGAGCTTGCAGTTATTGTTCTTCTCGGTCATGAACTGTGACTTTACTTTTCTCATCCAGTTAGGCGATGTCACTCAGTTATAATCTCCTGTACTTCAGTTAATTGCAAAGCGATATTTTGATATTTTGACCAGTGGCACTTTTCTCGAATACTTCTTTCCTATTGCTTACTTGGCAGGCACAGCCTGATACGACTCTAAATCTGCTCAGCCCCGCGCGACCATCTTTATCTTGTCAACTCTTGTTCGCCAAAAAACATTTGTCGACCATCACGGAGATATCGCTATAATGTCGGGCTTGGAAATTCTAGGGGCTGTTGCAAGCTCTATTGCTCTGGTGCAAGCAGTGAAAGGGTCTCTCAAAGCGATCGACTTGTTGCGCCAAAACTCCGAGATGAAGAAGCAGTGCAATAATCTGAGGAGAGAAGTGAGTCAACACCGGGCTCTCAATGAATTGTTATTGACGCGATAGTAGATTATCATGATAGAATGCTTCATCATGCAAGCACAACAACAGACTGCTCAGCAACAGCTTCTTGGATCAGCGGAGCACCCTTTAGTCTCTTTGGCAGCAGAAGAACTTGGGGACATATTGAAGGAGCTCAACGAAATCGTGGAGAGATACTCGCACTCTCGCAAGGCGCATGACCCAAAGCGATATACTGACAAGATGAAGTGGTTCACCGAGGCCTCCAAAATCGAGGAGCTTTGTGATAGAGCTCAGGCGACAAAGTCGAACCTGCATATGGCCATCACGTTTCGAGTCTCATCTATGGTAGATAGAGGCAATATGCGGCAAGAAGTGTGAGTTCATCAAGTACGAGTTCTTGAAGTATCATCCAGAATTAACCAACTGGGACAGACTATTTCATCGTGTCACACAGCAGTTAATTTCCTACACGCACGAGTCTTTCAACGACCAGAGATCCTTGACTGGGCTACCAGAGACAAACTCCACGATAGCTCGCCAGACTCGAATTCATGAGATGGACGACCAGGAGTTCGAGGACCAAGGAGCATCTCCAGGTGGAAGGTCCGATTATACTAACCTCACCACCAAAGAAGAGACTTTCATGAGTGTTGCAACAGTCCAGCCTCTAGGTACACGCACATGCAGTCTTGCCTGTCAATGCCGCTGCCATCGCAACAAACGAGAATATGACGGTGGCGTATGGGCAAAGTCTATACTGGGATCATGGCTCGTCCGATACGATTTCTCAGGCAGTGCTTGTAATGGCAGATGCGGGACGAATACAGGAGTCAAACTTGAGTATCGGCTGCCTAAATGGCTTTGGGCTGGTGTTGTCTCGTTTGAAGCATGTCAAGGCCCGAAGTTGAATATGTCACTGCGCCCATGTAGAGTGCTCGAAAAGGGATCGGATGTTTTCTCAATGTCAGAATACCCCTCGATACTACAAGAGCATCTTCGCAAGGGTTATAAGTACTTTCCGGATGATGTTGATGAGGCAGGTGACAGTTTATTAGACGTATATTCGCCTCTCTTGTGCAAGACCGGGATAATCAGCTGACGATACGGTATCAGTATTCCATAATTCGTGAAAACTGGGGTAGCGTTGAAATTCTGTTAGAATTCTGGAAGAACATACTACCTTACCAAGGACTACCAAGGTTTGTTTATCTGACAATGGAATCGGAGATCACTAATGAGTATCAACAGGGGCATTCGTTACGTGTTTATGAGACACTATAATGGCTATGAAGAGCCTCCTGATACGTTGAATACCATACTACAAAGATTGTCATCCCTCATACCGAACTGGGATGAGGATTGCACATCCAATGTCCATTTGGAAGCTGCAAACCCGGGAGGAACAGCCGATGGGATGCTTAAAGCCTTGCAAAAGCAACCTTGGGCCATTGATGAGCCGGATGAGCGTGGAATGTGCCCGATACATCACGCGGTGCGTGAGGGAAATTCCGAGGCTCTGGTTCTCTTGATCATGGCCGGAGCCAACATCAATCAGCCATGTGGTCTAGGATACACTCCTCTTTTATGGTCCGTATGCGGTCACCAAGAGGAAGTCACAGAAAAGCTTCTGGAGTATGAAGAGTGTCGGATTCATGTGAATGACAAGGCCCCGGATGGACATACTGCGCTGCATCATGCTATACATAAGAGTTTCCCGGCAGGCGTCCGCATGTTACTTGAAGCCGGGGCGGTGACCAAGTGGCCTGACGGAACCACGAGCACCATGTCCGCCTTGCACATTCTTGGGTTTTACTCCAAGATAAACCAGGAAGCTGTTGATGAGACTGTTGATCTTTTACTAATGCACGGGGCCGACCTCGAAGCAAGAGATGACGATGGCAGGACACCGATCATGTTAGCTATAATGGCCAGGAACATACCGACACTGCACAAACTGGTTAGTTCAGGGGCATCTCTAACAGTTATGAGCTCGATGGATCACAACATTCTTCACATAGCTGCTACTGGTGCTGATGTTGAGACACTGGACTACATTGCGAAGCTGGATCTCAAAGGCGTACAAGTGACGCAACGAGCAACTGATGGCATCAATCCCTTGCAAGTATTGTATTTAATGTGTATCCGACCTGTATGGAGAGTAAACCGATATCGTCCTCAGTTGATGTCCGCAGCGATCGAAGCATTCATCGCCTTGTATTTCGACTTGTTGATACCTGAATTGAGACGACACATGTCAACTATCGACGAACTTCTTCAAGCTGTCGAAAACGAAGATGCATCTACAGCAACCGGCATGTTGGATCAGCTTGTCGAGAAGAACGTTAGTTGCGGAGAACCATATCTTGCGGGATGGTACAGAGGACTGAAAGGGTATGTGTTCGGTGGTAATTGGGACCACCTAACAGATGCCCTCAACGAGGAAAATGATGAAACATGTGAGAAAATTGAACGAGCACAGATTGCGAGAGGCAAAACAATCACAGATCCAGAAATGGAAGAATTCTTCTGAAGAGATCACAGGTGCAGCAGAGAACTGATTAACAAGTACACAAAATACAACGACTCAATCTATTCGACACATCTTCTTATACAGCTATATATCAATGCTTCTCAGGCACATCAAATGTTCTTGGCTGTTCATCCTCCCCTTGGCCATATAGTACATGATCAGAGACGTCTTCAATTCTCAAGAAAGTCTTGTTTCCCTTGACAAACCAGAAAACCAGTGAGATAATAAGCATGATTCCAAACACAAGAATGGCAAAGTTCATATCACCAAAAGCCGGGTTTGGCGATCCTGGGAAAAAGAAGAAAACTGTGGTGATGATAGTGTAGATGATGGAAATGGTGTTGAGTGCTGGTCCGAATCTACCCAGCCCAAATTCTCCTCCTGAAGGAAGCTTATCTCGACCTATCACCATCAAGACAGCAATAGGAATTGCGTATGAGATGGTGAGAGCGATGGTGCTAACACTCAAGATAGCATCGAGAGTGGTGCTCGAGAAGAGATACAGGAGTCCAACAGCATTGATGATGACTCCTTGAAGGACCAGCGAGCGAGCAGGGACCTCCCAGTAAGGATCAACATGGGCGAAATAATCTGCAAATGGCAGACCTCCATCTCGGGCAAAACTCCAGGTAAGTCTCGAGGAGGATGTCACGATTGAGATACCCTGACCGAAACCGTTGAAGACGAATAGAGCGATCAGAGCAGCTGCACCTTTGAGTCCAACGATGTTCTGTACGACTTCAATAAAGGGGAAGCCGGAGGGAGGATCAAGAGTGGTGTCAAGATCCTGGATGCAGAAGAGCGTGGCGACAAGGAAGATGAATCCTGAGATAGCACCCAGCACAATAGCCATCACCATTGTTCTAGGCCCATTTCGTCGAGGAGCTGGGATCTCTTCGACCATGTGGATGACGGAATCGTACGCTGTCAAGCCATAGGCGGCTTGTACAAGACCAAGGAAGAAAACCACGCCATCAGTCCAACCTTTTTCATTGATCCATGCTCCAAAGACGAATTTTGGCGATTGATATTCGAGATCCGATTTCGTTCCGACGAGGATAGGAAGGACGATAGAGAAAGTGGCGAAGAGGCCGACGAAACCAACGGCGATAAAGTTGTTGAACCAAGGGAGGAATTTTTCGGAGCGGCAACCGACGTAGTTGACAAACGTGAACAGGAAATTGATTCCCGTATACACGAGGAACAATACCCAGCCGTTGTTGGGTCCTGTCCAAGAAGGATCAAACATGAGCTTAATCGCGAGGACAAAATTCGTCATAAACGCAATCTGCGAAGCAGAAAGACACCACCAGCCAAGAGTGCTGATGAAAGCAGTCATATAACTCATGAACCGTCCCACCTCAGTCTTCCAAAGCTTCCCAGTCCAGTACGCCTGTCCCAACGCGGTAGGCATAGCAGAACACATTTCGCCCAGCGACATGGCAATCGCGAGATTACACAAGCATACGAGGACGAGACCCCAGAGACATGTTACTGGTCCGCCGTTCTGGATACCTGTTGCGAGAGCTTGGGCGCAGACGGCCCATGTTCCGAGAATGCAAAAGGCGAGGGAGAGCATGGATATCATGCTGAATTTGCGGGTGAGGGCTTCATTGTGGCCGAGGGCGGCGAGGTCTAGGGCGTCGCGTTCGGCTTGATTCATGGTTGTTGCTTTCTCCATGGTGGACCAGAGCTAGAGTCGATGGTTGAAGAAGGATAGAAGGTTGTGGGCATTCTCTGGCAGACAATAAGATCCGAAGATGTGTAGGTATCGAAAGTCGATTGCTGTTTGATGTGGTAGTGCTGCTCTCGAGGGACATCAACCTTTATATATAGATGTCTGTACGTACATCTTTATCTTTACCCCAGATATTCGCCGTTACATGGTGTCGATACTAGTCCCATGTAGCTCCAAACACTCCGCATTGCCTGACTATGCCAAATATTGACCGTAATCAGTATAGTGTGGCGGCTGGCGTTTCCAAGTAAAGCATAGGATAGACAGCCTAGCGGAGGGTTGTTATCAGTGCAGTCATCCTTATCAGATATCTTGCATATGCGAGTCCACCGTATACGGGACAGGCATTGTAATTGGGAGTTGATGCATGATTGGGTTAGGTAAAGGGTGTGATGAAAGATATGCCTTGTTACCGGTATCTTGGAACAGGGTCTAGAGTTGCTAGCGGCCGAGGTTCCGATACTATTGAACATTAGATCTGTACAGTATACGACACAATTGATGCATCAAACCGTTGAGTGTCATCGTGAAAGTTGCAATTTGCGTACCCCATGGGGAAGATTCCTTGTAGATCAACGAAAGCAATTCATCACGTAACAAATTCATGTTTCTTCATCGCAATGACCTCTTCGTGGGTTTAAAATTGGGACTTGAGGATCTGATTTGCAGGGATGGCACCCACATAGAACTTAGAGACTGTGCTTGGACGAATTGGGAAAGTTGGGGCGACAGCTGATAAGAAGTTGAATTAATGTTCAGAGAAGCCGAGCTGATCATGAGGAACAAACGGAATGACAGCCGAAGTGACGAATAATTGATTCGAATATGCTTTTGTATTGATGAGCTTTGATTCTCTTGGTTGCTAAACTCCTAGAAGCCCTTTTCAGGGTCAGATTGATCCCCCTTCGCTTTCATTTTGACAATTTTCTTCGTGAACTCTACTCGAGTTAGTCAATTGTAACAACATCGAGTTGGACAAGAACTTACTAAATGCTGTACACGGCCCCCTTCCTCCACTTCAACCACGTCCTCGACGCGTTGTTTCTCTTCTTACAAATCGACAAGTTACGGTAGATATGTCTCGAGATTGATCACATTCTTTGGAAATATGTCCCTCCTGACTGCAGTTCCGGCAGACCCGACTACCACATCATTGGCCCTCAGCTCAACCCTCTAAGCAATCAGGTCGGCAACGTTCATGGGCATCTCATCGATCTGGGTAGAGTAGTACACTAAAAAGGTTAGCTTTTGTCAAAGACTCGACCAGAAACACTTCACTTACACTCGATATCTCTCAGGATGCGCACATCTTCGGTAGTAACAAAGTTGATAGCAACACCCTTGCGACCAAATCGTCCACTTCGACCAATACGGTGGATGTAGTTCTCTCGGTTGCTGGGTAGATCGTAGTTGATAACTAGACTGACCTGCTGCACATCGATACCACGAGCCCAAACATCGGTCGAGATAAGCACTCGGCTGTTACCCTGGCGGAAATCCTGCATAATGCTGTCTCGCTCCTTTTGAGGCATGTCACCGTGCATGCTGCTGACGGTAAAGTTGGCCTCGCGCATCTTGTCGGTCAACCAATCGACCTTGCGACGGGTGTTGCAGAAGATGACGGCTTGCGTGATGGTGAGGGTGTCGTAGAGATCGCATAGAGTATCAAACTTCCAGTCCTCCTTCTCGACGGCGATAAAGTATTGCTTGAGACCTTCGAGGGTCAGTTCGTCACGCTTGACGAGAATGCGGACGGGATCGGTCATGAACTTGGTGGTCATGTCGAGGACATCGTAAGGAAGGGTGGCACTGACGACCACGACCTGGGTGGCAGGGGGGAGGTATCGGTAAACATCGTAGATCTGCTCTCGAAATCCCTTATTGAGAAGCTCATCAGCCTCATCCAAAACCAGCATCTTGATGTGTCTGGTGCGAAGATGTCGTCGTCGAATCATATCTGCGACACGGCCGGGGGTACCAGAAACGATGTGCTGGCCATAGTCGAGCTTGCGGATATCCTCTCCAACGTTTGTGCCTCCGATACAAGCATGGCATTGCACGTTCATGTAATCACCCAGCGCCATGACAACAGACTGGATCTGAGTAGCCAATTCTCTAGTCGGTGAAAGAACAAGAGCCTGTGTCTCGCGCACTGCGGTATCGATAACCTGCAGCATACTGATGGAAAAGGTAGCAGTCTTTCCGGTACCGGACTGAGCCTGAGCAATAGTGTCGCGACCCTTGCAGACCTGAACAATGGCTCGAGATTGAACAGCGGAAGGAGACTCGTAACCGTAAGCGTAGATACCGCGAAGGAGGTTTTCTGTTTCTGTTAGCTAGATCATCAATCACAAGCTTGCGACATACCCTTCAGCGACATGGACTCGAAAGTAGGATGAACGGTGACCTCCTTGGAGGTGGAAAATTCCATCCTCTCATCGGCCTTGCGATCAATTCCTCCAGCGTTTTCAGCCATGGTTGCGGTATTGATTGTGATGATCGTAAAAAAAATAAAGATCACTTCGTAGAGAAGGTCAAAGTTTTGGAGTGTAACTTTTAGTCGGAGCAAAGACGTAACGCGCAGCGCCGGGTATACTTCGGCGGACAGAAGCTGGGGCTGAGCAAAATAAAAAAGCATGTTTAGCAGCTTATGCTGACTCATTTATTTTGTCTTTTGATCTGCTGTAGTTAAGTTTTCTCAGGCGCGCTCAAACGCCACTGAACTCGCGACGGAGCTCCGCAATTTTTAAACATCAAGCTCATCTTGACATTCACCATTCATCGTGGATTGTCGTATCACACTCTTTGAACATTTAAGAGCTTTGTACTGCGATAGTCAAAATGCTCGTCCTCGAAGAGCAGCGTTACATCCATGAGGATCTAGAGCGTCTTGAACAAGGAATTGCTGATCGCATTCGCGACGAGCCCAGACATGTGAGTATCCCAATTCTTTACAATTTCTCCGCTAACTGTTTAGATTCGCGATCGCCTCAACAGAGATCATGAGATTTCTCAATTACTAGACCAGATTCAGGTTCAATCTGGTAACCTTCTCGACATCTACAAAGACGAAAACGGAGTCCGAGCACAAGAGATTCAACAGATCGGTACTGGCGACCCATTCGGAGAGTTCTACAAGCAGCTCAAAGATGTTCGCCAGCATCACGAGAGATACCCTCACGAACAAGCGGAAAACTCGGAGCAGCGATACAAGGTCAGAAAATCCGATGGAGAGCCGATGCCTTCTATTGTGGACTCGTTGTTCTCTGGAGAGGAAGCCTACGGACGATTCTTCGATCTCAACACATCTCACGAAGCTTACCTGAACCTTCCCAATGTCCGACGACTCACATATCTTCAATACCTCGAGAACTTCGACAACTTTTCTTCAGCACATGGCGGTGTCACGCGACCGAACAAGTTGACGGATCAGTACTTCAAGTATGTTGGCCAACTAGCAGACTACCTCGAGAGCTTTATGCGACGAACACGACCGCTGGAAAATGTGGACAAGGTTCTCGCTTCTTTCGACGACGAGTTTGAGACAGCATGGGAGAAGGATGAGATTCAGGGTTGGGAGAAGGACGCAGCTTCAACGAATGGTACCGCCAAGGAGGCCAGTACCCCCGATGCTGTGTGGTGTGAAGACTGTGAAAAGGAATTCAAGAACGAGAACGTCTTCAAGAACCATCTTACAGGACGAAAGCACTTGAAGGCGGCAGAGCACAGGAAACAGCGTCAAGAAGACTCGACCCCTGCTGAAGGCGCTTCAAACACTTCAGCAACACGACTAAAAGAGCGCGCAGTGGCAGTACGAGAGTACAGAGTGAAGCGACTAGCTAGCGCCATGAGCACTGAGCGAAGCGACACCAGAGTCAACGTGGAGCGTAAGCAGGGCATGACAGAGCGCGAACGAGCCCAAGAACTCGAGAACATCTTCAACAACGACGAGACACCCCAAGAGACACAAGAAGAAGGCGATGGCGAAGACGAGGACGGTGAAGAGAGAATCTACAACCCCCTCAAGCTCCCTCTCGCCTGGGACGGCAAACCCATTCCTTTCTGGCTATACCGCCTTCACGGCTTGGGCGTCGAGTTTCCCTGCGAGATCTGCGGAAACTTTGTGTACATGGGCCGACGTGCATTTGACAAGCACTTCAACGAAGCGCGACACATTTACGGTCTCAAGTGTCTGGGTATCACCAACACAACGCTGTTCAGGGACATTACTGGTATCGCGGAGGCGTTGGCGCTTTGGGAGAAGATTCAGAAGGAGAAGAAGAAGACTACGGTTGATGAGGGGAGTGTGGTGCAGATGGAGGATGGAGAGGGCAATGTTATGCCTGAGAAGGTTTACTATGATTTGCAAAAGCAGGGTTTGCTGTAGGTGTATTATATGGCGGGTTTTGGTAGACTGTGTCTAGAATATATTGGCGTAATTATGATAGATTGATTCCTACACTTTGATCCGTACTGCTGGCTTGTACCGTTTCGCTGCCTCGTTCAACTACCTACAGCTCAACAACTCTCAACACAACCAGTTCTCAACAAGCAATTACAATATCTAATACGAAAAGGAGAATCTCAAATTCGGTCTTTATCGTTCTTTCCATATACCGACAAACTCCTCGTTGGTGGCTGAATCGTATAAAGGGGCACGCATCATGACTTGATTAGTCATGACATTCCATCGCCCCTCCAACTCACGCTCACACCAAGTAAACACCATTAACAAATTTTACCTCCATCGCAGCCATGACTCAACTTCAAAGACCAATTCCAGCTCTATACGCGGTATACGTTCTCCGCTCAACAGTTCGTCATGCATCATACTACATAGGTTCAACGCCCCATCCACCACGACGTCTGAACCAGCATAATGGTATCGTCAAGGGAGGCGCTGTACGAACAGCAAAAGACAATTTACGACCATGGGAAATCATCATGTTGATAACAGGATTTCCGAGTTCGATCGCAGCTCTCAAATTTGAGTGAGTTTGAGTTTGCGTGGTTACAAGGTTGTTACTAACAGGGCTGCAGATGGGCTTTAACGAACCCTCATTTGACATTGAGTATTTCACCAGAGGAACGGCTTACAAAACGAGCTCCTAGAAAAAGAGGAAAGAAAGCAAAACCCATTCACAGTCTCATATCCATTGTGTCTAATCTCCATTTGCTCACTGGAGTGCCGAGTTTTGCACGTTGGCCACTTACCCTGCACTTCTTCCACGAAGACGCCAAGAAGAAATGGGATAACTGGCTAAAGACGAAAAACACAACGCCACGAGACGGTATCATAACTACAACTGACTACAAGCCAGAAGGTTCAAATGAACCCTGGGGTATTCATGCATTGCCTCTCGACTACGCCCTTCTGAAACCCTACGTTGAAAAAGCTCACAACGTCGTTTCATTCGAGCGCGAAGGCGATTGTGTACATTGCCACGAATCATTAAAGTCTGGAGCAGGACTTCACCCAATGTGTCCACATAATGGATGCGAAGCAATGGGCCATTTAGACTGTTGGGGGAAACACGCGCTTGAAGGTGAAGACAAGGGTATTTTGATACCGATATCCTGCACGTGTCCGAGTTGTGGTGGTAAGATAAATTGGGTCGATATGATGAAGGAGTTGACTCTTCGTCTACGAGGACCGAAAGAGGTAACGAAACTGTTGAAGAAGCCTCGGCGTACAAAGAAGGCTATTGCGGCTGAAGCTAAGGCTGAGGAGGACCTTTGAGGGAAATTGGTTTGGCGTTTGGAAGATACCCGCCCTTGTTTTGGATGATAGATTGACTCGTATTCAGGTGCATGTCTTTGCCATAGACCTCGCTTTGATTGCCTCTCTTGGTTACATTATGATTCATTTTGCATCAGATATATCTGGCTCTTTCTGTCAACATCAGAGTTATCAGATTAAGTTTGATAGGGCAGGCATCCAACTCGCATCTACCGTCCTGTAAGCAAGACTAAATTAATGTCGTCCAAATGATGTTGTCAAAATTGACTCGCGCAAATGAATCCAAAAGCAACCTCATCACAAATCATTCCAGCTCATTACTATGTATTCCTTGTCCCCGGGATCAAGTTCCCCACGCGCGTAGAACCCCGGCGTTCGCGCTGAACGTCATATCATCATGATTGGTTCATTAGCGAAGAATTATTAACCAACCCCTGTTGATTGAGAGTCCGATATCAGATTGGATTTGGATTTTTCACTGGGCCCGCCTTTTTTTCTTTCCTTTTTTTGGTGGCCGTCAGACTTTTAGGGGACAGCCACACAGTGAACAAGGAACATGATGATGCCAGTCAGCGCGTGACTGAGTCTTCAATGTCACCTACTGCCGCATTCGGATACAGTATGGTCCTTCTTCTCAATGACGACGTGGCCGTAAGATAATCGACAATCCATATCTTGTTGTCAGAGTGAGATTGAAGTGCGTATCGAATGTTTTTTGTTCTATGTGCTGTTGCGATAATAATCAATCGCGATAGCAACGTGCCCACAAGGCTGTATGTAGGCATCCTCCCTGAAGGTTCGCTTCACGCAAAAGTAATGATGTGGAGAACCAGAACGAGGCTCTGAGCTGGGACAGTGTCGCAATGACCATGTCTTACTGCGTACGTAGTAAGAATACCTCCTGCAAGACCAGCATCTCACCAGAGTCCATCCACATCCACATCCTTTGTCTGATGCTCCTTTTGTGGTCGTTGACAATGTGATTCTCGGTAATGGGGGCACCGGCCGGATGTCGTCTCTAGTGGGTCCGCCACATGAGTTTTCGGGTCCCTGTATCAGGACGGCGTTTTTCAGCGCTGTAACGACCAACAAGGAGTTGAATGAACATCTAAAACGTGAATACAATTGATAGTCTCAAAACAAAAGAAAAGATGCCTTCCAATGCACAATACTCCGTCGTTGTATAGATTAATCCTCGTGCTATGCTTGTATTTCCTGGTCCGAACCCACCGGTCCTTCCTCCGTACTGTGAAGGGCGGCGGATACTTTGTACCTGGCGCCATGCGTAGTGTTAAATGGAAGTACCCCCCGTCATTACTGGCGCGCAGACCAGTAACTTCCTGCCGCACCCTTCCCTCACACCCCCGTCACTTTCCCTTTGTGTGCAAAGGTACCTGCCGAAGCTAAGCTGGACGCTGCTGAACTGGTCTGGTCCTGCTCGCGCCTCCAAGATCTAAAGTTACCATTGATTCCCTCGACCCATTCCCACCTTCCCATCGTTCCCACCCACACCCTCCGCTCCTTCCTCACTTTTGGCTCTTTCATACCAACATCGATAATCACGCTTTGATGTTGGGTTTGCTCGCACGACAGAGAACATCGAATGCGATTCCTCTTTCACGATATTAACAGTGGGTTTTGTACCTGCCACTGATTTTATATTGATTTGCTGTGAGTATCTTATTCCCCGTGTTAGTTGGACATGGATCTTCGTGCTCCCTCGAAACATGGTAATCACAAAGACATGATATTAACAAGTCTAGCCTGGACATATACCGTCCTTTTCTTATTCCGGCTGCTCGACTCAGTTCCTTCACCTATACGAGCTGTCTTTGTCGCGACTGAGACTTGTCGCCTGCGATGCCGATATCCCATTGACGATACGACTGCCCGAGTATGAAGTCGACGCACGCCGCGTAACCGTAACGCTCGATCTATACCTCCAATACGTTTCTCTACTAGTCGTCTAGTCAATTACATCTATATCATCCACCATGGTCTCAGTACCAAATGCAGGCGCCGCCCCTACTGGCACACACAGCACAGCTGGAAGTACGCGAAGCTCACCCAGTGCCACACCCGCTGGCACATCGTCAAAACCGAAGCCAAAGGTCAACTCCAACGGATACCACCCGAACAATCCACAGACACCTCTCAGTTCGCTCTCGAGCACTGCTTTGGATCTGACCTCAGTTGAACGTCGTGGACAACCCACAGCAGTAAGGGAAAAGACAAAGGAGAGTCGACCACACGGTCTCCAAGAGGCACCCACGTATCGGCCTACAGAAGAAGAATGGAAGGATCCTTTTGAGTACCTGCGAAAAATCACACCAGAGGCAAAGGACTTTGGTATCTGCAAGATTATTCCTCCCGATTCTTGGAACCCAGAGTTTGCAATCGATACCGAGGTACGACATGCGCATTCCCACCGCGTTTTCGACTTGTGCTAATTATGTAGAAATTTCATTTTAGGACCCGAAAACAAGAGTTGAACTCTGTGGAAGGGAGTACGTGTTTCACCCTTTGATCATGGTATTTGGCTGACATGTTGCAGGCACACGTGCTAATCTCACTTATCTTGATGGATTGTCAAAATTCCATAAGCAGCATGGCACCAATCTTCATCGGTTGCCCTACGTTGACAAGAAACCACTTGATCTTTACAGACTTAAGAAAGCCGTTGAATCTAGGGGCGGCTTTGAAAAGGTTTGCAAACACAAGAAGTGGGCTGAAATCGGACGCGATTTGGGATATAGTGGCAAGATCATGTCATCATTGTCTACATCCCTAAAAAATTCCTACCAGCGATGGCTTTGTCCGTATGAGGAGTACCTCCGACTCGCGAAGCCTGGTGTTCATCAACAGCTGGAGCAGGAGTACGGCGGACCATTGACCCCAAGCCCTGGACAGACTCCGGTCAGACGATCCAACGTCAATACGCCTATTAGTGTTCGAGGCGACTCCCCAGCGCGAAATGCCTCCGACGCTTTGCAGGCTTCTATTGGAGGAATCAAGGCAGAACGCGATACTCCTATGGACGACGCACCACCTCTGGCACAAGCGCCTACGTCTGGGGGATTTACTGCGGTCAACTCAGGATTCACAGCTGTGAATTCCAGCTTCAACGGTGTCAAGCGCAGTGCAACTAGTGAGCCCGCAAGCTTCACGCCCGATCCTAAGCGACACGATAGTCCTACTTCCTCAGCAAAGAATACACCGGATATTCGAGGATCAAGCCTGAAGCCTACAGCATTGAAGCGTCAGCTCAGTGGTGAAGAGTCTTCTGATTCAGGCAAGAAGGACATTGACATGGATGACTCTGAGGCGGCTAGCAGCCGTCGTAGCAAGCGACTCAAGAAAGGTATGTTGAACCAATTTTACTCTATTCATTCGGCCTCAATTTCCATTGTCGCATTCCAGAACATCTTGACGTTCGCGACCAAGCGCAGGGATTTTAACTGAGATGACCTACTTCATTTTTCATTGGTTCTACGACCTCAGACTAACATCGACAGATGCTGTCCCCACTGTGGCTGGATCGCACATGACGCCATTCCGTCCTTCAGTGCCAAGAATACCACGAGAAGAACCACCACCGCCAGGCGAGAAATGCGAAACTTGCGGAAGAAGCGACAATCCTCTTCTCCTTTGCGAGTCTTGCGATCATGCCTATCATCCAGGATGTCTCGACCCCCCATTGAAGCGAGAGCCTGATAGCGAATGGAATTGCGCACGATGTTTGGTTGGAGATGGCCAGTTTGGTTTCGAGGAGGGTGGTCTTTACTCACTTAAGCAGTTCCAACAAAAGGCCAACGACTTCAAGCAGGGCTATTTTGAAAAGAAGATGCCTTTTGACCATGAGCTCAATTGTCATCGACCTGTTACCGAAGAAGATGTTGAGACGGAGTTTTGGCGACTGGTTGCTGACCTCGAGGAGACTGTTGAGGTCGAATACGGAGCCGATATCCATTGCACAACTCATGGTTCAGGATTTCCTACTGCAGAGAGGGACCCCAGCAACCCATATGCGACAGACCCTTGGAATCTCAATGTTCTTCCATTCCATGGAGAGAGTTTGTTCAAGCATATCAAGTCCGACATCTCAGGGATGACAGTTCCCTGGGTCTATGTGGGCATGATCTTTTCGACGTTCTGTTGGCACAACGAGGACCACTACGCCTACTCCGCCAATTACCAACATCTTGGCGCTACCAAGACATGGTATGGTATCCCGGGCGAGGATGCTGAAAAGTTCGAAAATGCAATGAAGGAAGCTGTGCCAGAACTCTTCGAGACACAGCCTGATCTCCTCTTCCAGTTGGTCACATTATTGACCCCTGAGCAACTGAAGAAAGCAGGCGTTCGTGTGTACGCCCTCGACCAAAGAGCCGGTCAGCTCGTCATCACTTTCCCACAGGCCTACCATGCTGGTTTCAACCATGGCTTCAACTTCAACGAAGCCGTCAATTTTGCACCCGAGGAGTGGGAACCTTATGGTCTTGCTGGCGTGGAAAGACTGCAGCTGTTCCGAAGACAGCCGTGCTTCTCTCACGACGAATTACTGTGGACCGCCGCAGAAAGCACAGCAACCAGTCTTACCATTCAAACCGCGAAATGGCTTGCACCCGCGCTCGACCGTATACACAAACGAGAACTTGAGCAACGAGCAGATTTCATCGCCAAGCATGTTGAAGCAGCGCCACATCGATGCGAAAGCGCAGGAGGCGACGAGTCTTGCTCTTTGAAGTTCAAGGTTGAGGATCAAGATCTTCAAGACGAGGATGAACAGTGCTGCTCTTACTGCAAGGCCTTTTCGTATCTATCCCGATTCAAGTGTCTACAATCAGGAAAGGTTCTTTGCCTGCTTCATGCTGGATACCACGCATGCTGTGAAATGACCGAACAGGAGCGGTTCCAAGGTGCTGAACATATTCTCTACTTCCGCAAGGAAAAGAAAGACATGGAAGAGATACACCAAAAGGTTTTGGAGAAGGCGCAGACCCCTGACCTATGGGAACAAAAGTACGAGAAGCTACTGGATGATGAGCCAAAGCCATCTCTCAAATCGCTACGTGCGCTGCTTCACGAGGGCGAGCGTATTCCACACGATCTTCCTTCGTTGTCAGTCCTGCAAGATTTTGTCAATCGGTGCAATGATTGGGTTGAAGAGGCCACAAATTACATTGTACGAAAGCAGCAGAATCGACGCAAGAACGAGAAGGCTTGGCAGGCGGGCATGCGAAAGTCCATTGGTAACGCAGAACATGACCAAAAGGAGAGAGAGTCCAGAAACGTCAGCAACATTTATCGACTCTTGGAAGATGCCGAGCGTATCGGTTTTGACTGTCCGGAAATTCTTCAGCTTCAAGAGCGTGCTGAGGCTATCAAGCAGTTCCAAAACAGCGCAATTCAGACTCTTAAGAATACGGCCACTTTGTCAACTGACCGAATAGAAGAGCTTCTTGAGGAAGGCCGCAGCTTCAACGTGGATACCCCTGAAGTTGATCAGTTGTCCAAAGTATTGGAACAGTCGCGCTGGAACGAACGAGCTCGTAGCAATCGAGGAGTTTACATGACTCTGAAGGAGGTCTCAGATCTCATCGAAGAGGGTAGCCGACTCGAAATTCCTCCCTACAACGACCATCTCACCCATTACCGCGAACAAATGATCTCTGGTCAGCAATGGGAGCAAAAGGCCAAGGAGCTTATCGCCGCAGACTTTGTTCATTACCCACAGCTCGAATCTCTGTCGGCGCAAGTACAGCTCAACGCACTACCCGTTTCACAAGAAACCTTGGCTGCTGTCGACCAAATCCTCTACAAACAGCGTGAGGCACACCGCCAAATAGTCGACCTGACTACACGATGTCACGATGCCGATTTTCGTAAAAGACCCAAATACAGTGAGGTCGTGGAGATTCAGAAGAAGTTGGAGGAGCTCAATTCGAAACCCAACGGCACTCTTGATCTTGAAAACGAAAGAAAACGTCACGAAGATTGGATGCGCAGAGGAAAGAAGTTGTTTGGCAAGTCTAACGCACCATTACACATTCTCAAGAGTCACCTGGAGTATGTCCTGGAACGCAACATCGACTGTTTTGACATAGAGCACGACACGCCCAGAATGCCTGGAGAGCCTGTTTCGAGAGAAGTCAGCCCTGAACCAGGAGCGAACAAGTGGGATGACAGTCGATCTAGACAAGTCTTTTGTATTTGCAGAAAGATTGAGGCTGGAATGATGATTGAATGTGAGAGATGTCACGAATGGTAAGTTCAACATTGGCAACCCATTGACACAATTCTAACTTGTCAGGTATCATTACAAGTGCCTCAAGATTGCTCGAGGCAAGGTCAAGGAAGACGAAAACTACACATGCCCAATTTGCGACTGGCGCATGAAGATCCCTCGAGATGCATCGCGACCCAAACTGGAGGATCTGGTAGCCCTCGCAGAGGATATGAAACAGCTACCTTTCCAGCCAGAAGAGGAAGAAGTGTTGATGAAGATCATCGCGAATGCGGAAAACTTCCGTCAACATATCGCTCGCTATTGCACCGCACTACTAGCTACGGAAGCCGAGGTAGAAACACAACGATTCTACCTGCGAAAGATTGAAGGCGCTGAAGTGCTGTTGGCATACGAAACCAACTTCTTCCGTCAAGAACTTCACAAATACTCTCCTGTCGCTCCAGATCCGCCCCCGATTCAAGAGACCTCGAAGAGTACACGAAAGCCTCGACCGACAAAGCTTGAGAAGATGCTTACCGAGTATGGTGTCGATAACCCCGATGACCTGCCAGAGCATGTCAAAGGTAAAGCCAACAGCCTCCGCCGTAAAGCAGCCAATGCAGAAGCAGCCGCGGCGGCAGCAGCTAACGCTTCATCGGGCACCTTTCCGCCACCACCTGCAGCTGGAGGTTATGGAGGAGCGCCATACTACTCGCGACCCGAGGGGAGTCCCAGCACTACTGGGCATGCTGAACGTCGGGAGTCACATTCTTCTGGTCATACGAGGGACAACTCCATCAACCTCGATAATGGCTTGCATCCTGGACCACTAGGAGTTGGTGGACCGCAGTTGGCTACAGATGTTTCCTCAATATCTTTGGAAGACAGACTTCTTCAGGGTCAAGACGATGGCATCAACTTTCATGGAGATGCAGAAAAGAGCAAGGCTCTGGAAATCTTGTCAAGAACAGAGCTTGGCCGGAAGCAAGCTGAGAGACTATGGGGTCCCAATGTTTGGGGTCGTGGCTCCGTCGACAACAGACGCTTGTCTAACCCAATGGACGAGGATATGATGAGACAAGATGAAGGCAACGTGGATCAGATGTTCAAGGAGATGACAAACCAAGACGAAGATGACGAAAAGAGGAATGATGGAGGGGACGTTAAGATGACTACAGCATCATTGGAGAAGGAGAGAAATGGCATGGATGCTCTACTCGATGGGGAGTGACCTGGAGAGAAATGACGAGAATGCTCTACGACAGGGAGTGAGCTTGTTTGAGTTTGACATTGGTGCAGGGCGTTCTCATTCGGCTAACAAAAATACCAAAGACGGAACGGAGTCTGGGGCACAATGTAATTAGGTAAAATCGTCTTTATACTATACGTGTAGGATGCATGATGGGCGTCGAGGTGTGTAAGCTGGGATTTCAGTCAGTTATGGCTTTATACAGCTCATCGCGTTACAACCCGTTACATGGTCATACAGATCACTTGTTAATTCTGATCATCGCACAAGTAAATGGCTACTTGTTATTCTGACGACAATCGTTTATTTAGAAAATTTCAAACTTTCTCCAGGGCGTTGAGCCCGGACGTGTCTAATGGGACTGGCTAATTACCGCTTCTACCCGCCTGTTTTTTCCAATATTTGATGACAACTTAGACCTGAATATGTTGAAGACACGGCCTCTCTTTCTGTGTCCCAAAACCGTCCCTCGAAGGAGAAAACACCGGACCTTAAAACGCCGAAAATGCAGATGACAAGTGATGGTATCTGGGTATTTGTGTTACCCTCCTAAACATGGTGAATTGCTTATAGTATTTCCATCATAAGCATGTTAAAATTGCTTCGTCTCTTTCGTCTCTTGTTGAAGAATTGGTTCGTCTCTCATCTCTTGTTGATGCCGATGAGGTTGAGGAACTCGTTGCGCGTCTTGGATTTGCGCTCGAAACAGCCGAGAACACAGCTGGTGATGGTGCTAGTAGTAGTCTTTTCGACTCCGCGCATCACCATGCACAGATGGCTTGACTCCATAACAACAGCGACACCTTGAGGCTTGAGGATCTCCATGATGGCGTGGGCAACTTCTTTGGTAAGGCGCTCTTGGATTTGGAGGCGGCGCGCAAACATTTCGGCGATTCGGGGTAGTTTGGAAAGGCCGATGACGGTCTCGTTGGGGATGTAGCCGATGTGCATCTGCGGGGGTGGAAAAGTTAGCGAGGAAGGATTGCGGAGTCGGAGGGATTTTCATTACCTTGCCTGTGAATGGGACGAGATGATGTTCGCAGAGAGACTGATACTGTTAGTTGAGTCGTTTCGTTTCAATTGATAGACTTACGAAAACTTCAATGTCCTTGACAATGACCATCTCACTGTGTCCTTCTCTGAATAGAGCGTTGTTGACAATGTCTTCAACATTGACCTGGTATCCCTTGGTCAGGAATAGAAGAGCCTTTGCGTAGCGCGAAGGAGTATCGAGAAGACCCTCGCGATCGGGATCTTCGCCGACGCATTCAAGAAGAGTGCGCACAGCGCCTCTCATGCGATCCAATCGCTCAGCAGCCTGCTCCTCGGTCTCTTCTCTGCGCTCTCTCGTTCCACGGCCTAGAAAAGTCAGCGCGAATAACTAGAGGCAAAGAACAAACATACTAGGTCTGCTGAGACCATCAAAGTCAATCACAGGACTGGGAGATCTGCTAGCCTTGACAATAGCGCCCTCCTCTGCAACAACAGGGACAGTTGATGGACGCTTCTTGGGAAGAGGTTCATCGCGGGGGTCTCGGGAAGCTTTAGCCAAGCTGTTGCGACGCTGGGAGAAGGCATTGGGCTTTGCGCCATTGACAGCGGACGACTCTCCATTCTTTCTCTTGCGCTCCTTGCGCTCGCGACGCTTTCTGCGACGGGCTGAGTCGTCGCTGCTGGTGGACGAGCCAGAGATGCTGGCAGCGTCTTGAGATCGCTTGTGTGAGGGGATGACGCCGTCTTCGGAGGGGGCCATGGTGGCGAGCTTTTTTTTTTTTATAAAGTGGGATGTTTATTTTTCCTTCTTGAGAAGTGGTGATGATGGGAAGAGAGATTGCGGAGGAAAGAAGAGGAGAAAGAAGGATTCTCCAAGAGTAAAGTATAAATAAGAACCAAGCCGTAAAAGAAAACGGATGATCAAGGTAAACGAGTAGAAGCAGAGCAAACAGCTTCAAGGTCCAAAGGTAGCACGAGCCGAGTCAGGGTCCAAGACAAATATCCAATGGCCGGATCGGAGAGCCGAAAAATTAGAGGGGCACCGGACTATCGATTCGCGGGGGTGCTCAGTGCTTTTCCAGTGAAGTTCCAGCGCAGTCATTGCTAACGGCTTCAATGGGAATAATTTTGCAGTGCTTTATCTTATCAGTAGTGGAGATTGACGTCAATAGCTTGTTATTGCGCTGTTCTCATTGATCAACTTCTCGGCCGTGGGTCCGATCATGTGTGATCTCACGTGATCTAGCAAACAAGGAGAATCGTCACGGTCTCCGTTCGGTATCGAGAAACGCGTTGTAGCACGGGTCATCACTCCGAACGCCGTGAACGAAACAATCTTCGAGAAAGAAACGGATAGACCATCGAAATACGTATCTTTTTACCGAAGCGCCTTCTCGGTACAGTCTGAAGCTTGTTTACGTGCCTCCCTTCGATTGGCAATCACGAAAACACCAACTCCAACAACCTTGTCATCTTCGCATCTCGAAACATCACCACCATGGCTTCTCCGCCTTACGCTACTTCTCCATCGGGCATGTCGCCGCCTTACCCATCACCTGCGCAAATCCCAAACAAGAAGCGTTCTTCAGGAATGGACAACGCGCCTCCTCTCAAACGTCGCAAACCTTCAAACCTCTCTCAAGCTTCCGTCGCAGCCGCAGCCGCAAACCATCCTCTTCGCCAAACATCATTTCCTCCCGAAGCTCGATCTCCTTATCCACGATCTCCGTCTGTCGATGCCCAATCCCACGTGAGTGGAAGCGCCGTCAGTACAACTGCTAGCGGAGCTCCTAAGAAGAAGCGTGGTCGTAAGGCGAAGAACGCGAAGCAGGATGATGCGAGTGAGGCGACGCCTAGTCTTGTTGGAGGACGAGCTCCGACTGCTGTGAGCGGACAGGGTGGTGAGAAGGAAGAAGACGATGAGGATGATGAGAAGGCTGAGATGGCGTTGGAGGATGTTGTTGCGCGAACACAAGAGCAAAAACAAGAGGAGATTCGTCTACGAGCTATGCTTGTCGAGGCCTTTGACTCACAACAATACAACCGATATGAACTCTGGCGCGCGGCAAAGTTGGCCGATAGTGTCGTCAAACGAGTAAGCAATCTTGACCCGTCATTTGCATCAATCACTAACAATCACAGGTTGTCAACGCAACAGTCTCGCAATCCGTTCCCCAAAACGTCAGCACAGCCGTCAAAGCCGTCGCAAAGCTCTTCGCAGGCGAAATCATCGAAGCAGCGCGCAACGTGCAAGGCGAATGGATCAACGCAGGTGAAAAGCAAAGCGATCTACCTACACCACCACCCTCTACAAACGACGACCCAGCAGCAGCTGAGGAAGAGCCCGACCTGAAGCGTGGACCTTTACGACCTGACCATCTACGTGAAGCTTGGCGACGTTATCGAGTTTCAGGAGAGAGCAGAGGGGTGGGTGTCCAACAGCTTTGGCATGCGCAGCAGCATGATGGTGTTGATCGATTTTCGACACGTACTGGAAAGCGGCTTTTCAAGTAATACGATAGTTTACGATGAGGTAGTATGAGGCGTAAGCCCTCCATACAGGGCAGACCAATCATGCAAAGATGACATGATAGGTCAAAACAAAGGAATTGTGCCAAGACGATGCAGAAGTTGTCTATGCGAAAAGGGCACTAGCTGCGTAATATGGATATGATAAGGATACAGGCAGCGATGTCACTATGCCAAGGAGGCCAAGATGATAAAAAACAGGAGTGAAAGGGATAGGAATTCATTTATAGCGCAACAACGATACCCATACCGAAATAGGACATAGAATAATAGATTCACGATAATCACACTTAGTAATCCAACGCGCACTTTATGCCCCATTGTAGAAAAGTGACACCCGAGTCATTCAATTAAATCTCAACGAGTCACAAGACTGATGACTGATACAGGAGAAGACTCCACGTGGGTTTGTTCGGGGAGTTGACCAAAACTCTACTCAAAAGAGTAAAGCTCTCTACAGGGCGTGACCAAATACGGAGGCACGAATGATATTCAAGCAAGGCACAGTCGCTTGTCCCTGCTAATATCGTCTACCCGCTCTATTGCCGGTTTCAAGGACTGCCGGAGTGTGGGACGTAAAAGGACCTTTGATAGTTTGATTCATTAGTGTCTCTTGTAAACGGTTGTCATGACTGGACGGAACAAGAGGTGTGTGTCACGTCACGATGGGTACTGGATATTGCTTCAAAAGGACATTTCGCTGATGTAATTCTTGGCCTCGGCGTGTATGAGAAAAGGACTTGCCAAGAGAGTACGGCCGGGGCATATGGGAAAGACGGCACGCGGCATGGCCACGTTGAGCTCACGAATGAATAGAAAAGATAATCTTGTGAATTGGAGCCAAGTCTTGGCTGCTGAGGTCTCGACTCTTGCACCTTGACGATGGAACGTACACAGACCAACCCGCAGGCAGAGGGTTCCAGTTTCTGGACAGTAGCTGACAATAACTTGATTCGTTTATTGGCCAAGATCAATGACATTATCATTGTCAGCCTCTTTCCTCAACAGACGAAGAGAAATGCATCAGTGACAACTCTTGAGTAAGGAGTCAAGTTGGAGGTTATGTCTTGGCGAAACCGTCGCTGGTCTAGACTTTCAATCGGCACTTCCGACCAATGATGAGTAGTCCTCAGAGTTGTGCCTGACCATGCACAACAACCCTTCATCATCCTAAATCGTCGACATCGCAGCTTGACCGGCTATAAGAAGCCGAGAGGCTGGCTTGGCAAGTCGGCTGGCCCGAGGGTCCGTGGCGCAGCAAATGCGAGTCCAGCAATGCGTTGAAAATACGGGGCGCCTAGTCTTCTGGGCATCTCGCAACAAGAGGCACCTTGCCCTGAGTTACCAGTGGAGGCTAGGGCGGAAAACTCGACGTACCCACTATCTGTCTGGCCTGTCACTGTCAGCAACGTCTCGTTTCATGACTGTTAATTTCCACGTCGTCGTAATGATCGGCCAAGGATGTCACAAAAGATCGAGAATAGCAATGGTAGCGCGGTTTGCAAGCTCTGGCAGCTGGTAACCACCTGTACCTCCCCCAAATCTCATTGGCTCAGGTACCGATAAACTCAGTTATAGAGTAGACCAAGTCGTGATAGGGTTGTCATAGTTGGATGTATGTTTAAACATCATTGGCGCTAGCGTTTCTTGACATCGGCTGGATCTGCACCGTAAAGACATGGGTCCTTGCCAAGAGGTCGGAGCTCGGCCGTCAACGCGCGTCCTGCTTGGCAAATCAATCAAATGGTGACCTTCATCAACGAGAGCTCAAGTCTCATATGGGCTGGCTTTCGCCATCATTGACGTAGCTTGTTGTACCGTAGAACTTTTTGGATCGTCATCCAGATGAACTGTACTTGCCAAACATGACTGGAGGAAAGGTGAGTTCTTCGAAACCCTCACCTGGCGATTTGGATATGACGGTTCGTCCTGCACTGCAATAAGTTACTCTGTCTGACACATTCCCCTGCAGAAGGAGGGCTCAACCAATCCATCAGCTGTCCGAATTCGTGACAACCAACGACGGTCCCGTGCGCGACACAAGGAGTATGTCGAGGGTTTGCAAAAGAAGCTTCAGGACTATGAGCGTCGTGGTGTCGAGGCCACGTTGGAGATGCAACAGGCGGCGAGAAGTGTTGCAGTCGAAAACTCCCGCTTGAAGATTCTTCTAGGATACCATGGCATCACTAATGATGATGTCGAAAAGTTCTTGCACAGCTTTCCTGATCAGTCAGTTTCGGATGCCGCAAAGGCAGCCATCTCGCAGTCAACTGGTCAACCACCCATCGCCGCCGCACCAAAGATGGCTCTTCAACCCCTGTCAAGCGCAGTTTCAACAGATCCCCCGAGAACGTTACCCCCACCACAGATGCTCCATGAGAATAGCACAAGTACTCGAGATGTCGTGGACGCAGTCGTTGGGATCAAGCGAGATTCTCGAAAAGCCGGCTTACACAACGGTCCAAAGCTTCCCTTGCCGATAGAACAGCGACAACCGCTTCTGCAACCTCGACCCCAACCACCCATGCTGCCAGCACTACCGGCACTCGTCCTTGGTCAGAGTAGACCAGAACCCCCTCCCCTCGATAAACTGTCGGTTCTTGCGACAGCGAGTGTGCACCAAGATCCCGACGCGAATAAACACCGCCGTTCACATTCGAATGCCGATAGCCTTCGTGTACCGAGTCCATCAATAGTAGGGCAAAGCTCGCCAGCCTCTTCACATACAACCCCTACTAGCCGGTTGAGTTCGACGTCTCCATGAAGCCACGAGTGCGGATGGGGTTCGAGTCCGTATCATCGAGTACCGACAATTACCCCTGACAGCACAGTCTATGAAGAGACTGCTCCTGCACAGGCTTGCGGAGAGCGTAGCGCCAAATTTGTGAGATACCATTAGCGGTGGTGAATGGAGTTTTGGTCGATTGATTGAAGCAACTTTGCTTCTGGGTGTGATGTTGATACCAACAGCTTTGACGGTATAGCCATGTCCAGACACTATCTGGGCATGAGTAGGCTGATCAATAGTCTGAAGTTGGATGAAGCCATGGAGATGAATGAGATAATGCCGAGTTCGATTCCGGGAGTCGACTATCATCAGAGGAGGAATGGGCAGCAGAGCATTCGAGTATTCTTTGCCAACACTGCTGCATCCATGCAACTGGCATCCATGAGAAAACGTTAAACGTTGCTGGCGAAACGAGATCTAGATCTGGAGATGAAGGGTAGTAATACTCCGACAATTGTTGCAGGGTCGGAAACGAAATGATACCAGGATTATACAAGCGAACCCATCGCATCGGGGAGGCAGTGCACATTGCGGAATTGCGTCTCGAGTGTTTGACAAGACATCGATCTTGCTTGGACGTGAGATGCATAGTTATATAGGACGGCTTTCAGGTCGTTCAGGTGGGAGGCCGCTTAGTGGAGATGTGGGATAACAAGGGCAGGTCGGCCTTGAAGGCGGGGAACATGCTTCTTAGCCGGACGAGTTGGAGGGTGTCTGGGTGTCTCCAATGTGTTGTTGGAAGGATTTCCGGGATCCCCCAACGCCTCAGATGTGTAGAGGATATCTGCAAAAGCTGGGCACAGCAACAAATAGCCACAGCAAAAAAATTATTATAAGCGCAAGACTGTCACTGAATCCCACGTGTAACACAAATGACAAACCACTCGCGGTCGGGTTCCCTTTCAAAGAAACAGTCCCTGAAAGCTCCCTTTGTTCAACCACTGACATCGGAGAGATACCAAGTCCGAGGAAACCGGGATCCAGTGTTACTCCACAACGGCGTCATGTTGACCCATTGAAATGCAAGGTTGGGTGGTAGGGAACGAGATAAAACATTGCTTGTCTCTCAGCCGAGGAGACCAAAGAGAAGGGTTTGCTCAGAAGGGTCTGCGGGCGATGGAGATGCGCCTGGATGAAGGTTTCCACGGGCTTGGTAGCGAGTAAGAGGCGAGGAGGCGTTGATCAGTTGTGATGGAGTCGTGATGAGGCGAATGAAGCCGTGGCATCTCGAAAGGATGGGAGGCAGCCGGTGTATGGGCGAAACCGGAGATGTAGAAAAAAAGAATGAGGCGGTCGATTGACATATAAGGATTCAGATTCAGGCCAGAGCGGGAAGTGGGCACACGACTACTTTCCGGTCGTAGATGCATTCGCGTTATGTACTGAAGAAGAAGCTCATGCTCAACCCGGGACTCCAACCATGAGCGAATTAAGTAACCCGAAACAACATTCATGGATATGAAATGTCGGTCGAAGGATAGCACCTTCAATCCATGCTGGGTAGCTTAGCTTGGGTAACTTTCCCTGCCGTGCTCATTTCCATGACGTAGAGTTTCATGCCAATCAGCTTTCATCAGTGACAGAAGCCCCTTGTGCCAGGGGCCGGGAAGTGGGTTCGAGCATGCCGTAAAAGATCGTCTCCTCTCATGCGTTGACTAGGGTGGGAAACCTCCGTGACGAGATGGTCTGGTATGATTGGTGAATTGTCGTATTCAAATAAGCTTAATCGTCTCAAGGTGTGGCTTCGGTTGAACCTCAGGGTTTCGATTTGACATTCCCGAGTATTCGCTGAGTTTGCCGGGTTTGCTGAGTTTGTTGGAGGAAGTCTGGAAGAGCAGTGTCCAGCGTTCGGAAGCTGAACCGATGGGATGGTACCCTGTGTAAGTCTTGGTGTCTCCCTCCACAATACCCATTGTAACCACCACGTTGGCTGTCGCAAACCCAGAATTGAAGTAGAAGGATCAAATTCGAAGAAATTCAACCTCGAACACTCAAAGAGTTCGTGGGAAAGGTCTAACTTTAAAGGTAGCCCGGGGGTTAATTGGCCGCGCGGCCCTGTCAACGCGTAGGTCCCATAATTGGTGGTGGCAGTGCATCGTCTCCAACGTCACCAGACCGGTCGATTGTACAGAATGAGAACATTCAGAACAAATCTAGTTGACAAAGAGCGAGTCTAGACGCGGGTGAGTTGCTGGGCTTTGCCTATTGGCTCGGCAGCGCTGTTGCCAAGGGTGGGTTTGCATATGAAGCTATTGCCAAGTCAGAACCAATGCTGTGCTAAGACAATCTTTTGATTAGGCCGCGCAGTCTCTCTACTGTCTGGTGGGTAGCAGAAGAGTTGTACTCTACGGTCTTGGAAGTCAAAATCAAGTAGCCTTAGGGTTGGCACAAGGTGGCCAAATTATTTCGTCTCTTAGGCTTTCGGCGGCCTCTTCTGATAGCTTGACGACTCGGTCCGACGATCATTATCGGTCGCTCGAAAATCGTATCTGGAGATCGAAGTCTTAGCTAATGTTGCCGGTGTTTCTCGAAATTAAACACCTACCAGTAACCCAGCACAACTGAGCACACTCGGTCATATTGATTGTGATAGTAGAGGTAATAGTGATCGTGATGGTATTGTTGTCCAGACTGAATTTTGTCACCAAAAAGAAAGATGATGGAAGCAGAGAGTTTATTTTGGCAAAGTAATACATTGAAATAAAAGTAGGTACTCCCTACTGTATCATTGGGAAAGTGCATCGTGAAAGGCAAGAACGCCGGGCGGGAGTTTTTTAGGCAGAGCTGCCACCGTCAAACACTCAAACCCTACCAACCATACTTTTGACTTTCATCATCATTTCAATACTTTCTTGAACGCAGAAATTACTCACTGAAGAAACCTTGATACAGTTTCTGCCACCTCTCGCATAAGAGACCAGAGGGACGACATCGCAAGCACATTCCCATCCATTCTTTCTGGCCACAAGCTTCAAACTACGCTCTTCCAAACGCTTCAAGCTTTAAGTCGTCAGCATAAAGTACTCTAAGTGGTTTCGTAAACTCGCACAAGGTAACCACATTATTTCGTCTCTTATGATTTCTTTGCTAATTCTCCTAACAGCCTGTCCCAGTCAAACACAACGGAATGAACTGCAACAGCGGCGATGTGCCTATGTCGGTACACCATCCAAACCATCCCGCACAACGAGTCAGGCAGAGAATAAATGAATTCAACGACTACTACGACGAATACTTTGGACCGGAACGCTGCAAACGAAAAGAGAGTAACAAAGAAAAGCTTGCCAACCTCAGGTCGGAGCTTGACCAAGCCGGTGCCGCGTTTGACGAACAGGAAAAAGACCTCCACGATGCCGAAGAGAAAATCGCGAACCTCCAAAAGCAGCTCATCAATGCTAAGACGTCTCTGGATTTCAAGAAAAAGGAGCTAGAGGCGCAGAAAAAGAAGGACGCAGGCCTCCTCAAAGCAGCTGAACAAGAAAAGGCGAGCCTTGAAAATCAGCGCAACCAGGCCAGACAAGCCAAGAAGTCTCTGGGCGGCGAGCAAGATCAGTTGAAGAAACAGGCGAAGGACCTCCGAGATCAAATTGACGAAGAGAGAGGAAGGGCCAACAAAGATCGGAATACGAGCAAAAAGGAGATCCAGAGGCTGCAGGGCGAGATCAAAAATCTGAAGAATGCTTAGGAAGCCAAAAGTGCATACTGCAAGCGACTAGAAGAGAAGCAAGAAGAGCACAAGTCCGCACTCGACCAAGTCGAGGAGTTGTCGAGACAGCTCAAACAAGCTCAACAGAGGGAACAAGCCCTTAATCAGCAACTGGCGACAGAGACTGGTTTGAGAGAAGACTGGCACTCGAATTTCATGAAAATACGGAAGGAAGCGCATGAGTATGGGATGAACCTTGATTTGGAGAAGATATTGACTACGGTGCACACGTCATTCAGTTCAGCAACCCAGCCCTTCTATCAACATCATGGCAACACTCAGCCGGGTCGAATACTCCCAGCTCAGCCTATACATCCAGCCCAGAACACATATCCAGCTCCAGTACCACCTTCAGGTCTATCTCAGACTAATCAGGATATGCATCGACAAAATGGAAACTCTTCAGGCCCCCATCCCACAGTGAATAGCGCCATACACACCACACAGGCCACCGATGGAGTACGCAGCTCTGACACCCCTCGAGATAACAATCCTGGATCTTCACATCAACAAAATCAGAACTCTTCAGGTCCCGATCCCAAGGCGAATAGCACCACAAACACTACACAAGACACCAACGAATCCCTCAGCTCTAGCATCTCCCGAAACAACAATCCTGGACCCTCAAGATTATCAGGTTGAAGGCACGAAACCTTCCAGCTTGAGATACATTTACTAGCTCCAACAAACTCTTTGCGAGAGCCAAGTTTCACCTTTTTCTTGCTTCAAAAGGGTCATTTGACGTCACAGTCTATGAAGAGTTAACTGCGGGGGTAGTATGTCACGGCAAAGAGCAAGGCTTGTTATGTTTGACTCCTGAGCTTCACTCATGAATGACTAACGGAGCAGCAAGCTGCAATTGGAGTCACATCGGGAGCGAACAATCCTAAGATGGGTCGAAGGAAACACCAAACGCGAAAATTGCAGTTTAGATTGCAGTAGAACATGGTTGAAGCGAAGACGAGAGTGGCAAAGAACTACCTACGGTACAGCAATACAACAAACCACAAAGCCTTCACTCGCCAAGCAAAAAGGCAATAAATTTTCATTAGCAAAGCCACCGAAGAAACTATATGCCTGACTATGATGACATACTAGACCAAAGCAAGCCAACACCGCAGCGCCAAGAGGTTGGGAATAAAGTCAATTCGCATCAACTGATTGATCAGATAAGATTACGAAACGTGGCTGAAGACTGGAATGTGAACCTGAATTTCCAACGCATTAGTCCCTGCGCCAGCCGATATCGCAATGACGATGGAACAATGCAGGGGAGATCTCATGTGGGTTGATATGCGACAGCTGATGGTTATCAATCTCGATATACACAGCTGAACTGTAACACCAATAAACCCGTCATGATATTCCCGTAACGTAAGATTTACTTGACCCACCATCTGCCGAGGGATCCTGTTTCTCTCTTAGCCTCAGCTTCTCTCCGGGCCATTCCCTGTCAACCAAGCCTAAATGGTTCACTCGTATCAATAGTCCCATTCTCTAACCATAATCCTCCGTCTAACAATCTAGACCAAACGCAGTGGATGTCCTTGATAAAATTTTCATCGCCAAGGAACCCGACAACGTGGAAAGACACCCCATTTGGAGTAAGTACATCCGTAATGAGGATGTTATCAATCAGTGTTATTCCCTTTTGCGGCTCAAGTCCGATCCATGCGTCCGAACATCGCCTGTTTCCTCCACTCATACTTCGCCTGTTCCCATTAGCTTCTGACCAGAAGTCAAAAGGATTCTAGTCTAGAATCAGTGGGGTGTCTCACTGGTTGAAAGACAGTGTAACGTTTTGACGGAACCCTCCGAAACTGAAAATCTTTTCCAGCTTGAGTGCTTGCATTGCATCGGCGAATCCGCTGCACAGCTAGTGAACCAGTGGCCGTAGGATGATAGCTCTAGGCAGCTATTGCCGGACCCTTGACTTGACTAGGAAAGATGGTCGGCTCACTTTTGACTAACGCCAAGAAGTGTGTTCCACTGTTGTTGATCCTTGGATTCCGAGGGTGATATCGGGTGCTACAGTTGCAGCACTATGAACCTTACTGTTGGATGCAGCCATCTATGGATGGTCATGAATGAGAGAGAGTTGACAGCTGTGTTACAGTAACTGCAGTACTCGAAGCCGGCAGTTGTAGTACAGATATTGCAGTAACTACAGGTAACGTTCAGTAAAAACATCCCAAATTTCTCCGCCACTTCCATCACTAAATCCCCTAAATGCGCTAATTAACCCCCTAGCGCACAATGGTCTCATGATCCACAGCCCCTCTCATCCTATCAGATGCAATCCGTCCCCTACATCAAAAAACTTAGAGTTATCTAATCAATCTCTTGATCCACCCCATCCTTCGCCGTCACTCGGGCTTTTAAAACCTGCCCATCCCCCAAGATGCAACCACCATCCCTCCTCAGTATACCCTTCTCTAGTAGTGTTACTGTTGCTATTGGTGGCCATGTCCGTCAAAGAAACAAACGAAACCTCTCATGAGGCCAAAACCTCCGCCGACGCCGTGCGCGACATCACATCGCCCGGTGTCCAGCGCATCAAGGCCATGTCAGAGGTCATCAACATGACCGACCGCATCTTCATCTTCTTCGGTGTCTTCCTCATTGCTTACGCCTACGGTCTCGACGGTACCGTTCGCTACGCCTATCAACCCTCCGCGCTGAACGAGTTCAAGGAGCACTCTCTCCAATCCTCCGTCAACACTCTCCGTGCCGTCATCGCAGCAGCAGCCCAACCAACTGCTGCAAAAATCGCCGATGTGTTTGGTCGTGTGGAACTTATTTGCATTTCGGTCTTTTTCTATACTATCGGTACTGTCGTTGAGGCTGCGTCGCAGAATCTTGATACCTACTCCGCTGGTGCGGTTATCTACCAGATTGGATACACCATGATCATTCTCTTGGTTGAGGTCATCATTGGAGACATCACTTCAGTCCGATCTCGTCTGTTCTTCAGTTACATCCCCGCTCTACCCTTTATTATCAACACTTGGGTCAGTGGTGATGTTACAGCTGCTGTTCTGGGCGTTACTACCTGGCGATGGGGAATTGGCATGTGGTGCATCATCTACCCCGTTTGTGCCCTTCCTCTCATCATCAGTCTCCTGGTCGTTGGCCATCGCGCAAAGAAGCAGGGTCATCTCGTTGGATACCGTTCATCCTTCCAGCAACTCGGTCTCAAGAGCTTCACTGTTGAACTCTTCTGGCTTCTTGACATCGTCGGAGTAATCCTCCTCATCGCTTGCTTTGCTCTCCTTCTCGTTCCTCTTACCATCGCTGGTGGTTTCGAGAGCAAGTGGTCAGACGCTCACATCGTTGCCCCTCTTGTCATTGGCTTTGTCTGCATTCCCGTTTTTGTTATCTGGGAACTCCGCGCTCCTCACCCCCTTGTTCCCTTCCACCACATGAAGGACCGTTCCGTCTGGGCTCCCATGGGTATCGCATGCATGCTCAACTTTGCCTGGACAATGCAGGGCGACTACCTCTACACCGTCCTTCAAGTTTCCTTCAACTTTAGCATCAAGGCCGCTACTCGAGTTCAGTCCCTCTACTCGTTCGCCAGTGTCATCACCGGCACAATCCTCGGCCTTATCGTGTACAAGGTGCGCCGCTTCAAGGTCTTTATCGTATCAGGCACATGTCTCTTCCTTGTCGCCTTCGGTCTCCTCATCCGCTACCGAGGCGACGAAAGCAAGTCCAACCAATCCGGAGTTATCGGCGCACAAATCCTCCTCGGTATCGCAGGAGGTATGTTCCCCTACCCCGCCCAGGCCTCTCTACAAGCCTACGTTACCCACGAGCGTCTTGCCGTTATGACGGGTCTCTACCTCGCTCTATACCAAGTCGGATCAGCCATGGGCAACGCAGTAGCAGGAGCCATCTGGACTCAAGTCCTCCCCAACAGCTTGGCTTCTTCCTTCTCCGGTTTCGGCAACGAGACACTCGCTGTGTATACCTACTCTCAGCCTCTCTCCGCTATCATCGACTTCCCCATCGGTAGCCCTGAGCGCGATGCCATGATTGATGCGTACAAGCATGTGCAGCGTCTGCTTGTTATTACCGGTATCTGCCTGTGTATCCCTCTTATCGGGTTTGCTCTGTGCTTGCGTAACCCCAAGCTCACTGATCAGCAGAACCTTGTTGAGGATGAGAAGCCTGGTGAGGCTGCTGAGCGTACTGCCAGTGCTTAAAATGGAGATATGGATGGATGATTAAAAGTTGTATAATGATATAATTGTAATTGAAGCCTTGGCTTGTTGACCGTTTATATGAGTTGTTCGCGATGCTTGATGTTGTGACTGGTGATACCTACTGACAACTTAATGTCACATAAACTTCCGAAGTCAGTCAATTGCACTCAGACAGCTCGAGTTTGCATTAACCTCAACGTCTTTAACGGATCTAACGCTCCGACAGATCTGCAAATGTAACTTCAAATCGTGAACGATCTATATTTAGCCACCATGCCTTCTGCCGTCCCGTCTCCTCTTACATCCTCGACCAACAAAGCAATACACAACCAACAAAATACCAACAAAGCAACCTCACCACCAATCAACAACTTCCAGCATGATAACCACCACTCAATAACCACGAAAAACAATTGTGTAAAGCCACCTATTAAGCATAATTTAAAATGCTGCACACCGAGAATTCCATCTTCCAATTATTTGACAGTCTCGGTTATCAACTGCAAGGTACCGCTTACGGGGGCTGATCAGATCGTCTGGTTGTCCCATTTTCTTTTTCAGCCATGTTATTTCCGTGCCGTGTTCAGCTACATGCATCCTATACTTCTCGTTTATGCTATTCGTGGATGCAGGTTTCCCAGCAATGCTACCCTCAGCTGCGAGCTCTACTGCTTAAAATTTCTTTCAGCTACCATGCTGCAGATCTCTCGGAACATTTCTCCTCATTTGTCTGTTCCTGATCTACTTTTCGTACACCCTCTCACGAAAAGCAACGGTACAGCAACATCATCAACGAATCCCCTCTCACCGAAGACTCTTCCATGTTAGACATGTCATTCTCGCCTCATCAAAATGATCTCTTCCAACCGATACAGCCCCAATTCCACCCTGCAACACTCGTATAAACTCTCCGAAAGATAACGTTTCTCACACAACATACCTCTTGTGACACGTGTTTATGCATTATTTACGAGGACAACTCCTGTATTTATGCAGGAACCACCAACACCTCCTCATTCTCTCTTCATTTTCAATACTTTATCTCCGCTGTAAGAAGAATATGAGGATAATGTATTGACAATATTGGCACGGCTGAAGAAGGCCTCAAAAGTACAGGCGGGAATGTGTAGTCTTGCAGGGTTATCCCCTTGTAGGTGCATATAAGATGGCTTACGCCTCTGCACTTTGGAAACACTATCACTGCATATCGAAATATTCCTTTTTCCGCAAGAATTAACTGTTGAGGTAAGCACCTCCTCATGTAGCTCATTTAGGGGGAAGAAATATGTAGGTATATAAACCTCGACTGCTACCACAATGTAGATAGTTAAGCCAAGACTACCGCCCATCATTGAGGCATCCATTCGTTACAGTCACTCGTTTCAATATGAAGAGTCAATTCGCTTTTCTTGTTGCCTTCTTGGCTAGCTATGTTCTTGCGGTACCTAGTTTCCGTAGTGTGCTTGGTCTTGAGAAAAGACAAGCTGGACGATGCGGAACGGGATTTGGAGGAGTTTGTGCAGCTGGTGAATGCTGTTCTAGCGCAGGGTAAGTCTCTACACTCTCTACAGTCAATCTCTCTTTTATATGTTCTAATGTGAACAGTTGGTGTGGAACTGGGTATCTCTACTGCTCTGCCCCATCATGCCAAATCGAGTACGGTCCTGGCTGCGATGCAAACGTGAGACCTAAGGGACCAGACACCACAAATGTTGCTCGACCAAAAATCGGAAGTATTCCTTACGGCCAGGCTATCTATCGATGTAATCGCAATGGAGATATTGCTTTGACATACGATGATGGACCATACACCTATACCGAAGATCTTCTTGATCTCCTCCAAGTGAGTCACTCCCCAAAGCACATCTTATAACAATTACTGACCTTCCAGCGCTACAACGTCAAAGCAACATTCTACATCACAGGCCGCAACCTTGGCAAAGGCGCAATCAACGACGCAGCAACACCCTGGCCCAGCCTAATCCGCCGCATGATCCGCGACGGCCACCAAATCGCCAGCCACACCTGGTCCCACCAACGTCTCACAACCCTCACCCGCTCCAAATTCTGGAACCAGATGATCTACAACGAGATCGCCTTTGCAGATATCCTAGGCTACTTCCCTACCTACATGCGGCCTCCCTACTCAGCCAGCAACGCTACCACCGATGCTTGGCTGGGTGAGTTGGGCTATCATGTTACGTACTTTAACTTGGACACCGAGGGGTATCTGCATGATAGTCCGAATACTATCGGTACTTCGAAGCAAATCTGGGATTTTACCGTTGAGGGGAAGAGTCCTGCTAGTAACAAGTGGCTTCACATCGAGCATGATCCCGTGTATCAAACCGTGTACAATCTCACAGAGTACATGCTCAAGTCGCTCAAGCGCAACAACTTCCGTGGCGTAACAGTAGGCGAATGTCTTCAAGACCCGAAAGAAAACTGGTACCGACAAGTCACACCCAGCTCAGCCTCAACCACGACGACAGCCGCCACAAGCTCCGCAACATTTCCCTTGACCACTGATGGACGCTGCGGATCTCGCCACGGGGGCGCAACGTGCAGAGGCGAATTTAACGGGGAAACATGCTGTTCGCAGAACGGGTGGTGCGGAAGTACAGATGCGCACTGCGGGAGAGGATGTCAGCCTGTATTCGGTACGTGCAGTGGAGTTTCGGAGCCGGGAACACCGGAGCCGACTGCAGCTAATCCGGGACGATGCGGTTCTTCATTTGGAGGGAAGAAATGTGATCAGTGGGATCCTTGTTGTTCTCGGGCTGGATGGTGTGGGAAAACGAGTGAGTATTGCGGTAGTGGATGTCAGAGTGCATTTGGGACGTGCAATTGATCACTCTCATCATCACATGACTTCCTCATCACTCGTTCTTGATTCTGGTAGTATAGAAGGATTGGTTCCATTGAAGGATTCATGGTCAATGCAGAAGCCTATAGACTAAACCTAGTTAGGAATCAGCTGGGTTAGGGGTTTCAGCCAAACGAAGTGGCGGATTTAACGCTCTGACTTTACTTTTTGTCCGGTGGATATAATTTAATTTAATTTAATTTCAGGGGAAGGATTACCTGGACCATCACTAATATCACTAATTAATCGAATCATCGCCTAACGAAGCTTGTTTAATGAATGATAAGCGAACAACACTGACTCTACGTGCATTCGGCCAAGTTGTTAGCTGCAGACACTAATTCCTTACTACCTTACTATTGTTTATTGTTCTGTTGATCGTCGATGGGAATTCAGCTGGTAAGCGCCAAGGCTTAGCTCCAAGCTGCACTATCGACAGTTATGACATGTCCCAAGAGTTGATCAACACAACAAGAAAATGTCTCACTGAACACGTAACTGGGTCTTATTACAGATGTAGACTGGTTGTAAAGCCGGTCACTGTAAGCCTGACATGCAGTGAATGGTTGGTCACTATGACTGTGAATGGCTGCTGTTTGCTTTTTCAACCCCTGAGAAGTTTCAAGTTACCTTGATATATGACATATGCACAAGGCTGGGCACTCGTCCTTGTTTTTAGTCTCTACTAGGGAAGGCGCGCCCAGCGGTGAGTGGAAAGGCTGCCTAGAAACTAAAGGCTAGAACGACCTGGTGTGATGGTGTATACTTACCCCAGTATACACCAAAGTATAAAGAACCCCCATTCCCTTTCTTTCTTCCCCCTCCATCCATCATCAATAATATAGTCTTCACTCGTTAGACACAAATCCATCAAAATGCAGTCCATCGTTATCGCCTCCCTTCTGGCTACCGCCGTCTCGGCCAACGTCAACTTCATGGCCAACCCCATCATGAAGCGCGCCGCCATTGAGCCTCGCCAAACCGGCCTGCCCTCTCTCGGCGACATCACCCCCGAGTGTCAATCCGCCGTCCTTGACCTCGCCCAGGGCGTCCCCACTCCCGCCCCCGAGATCGTCTCCGATCTCCTCGAGAACCCCCAGACCGACCCCTGCGACTTCAGCACTCCCGCTTCTCTGTCCGCTGAGTACTCTTCCTACTCTGCCGACATCATCTCTTGGTACGGCAAGAACCAGGAGGACATCGCTTCCGCTATCAAGGAGTGCCCTGAGCTCGCTCAGTTCGCCAGCATGGTCCCCATGTGCACTGCCACTGCTACCGAGGCCGCCTCCAGCCTTTCCAGCGCTGCTGGCTCTGCTGCCACCGCTGTCGTTCCTCCCGTTGTCTCTACTCACGGTGCTGAGGACCACAAGACCCCTGTTGCTACTCCCTCCGCCAAGCCTACCTCTACTTCTCCCGCTGAGATCGAGAACGGTGCTGCTTCTGCCAAGAGTGGTCTCCTCTACGTCGCTGCCGCCGCCGTTGCCGGTGTCGTTGCTGCTCTCTAAATGTGAGATGGTAATTGATGGACTGGCTTAAGATTAATAGTTTTTAATACAAACATGTCTCTTTCTGCCAATTGAATCTTTCTCTGAATGTGAAATCTTTGTTGTTGCTGATTGCCTAAGTAACGCCACAGCGGTTGGTTCAGCCATGTCTTAGATGAATAGGTCATGGTTGCATCCCCGCGTCTACGGTTGTCCAGTGAAACTCTGAATTAAACTCTAAGTCAATCTCTCCTCACGATGCGTTGAAGCCAAGAGTTGACAAAAGTCCATGCCAATGCAGATGCCAAGAGAGGCCTCGTAATGTTGCTGAGTTAGTTTGAAGCCATGACAGTTCAGCCATCTAAAAATGGACATTATTGAACAAGGCATTCTGCATCAAGGTTGCAGCTGGGGAGAAGCTGACAGTCAGCCTAGCAACTCAAGTCCATTTTCAGTTAGCTTCTCAACGGGAGATGGGCATATGCATGAGGGTCACCATCTTGTCAGCATCCAAAAGTCACTCATACAGTCTAGACAAAGAACCGGCAACAAAAACACATTCTACCCATCAGCTTCATCTACATCACTCAATTCTACAGGCAACAAACTTCAACACTGCGAACATGAGACAGTAACATAACTACGGCATCAAATCCACTAACGAGTGTATCAAACTCCAAACGCGCCAAAGCAAAGCAGGCTTCTTATCTACATTCGTCCTCATCTTTCATCCTCTAGCTTTCGTGTCCCTTACACGTATTTCCCAAAACATCTTCCCTCTTTAGCTACAGACTGGTATCCTGCCCAAGTCAGTCCATGCTTGTCCTCAGTCGCCCGTTTATCGATGATCCGTAGACTCCTTATCGGTTGTCTGTCAGACTACCAACGAATGATGGATCCTTGACACTGCCGCCTGCATCTCCAAGTCCAGCAATTGGTCGGTTGTAGCTGAATCCTTGGAATTGGTTCTGCATTGTCTGAGATAACATGGGTCCTTCGACGTAAGAATCTTGAGGTGCTTCTGACGTAAATTCGGGGTCAAAGTTGGCAGTGTCTAGAGCATCGGCCTAAACATGTTAGCTGGGTCAAGATGGACAGAGACGGAATACTTACAACACTGGGCTTAAAGGTAGGCTCGTACTTGCGCTGAAGTAGCTTCCTCCAGTCAATAGCATGGAAGAAAGGATGAGCCTTAATCTCAGCTGATCCGTTGGCTCCCAATCGCTCTTCAGGGTTGCGGTTGAGAAGCTTGGTCAAAAGATCCTTGGCAGCTGGAGGAACCACATCAGAAAAGTGAAGAGGCTCTGATAGAATCTTGCGGTACATCTCGTTGGTGTTTTCGTCGTAGAAAGGTGGCAGACCCGTCAACATCTCGTACAGCAAAACACCAAGGGTCCACCAATCGACCGTCTTGTTGTAACCCTGTCCCATCAACAGCTCAGGAGCAAGATACTCGGGTGTACCGCAGAACGTGTTGGTTCGGTCCTCATCCTTCATGTCAAGCTTGCAGAGACCGAAATCGCAAAGAGCAATATGACCTTGGTAATCGAGAAGAATGTTCTCGGGCTTGAGATCTCGGTAGATAACGCTGAAACCGTGCAGACACTCGAGGGCGCACAGAAGCTCGGCGGTGTAGAAACGGGATCGGTTGACGTCGAATCGGTGCTCCTTTTGCAAATGGTGGAACAATTCACCTCCGTTGACAAACGCAAGAACAAAGTACAGCTTCTCTGGTGACTGGAAACTGAACTTGAGAGGCACAATAAACGGATTGTTGATCTGCGCCAGCACAGACCGTTCGGCGAGTGTGTGGGCGACTTCGGATCGCGAGATGATGTGTGCCTTGCGGATTGTCTTGAGAGCGTAGATTCGGTTCGTGTCCTTCTTGCGCACCTGCATAACCTTGCCGAAGCTACCCTTGCCGACAACCTTGAGAAGTTCGAAATCCTCAATCTTGAGCTTACCTGCTCGGGTCTCGACGTACTCGACACCAACCTTGATCTTTCCGGTTCCGTACTGCACGTCAACCCACTCGGCGCCTTGATGACCGCCACGCGCTGCGTGTTCGGCAGCTGCCTTTTCGCGGTCCTTCTTGCTGGCCTTGGGGTCCTCCACGTACTGCTGTCGCTCTTCGAATCGGGGGTTGATACGAACAACACCGAGGAAAATATCCTGGCTTCGTCCGGATCCTGGTGGCGCCGAAGGGTTTCGCATGTACAAATGGATGACGAGTTCCGTCACTCTTGAAACATCAAACTTGTACTGAGTGTTTCCACCAGCCCAGAGTGGATTCTCGGGGTTTCCGTCGACCGAGTTGACGAAGACTTGAACCTTGTCGAAATCGAGGAGGGCGTATGGCATGTACTTGCCAGAGATTCGACCGTGGTTTGTAGGAATACCGTTGAAGCCACCGGCAGAAGATTGCGGCCTGCCGTTGAAGCCACCAGCACGTTGTGAAGATCCAGGTCGAACAGATCCTGAAATAGCGCTTCCAGAGGACATTGATCCTTGGTGTGATGAGGCAAACGCACTTCGGTGCTGCTCGGGAAGGGAAAATCCTTGACCTTCATGGAGGGTAACGACGAGGATACCGGGCTTGGGAGGCTTAACTACGGGAGCCTGCGTCATGGCCTCAGAGGCGGCTATTCACGTCAGTCATTGACTTTGAACCCAGTATGATATGCTCACCTATAGCACTTTCGGTCGTGGGAGTAACGGCACCGCTGGCTTGAGCTTCCTTTTCCTTGTCGGTGATTGTAGAAGTAGACGGTGATCGAGAAAATGGACTCAAGGTCTGACCCAGATGGGTTTCCTTTAACTCTGATGGTTGTTAGCATGCGACCACAGATATTGGGATGTAAACATACTCTTGGTAAGCTTCCAAGACATGGCTGCGACTGTTGATGATGTATCTGAAGACAAGAAAGGTGCAGTCGACTAATAGTAGAATCGCAGAGATGATCTCCGAGTGACCAAGGCCTGCGCTCGCTGACAAACTCCTGATCAAGCAAAAAGGCTGATGGTTAGAAGGATTCAAGTGGATGATTTGTAACCCCGCATATAAACGTGGAGAGAGCGTAGACCGGCCGCTTTTGTCGAAAGGTTCGCTGGTCGAAGGAAAACTGTGCGCCAACGATCTGAAAGGAGAGAGAGAAAGAGATCAAAGGCAAGATGAGGGAAAGAAGTTGGGTTGGAGGTTCAGGTATGAGGAGGAGGCGAAGCAAAAGCACAAGACGAGACGAGCCGATAGTTGAACGGGGATGGAAGAAGGGGAGCCGGTCCGTGGCGGTGGACCATGGACCTGGGATGATAGCTCCAGGGGGGATATGCACTGTGAGGTAGAGGGTGACAGGCGCTGAATGAGTGCTGTAAACACAGTGTCTCAGTCTGCGACACAGGAGCTTTTAACTGTGGGGAACATCTGGTCTGGGCTGTCAAAAGCTACTACGCGGGCTCTAGCTTTGTTGATCTTAAGCAGTTCCGGTTCCAGCCAAATAGCAGAGTATAAGGGGTAAATGAGATGGGGAGGCTAGTTTGTGCACTGTTTGATGTCAAGATTTGGGAGTCTGCCCAATCCTGAGCCCAATTGAGGGTGTACTGTAATTAGAACTGTATACTACAGTACTTAGATCTTGGGTTCCTTGTACAGCCACACTTGAAAACGACGCGTGTCGAATGGGATCAATTGGGGGACATCATGAAGAATGGCCGCAGAGTGAATTACCAGATTTAGATCAATTATGCACAAGGGGTCGAGATCGAATCCACCATGAAACTTGTTTAGATGTTCAAGACTCCGAGCTTCTGGGATTCAATTACAGTGGCAGATGACAGGAGTTTAATCATGCTCATTAACAAAACTGAGTGCAGCGACCGACAAAGTCAACAAGAAAAATTAGAAAAACCAGAAACATTAAAATATCAGTAAAATAATTACAGATAAAGAGAGTCTTCAACGATTGATTGTTGAACTTCTCTTCACTTACCCTATAACCCCCTTTTCTGGATATCCCTGCGATAAGAAGGGATAAGGAGGTGAAGCCTGATACTTCAGGCCACAACAACACATGGCCATTCAATTCAATGGGATGGCCAGGCTGGCAGGATACTTACATTTTGGGGAGCTCCAAATTCAAGAGCTCAAGCCACATTGTCAATTCAAAATCGACACGATTGATGATTAGCGTTTGACTCTACAGTGTATTTCTGTTCTTTTCCCTATATCCTCTTTTTATTCGTGACCACTCCCGCATGGTAGACTCCTCCAGGGATTCCTGCCGTTGACCCCACTACCTTAGATATCACCGCCCTTGGACAGCTTGCAACTTCAACTCTGCGCAACGCGAACGACATACGACAAGATGAAGTTAGACGTCAAGGTTAGTGGAGATTTGCGGGCGCTTCCAGTATCCAGTATTAGCATTATGATGTGCTGTGGAAAGCGATGCCCTGAATAGCTTCAAGCTTCAAGATGCGATCTGAGCTGACACGTTTCGCAACAGCGCCAGCTCTATGCTCGCAGTGAGCGAGTCAAGGGCATTGACTTTCATCCTCATGAGCCATGGATTCTCACAACCCTCTACAGCGGTATGTTCGACCGTCAAAAGCACTGCAGCCGACTAACAATTCAGGCCACGTCTACATCTGGTCCCACGAAACCCAACAGATCGTCAAGACCTTTGAGCTCACCGATGTCCCTGTTCGCGCCGGTCGATTCATCGCCAGGAAAAACTGGATTGTCTGCGGTTCCGATGATTTCCAACTACGAGTCTACAACTACAACACCTCCGAGAAGATCACCTCTTTCGAGGCGCACCCCGATTACATTCGAGCGATTGCAGTCCACCCCACACAGCCCTTTGTCTTGACTGCCTCCGATGACATGACCATCAAGCTTTGGGATTGGGAGAAGGGATGGAAGTGTGTGCAAGTCTTTGAGGGTCACGGTCACTATGTCATGGGTCTTGCCATCAACCCCAAGGACACAAACACCTTTGCTTCAGCTTGTCTTGATCGAACTGTCAAGATCTGGAGTCTTGGATCTTCTACACCCAACTTCACCCTCGAGGCTCACGAGACAAAGGGTGTTAACCATGTCGACTACTACCCTCACTCTGACAAGCCCTACCTCCTTACTACTTCCGACGACCGAACCGTCAAGATTTGGGATTACACCACAAAGTCCTTGATCGCCACTCTTGAAGGACACACCAACAACGTTTCCTTTGCTTGCTACCACCCCGAATTGCCAGTCATCATTTCCGGTTCCGAGGACGGTACGATAAGAATATGGCACGCCAACACCTACCGATTCGAGCAATCCCTCAACTACAGTCTGGAGCGAGCTTGGTGTGTTTCGTATCAAAAGGGCAAGCAGGGTGTTGCTGTTGGTTTCGACGATGGTGCTGTTGTTGTCAAGCTTGGTCGTGAGGAGCCTGCTGTGTCTATGGATACATCTGGCAAGCTCATCTGGGCCCGACACAACGAGGTTGTCTCTTCTATTATCAAGGGAGGAGGTGAGTACCCCTAATATGTGGACACTGACATGTTCTACGCTAACAATTTAGACGCCTCTATTAAGGATAATGAGCCCATCTCTCTTCCCGTCAAGGATCTCGGCACCTGCGAAGTTTACCCCCAAACACTCATCCACTCTCCCAACGGTCGATTCGTCTCTGTCTGCGGTGATGGCGAATACATCATCTACACTGCCCTTGCCTGGCGAAACAAGGCTTTCGGTTCAGCACTCGACTTTGTCTGGGCTTCCAAGGAGAACAGCAATGACTTTGCCATTCGAGAATCTGCCATGAGCGTCAAGATCTTCAAGAACTTTGTTGAAAAGTCTGGTGGTCTTGATGTTGGTTTCCAGGCTGAGAAACTCCACGGTGGTATTCTTCTTGGTGTTACTGGACAAGGTGGTGTTTCATTCTTTGACTGGAATACTGGTGGTCTTGTCCGAAGAATTGAAGTCGAGCCAAAGGAAGTTTACTGGTCCGAGGGCGGAGAGCTTGTCACAATTGCTTGTGAGGATACTTACTACGTTCTCCGATTCTCTCGTGAGAACTACGTTGAGGCTGTTCAATCTGGACAAGTTGAGGAGGACGGTGTCGAGTCTGCCTTTGAGGTTATCACAGACATCAGCGAGTCGTGAGTACCCAATATTTCGACCCCCAATTATTCTCTGCTAACAAAATAGTGTACGAACCGGTGAATGGATCGGCGACTGCTTCATTTATACCAACAGCACCAACCGACTCAACTACCTTGTCGGTGACCAGACCTACACCATCTCCCACTTCGACAAGGCTCAATACATCCTGGGTTACATCCAGCGCGACTCCCGAATTTACCTTGCCGACAAGGATGTCAACGTTACTTCTTTCGGCCTTTCTCTCCCTGTTCTCGAGTACCAGACTCTTGTTCTCCGAGAGGATATGGAGACAGCTGCTGAACTCCTACCAACCATTCCCAGCGACCAGCTCAACAAGATTGCTCGATTCTTGGAAGGACAAGGTCACAAGGAGCTTGCTTTGGAGGTTGCCACAGATCCAGAGCACAAGTTTGATCTTGCCCTAGCATTGAATGAGCTTGCTATTGCTCTTGACCTCGCTCGTGAGGCTAATGCTGATCACAAGTGGAAGACTGTTGGTGACGCTGCCCTATCAGCTTGGGACGTTACCCTTGCTGCTGAGTGCTTTACTCACGCCAAGGATCTTGGATCTCTTCTTCTTCTGCACTCATCAACAGGTGACCGAGAAGGTCTGTCTGCACTGGCCGCTCAAGCCCAAGAGGCTGGATCCCACAACGTCGCCTTCCAATGCCAATGGCTCCTCGGCAACGTCGAGGCCTGCACAAAGATCCTCACCGAAACCAACCGACTCCCCGAAGCCGTCCTCTTCAGCCAAACTTACCAGCCCAGCCTTACCGTGCCGGTAGTAAACCAGTGGAAGGAGAGCCTTGAGAAGAACAAGAAGGCCAGAGTAGCCAAGCTTATCGGTGTACCCGGTGAAGACGAGGATCTCTTCCCCGAGTGGGATGAGTGGCTTCAGCTTGAGAAGGAGGGTGGTGCTGCTGTGCCTGAGACAGCTGTTAATGGAAAGAAGGAGGAGTCTGCTTCTGAACCTGAGGTTGAGGATGAGGAGTCTGAGGAGGATGATGAGTAAGGAATATGTGCGTGTTTTAAAGCAGGGTGCTTAGACCGGTGTAGAAAAGGTTTGGTCATTTCGTCAGGGTTGCTATGGCATCAATGAGTATAATGAAAAGAACATTGACGTTTATTAAATGTGATTTGATTGAGTGATTGGTGTGTGTGATGTCAATTGATTGGATGCTTGGTGTAGGTGCTGCAATGATTGATCTGAAGTGGATGTAAGTTGACTGTCGTATTGAGTGAGTTCACAAAGCATGTTCTGTTTCTATGGTGGAATATAGTCTCAACTCCAGTGGCCTCCTCTGAGACGCCTGCCACATTGAATTTGGGTTTCCAGAACGTGCACTGTTCCTCCTGTCATGCCAACTCCAGTGCCCTCCTCTGAAGCTATTCCTCGAGTCATCCAGAGCACTCGATTAGCATCTTCGGCCCACTCACTTAAACCACCACCACCACGACTATTCAACAGCCAGTGGAGAAAGCAAGAGAACAAAAAGAACGATGAAGCAAAAGAAAATCATCATTTGCCTGCGACGAGATTCGAACTCGCGAACATCACTGTAGTAGTGTTTTAAGTAAGGAGAACTTAAAACTACCGCCTTAACCACTCGGCCACACAGGCTTTTTATAGAAACAGCTGTGCTTATGCGTGAATATGTAGCCATCTCAATTCTTGAAAAGTGTTTTCCTGAGGCATTTTCATGTCTCACGATGTCGGCGAGATTACCGAAAAGACTAGGGGTAGTCACCGCGGTGTGTCAGTACGATATCGTCACGAACTTCAGGCTATATTCAATTCTAATGCTTTCAAAATCCACCCTGATAATATGCCCGGACCTGATGCGGGACAACTACGGCGTCTGTCCGGCATAACCGGAAGTTGGACATGATGACGCAGCTGTTGATTATGGAGACATGACGAAAGGACAAGAAAAGTTCAGTCAGCGTAACCTTGATGATTAGAAGTTTATCAGTAAAAATTGAATTTGGCAGTAACTAATTAGAAATCGACAGTAAAAAAAGTGAAGCTTGTTGGCGGGGCTGTTGATAGCTGGAGCTTGAAGCATGGATGCTGCTAGTAAGCATGGCGTAGAGGGATGTTGTCATTGGAGGGGTTATAGGTGAGCTTCACTTGAGGGTACTGTAGAGGCTAATTGCAAAAGGATAAGAGTCAACTATTTGGTATCAATCTGATGAGAATAAAAGAGAGGGATTAATTAATTAATCGATAGAGAATTACTGTCATGTCATATCATTAGTCGTATCATGACAGCATCAATTGACTTGAAGCTTCTATTTGGTGGGATGATGCCCCCACCCCGCCCGTGCTTCCTTCCCCCTCCACTCATGGAACAGCTTAGGTATGAGGTCCTGATCTGAAGCAAAATACAAGACAACCTCATTCCCCTCTTCTTCCCATCCTCCCTTTTCCTTCAATTTCCCTCTATATATCTATCCATCAACCAAAATGGCCCCCGCAAACACCCTCCCCGCCTGGTCTGACCTCCAGTCGCACCGCGACAGCGTCGGCAAGTCCTTCGTCCTCAAGGAAGCTTTTGCTTCTGACCCTCAGCGCTTCGACCGATTTACCCGCACTTTCGAGTCTGGCGGTGTCAGCTCCGAGATCCTTTTCGATTTCTCCAAAAACTTCCTCACCGATGAGACTCTCGATCTTCTCGTCAAGCTTGCTGAGCAGGCTGGCGTTGAGAAGAAGCGCGATGCCATGTTTGCTGGCGAAAAGATCAACTTTACCGAGGACCGCGCCGTTTACCACACTGCTCTCCGAAACGTTGGTGGTTGGGATATGAAGGTTGACGGTGTTGATGTCATGAACACTCAGGGTGGTGTCAATGATGTTCTTCAGCACATGAAGGAGTTTTCTGAGCAGGTTCGAAGTGGAGAGTGGAAGGGATACACCGGAAAGAAGTTGACTACCATTATCAACATTGGTATTGGTGGTTCTGATCTGTATGTGATCCGCGTCTATTGATTAACCTAGCTAACATCAACAGCGGCCCTGTCATGGTCACCGAGGCTCTCAAGCACTACGGTGCTGACGACATGAAGCTTCACTTCGTCTCCAACATTGACGGTACACACATCGCCGAAGCCCTCAAGGACTCCGACCCCGAGACAACTCTCTTCCTCATCGCTTCCAAGACCTTCACCACCGCCGAGACCACCACCAACGCCAACACGGCCAAGACTTGGTTCCTCGAAAAGACCGACAACAAGGGCGAGATTGCCAAGCACTTTGTTGCCCTCTCTACCAACGAGGAGGAGGTTACCAAGTTTGGTATCGACAGCAAGAACATGTTTGGCTTTGAGAGCTGGGTTGGTGGTCGTTACTCTGTCTGGAGTGCCATTGGTCTGAGCATTGCTCTTTACATTGGCTTTGACAACTTTCACAAGTTCTTGAGTGGTGCTCATGCCATGGATAAGCACTTCCGCGAGACTCCTCTCAAGGACAACATTCCTATTCTTGGTGGTCTTTTGAGTGTGTGGTACTCTGACTTTTTCCAGGCCCAAACCCACCTGGTTGCTCCGTAAGTGCAGATATTCGAAAGGTGGATGATTGCTAACAGTCACAGCTTCGACCAATACCTCCACCGATTCCCAGCCTACCTTCAGCAACTCTCCATGGAGTCCAACGGCAAGACCATCACTTCTGATGGCTCTTCTGCCAAGTACACTACTGGTAAGCTATCGCCATCATTTGTTTAACCTACTGTGTTCAACCAGCTGACAATCCAGGCCCTATCCTTTTCGGAGAGCCTTGCACCAACGCTCAGCACTCCTTCTTCCAGCTTGTTCACCAAGGTACCAAGCTGATTCCTACCGATTTCATTCTTGCTGCCAAGTCCCACAACCCCGTCAGCGACAACCTTCACCAGAAGATGCTTGCATCCAACTACTTTGCCCAAGCTGAGGCTCTCATGGTCGGCAAGACTGATGAGCAGGTTCGTGCTGAGGGTGCTCCTGAGGAACTTGTCCCTCACAAGCGATTCTTGGGTAACCGACCTACAACCTCCATTCTTGTTGGAGGTGCCATCGGTCCTGCCGAGTTGGGTGCTTTGATCGTCTACTACGAGCACCTCACTTTCACCGAGGGAGCTATCTGGGACATTAACAGCTTTGATCAGTGGGGTGTTGAGCTGGGCAAGGTTCTTGCCAAGAAGATTCTCAAGGAGCTTGATGAGGAGGGTAACGGAGATGGACACGATGCTTCTACTGGTGGTCTCATCGGTGCCTTCAAGAAGTATGGAAAGAACTAAAAGGGGTAATTAATAGTATGATGTTGGTAATGATTAAAATAGCATGACAGTTTGTATACCTGTTTGAAGTGTGCAAGTTCGACCTGAGTTTGTGAAGTGTGTATGTAGATGTACTTGTGAAGTGTTGTGGTCGAGACCATTGTTCGGATATTGGCCGTGGACAATTGAGGATCACCGATCACAATATATTCTCAAGATGGTAATTGCAGAAGTTAGAATACGCCACACCTTCATGGATGTACTCTTGTCAAAATCTGCATAGAAATACGCCGTGTGTAGAGCAGTACCTGCGCGATTTCTCGCATCAGCGGGATCTTGTCGCAACACTTGGAGTTTGACTGCATTGACTACTGGGAGGGAGCCAACACGTGTAATAGCGCCGAGGTATGCAGGAGATAGGACGTAGTAATGTAGGAGGTAGTATTCGTAAGGCAGTAGGCAATGAGGCAGTGTTTCACGTATACGTATACCGGGAACTTGAAGAGCCTTATGTGAGAGGCTGCCTTATCGGCTGGGTAACATGAAGCGCTCTAACCTGAGTCTAACCTATAGCACGGAATGGTTTGTAACCGCGCTTACCTGTACTCTGAGGGGAATATGAACCGCATCTCACAAAGTACAGTACCTCAATTGCAATGCTGCATGTCCCGCAATCTCACATGTGTTACTCCGCTAAAGGTATTTCCTAATTAGGAACAAGACAGGAAGTGGTGAGACTCAACGAGGTGGAGTTAGTTTGCGGGGGAATATGGGGAAGGGGAAGGGGAAGTTTGTAAGTGTGATATGAATGAGGGTCATTGTGGCATGTTTTGTCAGGTAGAGTAGTATTTGGCGTTTGATGTTAGAGTCGTATCTTGAGATGGAGTTCTGAGATACAGGGTTGGAGGAGGAGGTGGCTTCGCGGGGTACAGTCAATATGATGCTGGGTTATCGCGGGGTATCGAGATAGAGGCTGTGTTTAGCTTCAAGGACTGAGGAATATTGTTGAGAATGTTAATTGACTCGGTTGACGGGAGCCTTGAGAGGTTACTGTATCATGATTGAACCGGCTCATATCGGAATCACCGTTTATTAGTGACGATCTCTTTGTCTGGTAGCAACCGTCATTAGCACCGCACGCAAGCGAGGTTAGGTAACTCTGCTACTGTACTGCTACCGTCTGAATAAGCCTCCGTTCTGATTTCGTCAGTTTGCAGTTTACAATAACTAACTGTAGGTCCACTCACACCAATGGAATGCGATGCGATGCGACACGGAAGAATTTGTTTGCAGCTGTTCGTTAGGAGAGTCAGTATCCACTCACACCAGTGTCTAAGCGCAGGGTAACCTCTGACGTCGTGAGGCTTTTGACGATGTTGTTAACACTTGCAGTTTAGACAGATCGATGACGAGAGTAGTTGCAGCAGGTTTATGTAGTGTTGATTGACCGTAGTCTGAAATCTGACTCACAGAGGAAATAATGATGATGATGGAGAGAAGATGAATGCTACATCGGTAGATTGGTGGCTTGAACCCTTGGACCCTGCGTGTGAGACAATAGCCGTAATAGACGGTCACTCACAATCACAATCACAATCTCGAGACAAACATCACGGGCAAAGGAATCGGAGAAATATTGATGTTTGCTCGGTATTAGCCTGATAACACATTCCGAGATACCTTTCCCAGATCAACAGGTACATAACCAACCTCATTCTCATCCGCGGTAAGCGAGAAAAATGAGGAACCAAGAAAAAACACAAATGAAGACATCACCAATCAAACAACGGCGCTAAAACAAGCCAAGATAGACCGTTCTTGGCTTTGTGTCTTTTTGGTTGGTCAGCGTTATCTACGGATTGTACAGAAACGGACGGACGGGAAGAGGTCCGCTACATAACAGGGTACAGTAGACAACATGGGGGAGGCAGGATATGCGGTTTGTGAGCCGAAAGAGCCCAGCAGTGATGAGGGAATTACCGTGAATGAATCGAATGACTCTTCGGAGCGATTACGGTGATGAAAAGAGTAAAGCCGTTTTGCCCCTGGAACAGTCGAGGTCTGTGGCTGTACGGACAAGGGGAACAAGGATGTACAGTATGATACTGTAGTTTATGACGTATAGCACTACTCTACCGTAGGCCCTTTGTACCGTATCTGAGAGAGGTTAGACGAGAAGAGACACGTTTACGTTTGGCTTGTGATATTGTAACTCATGCGAAAACGTCTAGGTGCAGGAGGCTTGGAGATCATCCTCTCTTGTTAGGCTCTCTAGGCGCTGTCATACGGGAGGTTTAGCTAGTTAGTTACACCTGTGAGAGTCAAATGCATGTGAAGATATTCGGCATTGTAATGTAGATAGATAGTGGATACTAGACTAGAGGGAGGCCTGTCTCAAGTTCGGGTTTCAACATCAGTCAGTTCAAAATACCCTCACTTTCTTTTTTCAAGCCAGCACACCGGCGACCCCACTTGATTGACAGCGATTGGTGGGAAGCCAAGGCCCTGCATGAGTACGAACATAGCCTGCAGAGATCCGGAGCATCGTGAAGAAGCATCAACATGGGTTGTGGTAGTGGTAGTCGTGTAAAAGAAGACGCTCAAATGGCGGAGAGGAATGGCCGAGATGCCGAGATTTCTTGTCACTGTAGGTACTGTACAGCAAATCACGATGTTTTCTCGAAATGATTGACATAGCAAGTCATAATTATGGCTCTTTGTAATTAATATGGGTTATGATTTCATATCAATCGACAATCGAAGACATCGTGAGGTTCAAAACAGGAGGTTTTGGGAGGAGTGATGTAAGTGCCCCAGGTTTTTTCTTCCTCCTGAAGAGAAAGTGGTTCTTCTGTCTGGGGCTCCAAGTTTAGTTCCACTTGTTCACAGTACAGTAGTTTAAACTTGTCGTTGCAGTGCGTTTAGACCCACGATACAGAGTACGTCAGAGGGGAAAAACGGTACAGTACGGTACTTGATAGCGGGAAATATCCACTTGTAGGTAGATCGAGGAGTTACTGGATGTTTCTGTGGAGACAATAAAGAGTATAAGCTATGCAGTACAGTACAATACAATACAGAATAATTAATTGATAAAAATGCATCAAAATGAAGTAATTAATGTTGAGTGTAAACAAATATCTCATCTAGTAATGGATATTTGTGATGGAGGTGGCGTGAAATAGGGTCCTACAACAATCGCTTCAGGCAAAGCGGCCCTGTAGCACAAGCCCTGTAGGCTGTATCTGACTCAATCAGTGAGGTGACAACTGAAAGTGGAGCCCTGAATAGCCCGGATAACCTCCGTATGTACTGTACTGTACTGTACTGTACCTCTACCGTCTGTAAACGGCCGTCATCATTGACTTTTATCCTTGTTTGCTTTGGGCTAGAATTTGTCAACCAATGACTTTCAACACGGGTAGTGCCAAGATTACAGATGATGGCATGGTACAGGTCCCACTTGCAGTGGAACCATGAGATGATGGCATCTATGGGGCACTTTGTCAGTGACCATTGGGTCTCTTGTCAAGGCGAGGGTGACCACCATTACTGACAAGATGGATGGCATATAAGGACTGGTTTGTTCCCTTTTACCGTTTCTAATTATTCTCTATTATCATCTCTTCTATATTCATCACTACTCTATTCTTTGTTTGATACAAAGATTACTCTCTACTCTCATACTCCTCTATCATCTACCACTTACACACACTCACACTCATCATGGCTAAGACAGCTGTTCACTTTGGTGCTGGCAACATCGGTATGTCTATCATCAATAATAACTGTTACCTCTGCTAACATATCCAGGCCGCGGCTTTGTTGCTTGCTTCCTCCACAACTCAGGATACGATGTCATCTTCGCAGACGTCAACGACACAATCGTCAACCTCATCAACGAAACCCCCTCCTACAAAGTCATCGAGGTCGGCTCCGAAGGAACCACCGAAAACACAATCACAAACTACAAGGCCATCAACTCCCGAACACACGAGCAAGACCTCATCGAAGCCATCCGCACTGCTGAAATCGTCACATGTTCAGTTGGCCCCAACATTCTCAAGTTTATCGCTCCTGTTATCGCAAAGGGTATCGACGCCCGTTCTACGGATGATGCTCCTCTCCACGTGATTGCTTGCGAGAACGCTATCGGTGCTACTGATACTCTTGCTGAGCACATCAAGGATCCTCGCAACACTGAGCCTTCTCGTCTGGAGGATCACCACCTTCGCGCTCGCTACGCCAACTCTGCCATTGACAGAATCGTTCCTGCTCAGGACCCCAACGCTGGTCTTGACGTCACCCTCGAGAAGTTCTTTGAGTGGGTCGTCGACCGCACTCCCTTCCAAGACGTCGGCATTCCTGACATCAAGGGTATCAACTGGGTCGACAACCTTGCTCCCTTCATCGAGCGCAAGCTCTTCACCGTCAACACAGGCCACGCCACAGCTGCTTACCACGGTTACAACCGTCGCAAGCGCACCGTCTACGATGCCCTCCAAGACAAGGAGATCATGGCCGAGGTCCGTGGTGCTCTCATGGAGACCAAGAACCTGATCGTCGCCAAGCACGAGATCGACGAGGAAGCCCAGGCCGCTTACGTCGAGAAGATCATCAAGCGTATTGGAAACCCCCACTTGGAAGACGCCGTCGAGCGAGTCGGCCGTGCACCCCTCCGCAAGCTCTCCCGCAAGGAGCGCTTCATCGGCCCTGCTGCCGAGCTCGCCGAGAACGGTCAAGACATCAAGTACCTCCTCGATGCTATTGAGATGGCTTTCCGATTCCAGGAGGTTACTGATGATGATGAGAGCAAGGAGCTTGCCAAGATCATGTCTGAGAATGGACCTGAGGATGTTGTCAAGCAAGTTTGTGGCATTCAGGACAACGAGAAGATTTTCTCTTCGCTTGTGAATGTTGTTCAGCGAGTACAGGCTGATTCTGAGGAATAAGTTATACTTGGAGATTTCTAGATTTATTGGCACGGCGTTTTATGAGGATATGACTACAGCATGGCGCAGGATTGGCATGGACTTTTGGCTTATAGATTGATAGCACTGAATACAGATGCTCAACTTACATTTTCTCGGACTACTTGATGCTTGTGATGTTTGATGTTTGCTGCATTAAGGAACTCTCATTCTTTGTCTTTGATCGCGACAAGTCTTGGCTATTGAGGTGGCGATATGAGGCATTTACCACCGGGCCTTACAGCATTAATTGAGGCCAGACAGACAACAATAGCATGCTCTCAATTAAACTCGTAATTACTGCCTGTCCCAAATGACAAGAATAAATGACTCCGAAACCTGTTGTCGCAACCCTGCATAGATCCATCTCGATGAGCCACACGGAGATCCAAACCCGTCAGATGGCCCGATCATGACACCTCAAACAAGAAACATGTTCCAAGCATGGCCACAGATAAATATATCATGATCTAGATTCACAGCCCGATTTAATCATGAGACTTGAGCCTCATATTCGGCCCTAGCGGCTCCTCAGTGGAGTTCTGACTCACAGGGATGTTTTACCGTTCGATCGGGAGGCCCGTAATCTTAATTCTACATACGATCTCACGGCCCTATAGTGGCATGATAACTACAGATACAGTTAATGTTTCATCGCCGAATATCCTTCCGACAACATTCCATAATGAAAGCCTTATCGCTGTGGCTGTCCCTGGCCACCGCCTCGATCACCATCCCGCTCTCACCCGTCGCGCCACTACCGTTAACAGGTAACATCGCGACTTCAGCAGAAGATCTCTTCCGAAGAAGTTGTCCCGAAGAAGTATCGTACTCTGTACCGTACACTGCTTCACTACTAGCATCATCGTTTGAAGATGTATCGCATGTGTATCCCTCTTCGGGAGGGTTTATACGAGGTGCTGTAGAAGCATGGGCTCAGCACCAACATCTCATACTAAGACCTGATGAAGTCTGGTTTGAAGTTTTGTCTCAGATGAATCTTTACATGAGTGCGAACTCTGAGAAGTTACGGGATATGTTTGTTGAGTTTGATGGGAAAGAAAAGATTGTCGTCGAGGGTGATAGCTGTGAGGATATGATTACTTCTTTTGGAGAAGAGATGAATAATCGTGTTAAGACAAAGTGGTTAAAAGATTGGATCCTACCAAACTTTACAACATCAACTCCTCAAGACGACGTTACCGCTACGATTCTAATGATGGGGTTAATGAAGACGTTTTTCGACTTTGAGGGTATGGTGATTTGTGGAATACCCAGCGTTACATTGCTCGGTGAACGAGAAGATTGGGTCAAGCTACAAGATAAACTGGATCGTCTTTATGAGTTTGGTACGGATGCGGGGCTTTTTGCTGATGCTTTGAAGCCGATTATGAAACGGTTTGTTACGTCTTGGGATGAGGATGGAGAGACGAAGGAGTTTTGGGAACAGATTGTGAGAGCCAAGAAAAAGTGGTCTTGTGGCGAGGGTGCTTCGGAGTGGGATGTTAGTGGGTGGATTACTGGCTTTCAGTTCTTTGAGAGGGATGGGAAGAGAAGAGGCTTTGATCCATGGGCCGAAGAAGACGAAGAAGAGACCAAGGAGGAGATCAAGATGGGTATACACCCCAACAACTGGAATGTCCACATCGATGGTCAAAGCTACCTACCAGTATCCCTCTCCGACATATCAACAGGCTACGCAAAAGCACCGCTGAAAATGAAGGGATATCCTCAACCGGGCATTGATACAGATGTTTACCTACTCGCCGGCAATGTTGGAGTTGAACGTACAGAGGAGGAGGGACGGGTTGAGGCAAGACCTGTTAGTGGGTGGTTTCTTTATGGGCCTGTCGATACGAATTATACTGTTGGACCGTTCTTTGGGAGTGGGAGTGAGACTGAAGATATTGCTGTTGGTATTGCGGTTTGTAGAGATGTTATTGAGAATGGGAAGGCTACTGAGGAGAAGGAAGAAGTGAAGGATCTATGAGAGTAAAAATCTTGGTATGAGAAAGAAACAGAATGAGAGGACAGATAGAGATGACTCAAGGAGAAGAGGGAAATGACTATTCAATAGCCTGAGGTATAGTAAAGAACAGAGCTACGAAACTCGAGGAGATGAGAAGAGAGAGAGAAAAAGAAAAAAAAAAAAAAGGAAGAGAAACCAAAAGAAATAAAGACCAAAACAGCACAGCGATGAGAAAGAATGAGAAATGAAGGACTCAGTGACTACCAATTAGTCTTAATCGCAGGAGCCTTCCATCCCTTACAGCAATACCCATCAAGTTTCTCCAGATCATTTCCAACAATTCCCCAGGGTGGATTACAACCGTTGCCGGTTTTCTTCCATGCTTCGTCGTTGAAGAGGTAGAAGTTTTCTGAATCGTCAGTTAGTTGGTGTTTATAAGAGTAGGGAGGAAGAGTTGGGTTGAGGAGGAGGATGACTTACTGTCTTTGCAGGCGCAGAGACGAGGAATGCAGCATCCGAATTTCTTGGAGATTGTGCTGTCCATGTTAGCAGTTGTACTCAGGCGATAGAGACTGGAAAAGAATGGACTGGAAAGGATGTGGTTGAGGATGAGGGGGGCATACTAGTGATAACATCCCGAATTAGGCTTATCAGGAAGAGGTTTGAGAATAACAGGCTCAGGAGGAGTGGCCATTACGAGGCCAAGTGAGAAAAGAGTTACGAGAACGGGTTTCATGATGATGAGTTGTCAATTTGCTTGAGTGATTGGGAAGTTTTAGAGTTGAGTTAGTGGTTTTGGGGAAGGAGTTAATTGAGTCGAGGAATAGGTTCATATACAAACATTGATAGCTTTCTTGATGAGATGGATTGAAGTTGTGATTATTTTAAGGATAAGGTCACACCTTGTGCACGGTTGGGTTTCTTTGATGGTGTTGTGAGATCTAAGTATAGGTGAGGTTCTTTGTTAGCATCGAGGATAAGCGAGGGCATATCAGTGAACAACGTCATGCGCGACAGTTAACATCTTAAGAATTCGTTTATGCCACTGTACTAATAATGAGAAACGATTGAAGACAACGGCACTTGATGTGATAGTCTATGTCGAGTGGTTCTCAGGTGGTGATATCGCAACAAGGCTGAGCGTACTCGAGGACCCGAACCAGATCAATTAACCCAAGTACGGCAGACCATGTGATAAACTCGATTTCCAGATATAGAAACACGTTGAACATCTTTGTTAGCTTCTGAGAGCGGGCAAAAGCTCAAAGCTTTACTGTACGAGTCGTACAAGCGAGTGCAGGGTATAGAACAAAGACGTACATACGTGGGTGAAAGCACGTTCTTAGACGGTGAGCATAAAATAACAGGGATTGGACCATTGGGATGAGAAGTTTGGATGTAAAATAAGCTAGAAAGAAGTCAGGGCTATGGGAGAATGAGGACTGATGAATCAATGGGGGAGTTACTGAGTGCTGGCCATGATGGAGGAGGAATAGTTGAGACCATTCTGAAGTATTTGGACAGGGCACCCTCTCGTCCCGGCTTGACTTGAACTTTAGACTTTTACCAATCTGAACAAGATGTCTGGTTCGAGCTAAACCTCTCGTGTATTGTCGAGTGCTTCCCAAAGATGGTCGCGTGACAAGAATGCATCGAACGACGTGCCAAAAGCTCAACCCTACCTCACTGTCTCTCTAGTAAATAGCAGTTTCTATAATTATATTAGATAGCCTTAAGAATGTCTAATGAGATAGTTCAAGGCATTGTAGCGTGGGGCTGTTACCTAACTGTAGTTCCTTGGATGATCATGTATATAGCTACATCCATTCTCAGCGACTCCTACACTTGGGGTCTTGCATTAACTAAGTATGGGACGCGCCTTGACTGATAGTGAGCTGTCATGCAAGGAGTGTCGCGCAGAGGGATACTTATGACATGTAGAGTCGGTATTTGAGCCATCTACTGAGTTGCCGTGTCTTGGCTGGGTGGTTGGTGCCCCCTTCCGCAGTACATATTTCGCATGGAAGTAGCATGCCTCATTAATCAAGCAACGAGACTTTCTCCTGGTCCTCATCTTCCCTTCAGTATCACACTCGCATCAAAATCGTTACATCACCATCGCTGATATCACCGCAGTCACCATTATCCTCATCATTCGCATCGTCATAATGGAGAACACCAACGCTCATACCGTTATCTTCACTATTGTCATTGGCATTGTGATCGCTTACGCAATAGTGGCCACCCCAGTCGACACGGAAGAACCATTGGTCATCAGAGGCGATTGTTGCAACCCGGGATCTCTGCATCTCACGGTGCTTTCATACCCATACTTTGTACAAAGTTATTCCGCTGCTAGGGGCCTTGACGTCGAATTTACGCACTGGCGTCACCTTACCGCCGGCATGGTAAGGGTTAACGGTTTCCAATACCTAGTTTCCAGGGATGATCTCTTCGATAAGCTCGTTGCGTTGTGCAATCACTTTTCTTGAGAAGAGGGGGATGGGTCTCATGCGTCTTAATATCTTCTTCTTCCTAAGAGGTGAGTGCTCATCACGGCTCCCGTTATTGATGGCTTTCGCTGATGGAATTACAGCTTCGCCATATTGCAACCCCCCCAAGGTCCAGAGCAACATGACGGATGACGCCTCGAATACAAAGAGAATGAAGAAGTTGGCTTGGGCATCGAAGCGAGTGGAGAAGAGACGAAGGTGAAAGTCGTTGTTAAGAATGGCAATGCTAGGAAGAAGTGATCAGCGATATGAGGGTAGGATTTGTTTTATAGCGTTGAGAATTAGGTACTGGTATAATAAGGAACAGAGAAAGTCTTGTTGCGTGATTGATGAGGTCTGACTTCTATGAACAGTGAACCACCGAAGGAGGCACCTAAACTATCGTCAGAGTATCAGAAGAATTGGCCACTGACAAGCATAAGAGACCACATAATTTGGTCATCTTATACCAGTTTAGGTCAGCACTTAAACTACTTTATTTCTGTAGCCTAAGTTTTGAAAGATACTTCTTCTGACACCTAGAGAAGCATCAAGCACACAGCCAAATTGACTCCTAAGAAACGGCAATATTGAAGATGCAACTTGATCAATTCTAATTAATCGCTGTAAAACGCTCGATACAGACAATAATACCACGACTCCTCAAGATACTCCCCAGCGCAAAACGACATAAACCGATTCCTAGCCCTGGTCTAAAACTCACCAAAGAATCCCTCTCTCATTTGCTGAATAGGCTGTGTCCAATATAAAGTGTTCCTGGATACCGACCGAGTACCCATGGCAAAGAATTCCATAACCGTGTTCCGATAGACCTGAGCGCCGTGAGACAACACAGGACCTATCCCCTTCACAGCTCTTCTTCTGAGTCTTTTTCCTCCGAGGGAGATGCTTGACCAGAGGGCGCTACCGAATTGGGAGGTGCACCGTTCGCTACTGATCCATCTGTTTGATAATTGTCCTCCAAGCCGTGCTCAATGAACCGAGTTCTTCTGGGCACAGTCCCATTTTGCTGACCATTCGCTTGAAGATGTTGCTGAATTGGTGGCAGCTCCCTCAATGCCGGGTCGATCGGCATGACTGCCAGTGCGGTCCCATTTTGGTGAGCATTGTTCTCCTGTGCATGGCCCTCGGGTAGCCCGTTTACCCTTTCAACTGGGGTTTGTGTAGTAAGGACGTAGCCCGGAGATATAGTCCCTGACTGGGCACCATCCTCCTGATCTCCCGCAATCTGAGATAGCCGACGCACCAAGTCCTGGCCTAACCGCTGGCGTGGGGTTACAGATACAACCGCACCCTCTTCGTTTTGATGAGTATTGTACCCTCGAGGCTGGTGTTGCGAATTCGGTAACGTAGTTCCATGCTGCATAAGGTTGGTATAGTAGGGGGGTTGTTGGCGGTTACCATTCGTCGACGACTCCCCATTCTGAGGGTATCGTTGCTGATGTTGTCTATTTGTCGACCCCTCCCCATTACGGGGGATATTGTTCCCCCGAGGGTGTTGTTGCTGTCCATTCGTTTGCCTACCATGTGGTGTCGAGTGTGAGTGTACATGAGCACCTGACGCATCCGGTATCTGCAAAGCTGTTAGTACTCTGTTCTCATCAACGTCTGGTTGAGGGAAACCCTCTTGCTGTTGTTGTGGCTGAGAGTTCTCTAGCCGCTCAAGTTCGTCCTATGCCTCTTGCAGAATGTATTCTCCCTCATCCAATACCGAGTTGATCTCGTTTATGAGTCTCTGCGCAGATTGGATAACGCCTTGTTGCCGTTCATACATGCTGGGTTGCCTAAATGGGATCTGTGTTCGGGAATACGGCTCAAAGGGCAGCACTGTATTCGATGTACCTCTGTAAGGATCATATACCGTATCCGGAGGGCGCGGAACTATCGGGAGTGGTCCTTTCAATGTATCCATCGCAAGAATATGTGAAAAACTTGGGCAAAGCGGCTCAAAGGGCGACAATCCATTTGATGCACCTACCTGAGGGTAATGTGGCATTCCTAGAGGGTGCGGCGCTTGTGGTCCGAATGGTGCGGTTGATGCCATCACATGAGTATGATGTAGATACTGAGGGTGCGGCGCAGAGGGATTCGATGTTTCTCTCTAAGGACCGACCATGTCCAATGCACCTGGCTGAGGATTATGTGGCATTCCTGGAGGACGCGGTAATATAGCTCGGAATGGTCCCACTGGTGGCATAGGTCGTGGTGTAGGGGACTGTGGAGGAGCGGTACTTGCAACTGTGGTATCTCGTGTAAGGTCCGACTCAAATATAAGCGAAAAGTCGGTTTGTCCAGAGGACCGTCGAGAAGAACCGTCGTCTGGTTCCTCTATTGATGCCATCGGTACATCAGGATCAAACGACCACCGTGGACGTTGGCCACTGTCATCTGAATGAGAAACAATCATCGGACCATGATCCATAGGGTCAGCATCCGGGAAGACATTCTGTGGGAGGGCATCTTGCGGGGGGGCATACTGTCGGAGATTGTTCGGTGGAAAAGTATCTTGTGGGAGAGCGTCCTCGGGGTAATTTTGGTCTAGATTCGCATCATCTGGATATGGACTAGAAGTTCCTGGACCGGTAGTCTCTGGCTGTGACCTTGCATCCTATATGGCAGTGTCCTCTGGATCAGCAGCAGAATCCGCCGGTCGCCCAGGTCCCGAAGTTCGTTGTTCACTGGCTGTAGATTCTTCTGGACCAGAACGAATATAGCTAGGCTCCACGCTTTCGTTGTCGTGTTGGGTGTCTCGATCCAATTCCGCGTTCTGTTCGGGCTCAGTTTCGTGGTTGGAGTCCTGTTCCGGATAGCCTTCGAGTCCAGGAGCAGGTGTCATGTCCTGATCAGAGTCATTTCCCCGTTCGGCCATGGTGAGAGTGACTGGGTAAACGTCTGAAGAGACTGTGTGTTGTTATTGTATAGTGAAATGATGGGTGGTATATGAAGCGAATGTGTGTTGTAATTGTGCACGATAAAGACGGGTACAGTAACGACGGACACAGCGTTGATGATGCTGGTGATGTGGATGTAAAGCTGATGTTGGATGAGAGGTAAGATTGGAGGATAAACAGAAGAGCAAGGCAAGTGCAGTGTTTGTTTATTTGGGAAAGTGCGCAGGCACCATTGACCGCGAGTACTATAGGTAGGTACCTTATGTTTGGGTACCTAGGTATTCTAGGTAACGACTCTATCATTGGCGACTTCCTTGTTTCTTTCGAAAATGTCGACGCTTCGTGACCCATTGTGAAAGAATGGCGAAACATGCGAGAGACAAGCCAGACTCAAGCAAGACTCCCCCAGATCGCTCCTATTGTCGGCACTGATTCCTCATCCTCGTCTTCATCATCCTCTTCGTCTTCGTCATTCCCTTCACTATCCTCTCCGTCGTCCTCTTCGTCTTCCTCATCCCCATACACATCCCCTTCCTCTACCCACTGACGCTCTCTTCCAAGTTCAGTCAACTTCGAAGGTCTGTACCGAAAATGCCTTCCATAAACATCTCCAATCTTGAAGCCCAAACGTTTCTGCAGAGTCCAAACCATGCCCCTCCTCTCGGGAACCCGCTCCGGCTTCTTCTCCTCCAGGTAACCCTCAATAATCCACGAAGAAGCCCCGTCATGGTCACACTCGTATATGTGATGCTTATAGCCTTTGCTGCTATGTTTGGCAACGGTCTCGAATAGCTCAGTCGATCCGTCAGCGTCGTCACTCGTTCTGGCGATCCAGTTGTTTCCAGGGCCAGGGAGCTTGTAGCAGAAATCCCGCCTGGGGCCGAGCGGGTTGTCACTCAAGACTGAGAATTCGCGGCCGTTCCGGTGGGCAAGCCTGATCCAAGCGTGGTGGACTTGCGCGAGGGTGCCTCCGCGGTTGATGGGGATGGCTTCGATGTGGCCTAGGAAGCGACAGACGCGTCTTTCAACGTAATCCTCGAGCGAGTAGTCTTCGGATCTCGTACTGGTGGGAGTGATGCTCCCATCGGATTCGGATTCGGAGTCGTGCTGCGACATTCTGAACGAATTTAGGTACCGTGGTAGTGTCTTTGGAGTAGGCTGGAAAGTGTCGGCTCTGCAAGAAGCAACAATACGAAGATGGAATTTGATGAAACGAAGGGGAAGTCTGGAGGGATAGAGTAGGCTACAGGGAAACAAAGCCAATTTATGTAAAAGAGATTGTGGTGTGGGAGAAAAAGAATGTGAAGACTGTTGATTTTGTTTGTGAACAACAAAGCATGAGCTGCTTGCATTTTCACCTAAATGCAACAGCCTCTGGCACTGCAAACCACTGCCACCTAGCGCTGCCTATCTGAGAATCTCCCTACCAAACCGTAACCCATTCTTGTTCACCCTAACTCACATACATCGAAGCCTAGCCTTTCCTGGAGAGTTGCAATCATTTCTGGCCCTTCAGGAACTCGCTCCCTATTATCGTCCTCCAAATAACTTTCAAAGATAAACGACTCAGTCGCTCTCTGTCCATTGTACAAATTGTGGTAAGTATGGTACTTGTATTTGGAGCCTTTAGGCTCGCTTGCTAGGATAAGTTGCAATAGCTCCTCCCGCGCCCCAGAGTCGACCACTGTCTGGCCGATCCAGTTGTTGCCCGGGCGAGGGAGCTTGAAGCAGATATTCCACCTGGGGCCGTGATCGTTGCTGATAATAACCTTCCACAGCGTACTGGTGTAACCGACGCGAGCTTTGAAGACAAGCTGGAGAGTACCTCCGAGGTTGATGGGGATGGCCTCAAGATGGCCTAGGTAGCGACAGTCGCGTCCCTTGACGAACCACTCTGGAGGGTCGTCGGATCGAGTGCTGGAGGGTGTTATGCTGCCGTCGGAGCTTGAGTCTTGCTGGGACATTCTCGACGAGGATATCGTGGTGCTGGAGTGGACGTAAGGGGCTGAAGTGTCGATTTGACGGAATATGACGATGCAACGATACGGCGTGATGGGCTTGACAAACTGAGCAGGCTAGGGAGGAAAACAGCAAATTGATGCGAAAGAGAAGTTTGCAGTGCAGGAGAAAAGAAGAGAGAATGTGAAGAGTGTTTATTGAATTCGTGAAGAAAGAACAAACCACAACGGCTGCTTGCGCTGTCACCCCGAACGAGATAACATTTAGCATTACAACTCACCGTCAGCCATGATGCTGAGGCAGGTAAAACAGGAAAGAGTCTTAGCTGAGCCGTTTTACCGTCGACACTCGACGATCGCAAATGTTCCTTCAGATCCATATATACTCCTCTATAGCCCCTGATAGCTTCTTCCTCACGGTGCTACAAGCGCTGCGAACCCGATGGTCCTCTCCCCCAGAGTTGCAATCATCTCTGGTCCCCCAGGAACTTGGTAGTCCTTCTCGCCTTCCAAATAGCTCTCGAAGATGACCTCCAGAACCTGCTTTGATCTATAATGGTCAAACCTGAAGCAGAAATAATATTCGTAGCCTTTGGTGTTGTGCGCCTGCATAATCTCGACTAGCTCAACCACTGACGCTGATTCTGTGATCGAGGCAATCCAGTTGTTGCCTGGGCCGGGGATCTTGAAGCATATATCGTGATAAGGGCCGTGACAGTTGGCATTGCATATTCTCCATTCCTCTCCGACAGACTCGATCGAACCCTTGAAGATGAGCTTGAGATTGCTACTGCGATTGATGGGGATGGCTTCGAGGTGGCCTAGATGATGACAGTCGCGTCCATGGATTGGAAATTGGTCTTCAGATGTAGAACTGGAGGGAGAAATGCTTCCGTCGGAGTCGGATTCGGAGTCTTGTTGCGACATTCTGGATGAGTCTGAGTATCGGTTCTGCAAGATACAACTATGCGTCAATACCAAGCGAAGAGCTAGCTGGAGAGAGGAAAGGCTACCTTGTACGAAAGACAGAGTTTTGATGTAGGAAGAGAACAAGGAATGTTTGGAGTCTTTGTTTAGAGCTTTTGTTTATTTATTGTGGTTGTGAAGAAAGACCATAATGGCTGCCGAACAAAGCAGCCTTTGGCACTGCAAACCACCGTCACTCAGCGCTGCCTACCAGGTATCATCTCTCTACTCATCGTGCTCCCACTCCCATGCAATTCCCTGGGCAACCTCTCTCAACCCGACATATCCACCACATCAAACCCCAAAGTGCGCCCCAACCAAGGAACAAACTCCTCCTGCCTCTCCGGCCTAACACCGCCCGGAACATACTCAACCTTACTATCCTCCTTAACCCGAATACAGCATGCAATTGCAGAAAGAGTAACTTCATCCTCCCAGTTATTCACAAAAGCGCGAATGCTGTTTCCTCCAGGTGGCCCGACAGCACGGTTGAGTTCGGCGTATGCTTGGGCGCAGACTACCCTGGCGAGAAAGTTGTTGCTCCCCGGAATTCGCCAGATGATGTTCTTTTGAGGGCCTTTGCGGTCCATGTTGACGACCTTCCAATTAGTGCCCGAGGACATGATGACGGCGAATTCGATTTCTGTTAGGAGGGTTGGGTGTTGGAGGGGTGGGAGAGTTGGAGGTGGAGGGAGATTGGGCGGGGGAGAAAACAGTGGAGGAATATTAGGTGGACCGTGAGGCTGCGACATCTTGAAGTGATGCTGGTGGTTTGGCGATAGCAGTTTGATGTTGATGTTGATGCTGAGAACAAGACTCTGCGACTTGCTGTTGTGAAGGAGGAAGCGATGCTGGTGGCAGAAGATGGCTTCCGGAATATGCGGAGAAGGTGTTGATGTCTCTCTGACAGTCTCTAGGTGCCTCGAATGAATGGCTTGTACAGGCAGCACCTCATGCCTTCATCACTGTCTGTGACTGTCGCCCATTCACCCACCGACCACCGCGACCCATTGAACCCAATGTCAGTCGCCCTGTTCCCCTTTGTCGCTTTTCTTCTTATTCTTTCTCTGTTACATTTTGCCTAATAATCGGTAATGCTGTACCGGTGCGTTTCGCATTGTGGTGTTGAGAGCAGGCATCGAGCTGTGTTGCGTACGGTCAATTGTCCACCAAGGTCTGTTGCTTATTCATGGCCATTGCGGTCGATTGAACTGAATGGTCGTCGCATTTGTTCCTCTTTGTCGCTTGGTAATTCCATTGCGCCCATTATAAATAGAAATATCGTGTAACTAATTTCTCGTCGTGGTGTTGGAAGCAGGCAGCTGGTTAATGCATTGTCAATTGTCAACACCAAGAACAAAGATCGCGACAACGCCACGGTCGCATTCACCCAATTTCCCCAAAAAGTCACCAATTCTCACACGTCCAGTCACCAAATTACTTGGTTGTCCAATTCTTCATCTCTTCAATTGTCTCTTCAACTCCCATTCACATCTAGACCCAATATTCTCGTCGATCTCGCTTCGTCGGTGGCAATTTTCCCCAGCTTCACCCCAGACCCAAAATTTCTCGTTAAATCTTGACGAGAATCTGGAGAAACAAAGTCCCCCTCGGTGAAAAGTTCGGCGAAAAGTGTCCCGCACTGGAGACCTAGATATGAGTCCCATATCCCTTATAACAACGACATTTAATGTTGGTATTGTATGGGGATGCTTACGAGTTGGGCAGCGATTGAATGTAACAATAAAAAAATTCTTATTCATTATCGTATGAGTTTTCTGTTTCTCTGTAACGTTAACAAACTCCCTCTTGGCATATCCACATCTTTCTCTTGTTAAACCCTCGCTATGCCCGCATAGACGCTTGCCAAGAAGACAGGCGGCAAGTTATCCGTAGGGGACCCGTAGGATCTAATTGATCTGTGGAGAGCCAAGAACAGGGTCCATTGAGTGTGGTTTGAAGGTTGTAATAGCTGAGTAAGTGCACAATGGGCTACAGTACTGGAAGGACAGGCAGACAGGCGCGGGAAATAAAGATGGTGGCTAATGTAAGCGACCGCAAGACCTATTCAAGTAATCCGAGAAAGGATTCCGGGAGTTTAATTGCGCGATCGGCGGCTGTCTTGAATCTGGGATGAACCGATGTCGGTTGGACTACTGACGGATACTGAACGGTTACTGAATGCGGTAATTCGCAAGATGGAATTGTACTCAGGACACTGTGATTGTAATTGAGAATGCTGGGTTATTACGATGGTGTTTTAGTGATTGATGGTCTGGTGGTTGTAGATTCTAGATCGCCAAGTGAGTGGCTGAAGATCTCCCGTAGCCAAGACTGCAGAATAACGACGTGCATTTGTAAGCGTCTCAACATGACAACTTCAACCAAACTTGTCATTGATGAAAAATATGATGGATAGCTATTAACAAAAACAAGAATAAACTGTTTAATGCATCTGTCAGTGACATATTCCCCAGATACCTTATCCCCAAGATCCAGCAGACTTGCGCACCAATAACATCCACCACCTAACTCAACTCCACTGAGAACTTGAACCCACTGAAAGAATGCCCTGCAATTACGGAGACCTAAATGAGGTGCCCTGCCAAGGACCATGTCCGAAAAATCTCTTCCAAATCCTTCCCCCAATAAAACACCATAAACTTTTATCTAATCTGTCAAAATACCTGTTTCTCAAAACAATAGTTCCTCTGCAATGGAAACTTGTGGACCAACCCCTTGTTCAATCCGCTCCATTTACCTCCTACAGAAAAGATCATCATTGACAAAAATGGGTCAAGAACCCTTCTCTCCAGACTCAAACCCACTGATTTAAAAAACTGGCGAAAAAAAACAGGACCGCGGGGTTCTGGGGATATGCGAGATTTAGGGAGTGATCGTCAGGACTTGAATTGCTGCACAGGTGATATGAAACCGAGGTTCAAATGAATGATACTGCATCGCACATGCCGACCTGAATCTTCATGTTTATCTGCACCTAACAAATTCATCAACCAATGACGTCTCTGCCGCTCGGGAAGATCGCCACCACTGCATCTTTACAGGCTGCCTTGCCCTGTCCGCCCTCCAATGTCCCCTGCAACCCTCCAAAGAGAAACACCCATAATACTCCGTAGACTAAATCCTTTCAAAGCGCCTCAGCCGCTTGACGTCAGAATCCCTCGGCCTTACTGAATAAAGATATCCTCCGAAAACTAATCTGAGAGAGGATTGAACTAACCCTTGAAGACAAGTCGGATGCCGGCACAAGACGGAATGACGCACTGTCTGTTGGCCCTGTAAGGCCCTCGCATCTGTTACTGACGGGGGTCACTTACAGTGGTCTTGGCGCTGGAATACAGTGGGAGACTTGACTCAGTGGATTTGACTCCGCTTGCTCACATGGCGATGGATGCATTGTCTGTGCAAAGAGATGGAGACATATGGAGTCTTTAGTAACGGTCAACTTTGTTCTGATGATCATCATTACTTGTGGAGTTTACCTGCAGCAGTCGCACTCAGACCTCCCTCTATATAAGGTCTCATCTTCCCCGTCACTTCATCTCGCCAACACCTCCAGGAGAGCTGCCTACACCATCCTTTGTCTCCAATCCACTGTTGAACAGAGGAACTGCCCACCATGCCTCCCACATTCGCAGGCCTAACGGGCAAGAAATTGTCCCTGGCAATCTCAACCGTCGCAACAACCGGCTTCCTCCTCTTCGGCTACGATCAAGGTGTCATGTCCGGCATCATCGACGCAGACCCCTTCCACGACTACTTCCCCGAAACAAAAGACAGCACCATGCAAGGTTTCGTCACTGCCATCTACGAGATTGGATGTCTTCTAGGTGCCATGTTTATCCTATGGATCGGTGATTTGCTTGGTCGCCGAAGAGCTATGATCTTGGGCGGCTGGATCATGATTCTTGGTGTTATTATCCAGGTCACTGCCATCAAGGGCCATTCTGCTCTTGCGCAACTTGTGGTCGGAAGAACAATTACTGGTGTTGGTAACGGAATTAATACTTCTACTATTCCTACCTACCAAGCTGAGTGTTCTACTACCAGCAACCGAGGTCTTCTCATCTGTATCGAAGGTGGTATCATTGCTTTCGGTACTCTTATCGCATACTGGATCGACTACGGCTGCTCGTACGGTCCCCAGGACCTTACATGGCGATTCCCAATTGCCTTCCAAGTCGTTTTCGGACTCGTCGTCTGTATCGGCATGGTCTGGCTACCTGAATCTCCTCGTTGGCTTCTCACTCACGACCGCCACGAGGAAGCTGAAAAGGTCATCGCAGCCATCCGAGGCTTCGAGATCGACAGCGATGAAACACGCGCTGAGCGTGACCGAGTAGTCGATTCAATCCGTGCTTCCGGTTTCGCGGGTTCCAAGTCTACACCCGTCAAGGCTTTGTTCACCGGTGGAAAGACACAGCATTTCCGCCGTATGCTTCTCGGTGCTGGATCTCAATTCATGCAACAAGTCGGTGGCTGCAATGCGGTTATTTACTACTTCCCCATTCTCTGCACCGATATCTTTGGCGACAAGAACTTTGCTCTTTTGCTCGGTGGCGTCAACATGATTGTGTACTCCATCTTTGCTACATCTTCCTGGTTCCTCATTGAACGGGTTGGTCGTCGCAAGCTGTTGCTTATCGGTACCGCTGGACAGATGCTTAGCATGTTCTTGACCATGGGTTTCTTGATTCCCGGTGGTAACGATCCTGGCACCAATGCGCCTCAAATTTCCAAGGGTGCTATCGCTGGGTTGTTCACTTACATTGCTTCGTTTGGTGCTACTTGGTTGCCTCTCCCCTGGTTGTATCCCGCTGAAGTCAACCCTCTCAAGACTCGCGGCAAGGCCAACGCTACATCAACCTGCACCAACTGGCTGTTCAACTTTGTTATTGTCATGATTGTTCCTATCATGATCAGCAACATTCACTGGGGAACATATCTCTTCTTTGGCTGCGCCAACGCTACATTCTTCCCCATCCTGTACTGGTTCTACCCCGAGGTAAGCTCCCCAATTAACCCTACTCTCGATAATCATGTACTAACAAATTCCAGACCGCCAACCGATCTCTCGAGGAAATCGACATCATCTTCGCCAAAGGTTACGTCGAGAAGATCTCATATGTCAAGGCTGCCAAGGAGCTTCCTTTCCTTACACATGAGGAAGTCGAGCGTGAGGCTATCCGATTGGGTCTTGTTAATGAGGCTGGTCGGGGTGGTATGATGGAGAAGCCCAACGAGGAGAGCGGCACTGTCCGTGATGAGTCTGGCTTCAACTCTGAGAAGTCTTAAATGATCAGTAGTTGGTGACACCTGCATGGTGTTGATGGGGTTTCTGAGGAAACGCATTTTTTATTAAGATACCCTTGTTTAGATGTCTTCATTGAAGATGCATAGAATAGAGTTGGATACACTCAATAGATCTACTACACTACAAATGCTCTCAATTGCGCTGTGACTGCCTATGGTTCACTGCTTCAGCTTGGTGGTGTACTCCAACTTGATACTCAATTGCTTCCACGACTTACCCCTCCGAGTACTGTCTTAATCTCCAACTTTCCCCGACTTTTCCACCAAGTCCACTAAAGCAACCCTTGCGTCGCATGCACAGACACCATAACCAACAGTCCGCCGATCCCTCACCAATCTTGTCCCTTCTCTCCTCCATACTGTAGCGTCTCTGGTAGTGTACAGGCTTACAGGCAGCAATAAAATATGGACCTCCGGAAAAGTCCTCCGCTTTTCTCGTCTCCATTACCCCGAACAATCCACAGTGGAGAATAGACTTGGCAAGGGTTCTTGTTGCGTTAGTCATGGCGCGCGGAAAGCAAGATTAACGTGGTATTTTATTCTACCGCCTTTTAGTGAGTTTAGTGACTGTGGTTACGTGAAACGGTGGTGGCGGATGTCCGTTTTGGGAAAGCCGGACGGACGTAATGCAAGGGAGACTGTTTGCGGTCTGTTTGTTTGGGGAAGAGAGTCATGAGAGCGATTGATGAGAGAGAGTCATTTATGCATGTTATCGGCCCTGTTTTAGGTCTTGCCCCGTGGGGTTATGCACTTCGGATTGAGTTGCGGGTTTGAGGTGAGGTGATGTTATCGTGAGATTGGGCGGGGATAAGCTTACTTTGACGATGGAGACCAGAGGTTAAACCGACTACCAGTCCTTTGTGAAGTTAACTGTATCATGTATAGATCAAAGCCTTTCGTAAAATTGGTTTGAACTGGATGGGATGTCGAGTCTGCTGGTGGTTTGTTAGTTGCCAGCACTGCTTACACCATAGCGAAGAGTGCATTCAGCGCCCACAAAGACCCGATGCTCTCTCGGAAACATGTACAGCTTGTAATAGGAAGATTATTTAGTCTCTTCGGCTGAGATATTATGAGAATGAATAAGCTCAAGAAGCCCAATAGTGTTGTAAGAACCTCAGCCAGTGGCAAGCTCACGATAGCTTCACCATCCACTCAATTGGGACAGGATCTCATGGTCATGATTCAACTCCCTATATCAACGAATGATGGTTGTATTTAACTTTGAAGCTGTAATTACATAAAAGCTGTAATGCTATAAAAGCCAAGCATACCATAAGGCTAATGTCATATGCGAGTTCTCGTCGCTTGGAACTTGACACGAGTGATGAGTCCAAAACAAGCGTCTACCAAAGCCAAGTCCTCCATTGCATATAGTCAAAGCTCAATGCATCGCAGTCTCATATGAATTCCGAGGATGGTATGGACTATCTCTGTTCCAGTCAAAAACCGTCAAATGCTCGTGAACATCACGAAGGATAAATAACTAACCACAGATTACACCGTTCGTCTTCAGGTTTGGAAACAATCTGCCCTTCCAAATCTCTTCTTCCATCAAATGTTAACGGTTTCACTTAGATCGATCAGGTGGAACTCATGTATGTAGATCGCATCAAAACCCTGAGTGCCAAGTGATCATCAAGGGTTTTCTGGGGAAGACGGGTCCAAATCGAAGATCGGACTTGGCGTTGGGTGTAAGTGAATTTGCCGCGATCAAGAATACCTAGAGGGAGAAGTCAAGGCTTTGCTTTACAGAGATGAATTTGTGAGAATAGGAGTTTCAGAATATTGATGGAGCGGAGATGAGCTTATTTTGACGGGAGAAGCGAGAGGCCGCGATGACCCATGGACTGTCATTCATATATTATGGATATGCTTGTGGGCTACAAGCTGAAAGAATTTAAATGCCAAGTTTAAAAGCGACTCTTTAATTATGAACATAATTCGTGTATATTAGATAAGTACTATTATCATAAGCGCAAACTCTATTCAGACCATTTATTTGTGAATACTGATATGTACATCTGGACCAGCTTTGTTCGCTTTTATAGCCAAGTAAGACGATCCATCTTTAAACCAGAACTCTACAATGCCCTTTAGTGGGTGGCACTCCCAACCCTCGTCGGCCCGTTCATCTTCTGAATATCGGAACGCCACTCGCACTACATCCGCCGGCCGACGTTCAACTTTAAAATGAAATACGCGCGGATTTTCAACTCGTATGACCGAGTCTACATGCCAACGGCATTGTCCCACCGTTCGGCATCCACCGTTCCGGTACTGAAACATAATACCGTTACAAAATCCCGTGTCCTGGTTGTTGAAGGTCGAGGCCAATGAGATATCGTCCAGAGGGGCCCAGGAAAAGAATGGGACAGGATCAGAAGCAAAAGGGATATAATTGTATTTCTTCAGTGGGAACAATTCGGGAGATTCAGCTTGGTCGGGTTGTTTGCAGTATGTGCCCAAAAATGTAACTGGGACACTATCCAGGGGCTCGCTGTAGACTATAGTCTGGGGAGCAGAGGTGCTCAGATACAGATCCTTGAGAGTACGAAGAAAGGATGGTCCAATAATGATATCGCCGACCAATTTTGTTCTTGCAAGGACATGCATACCCATCGGTAGACATTGACGAACGCCAAGAGCAAGCAGTTGATCGTTTTTGGGGAGAGGCAAGTAGATCCAAACACTTTCCTTCTCGCGCCTATTGGTGAATTGTTCGTATTTATCATCCGTGGCAGATGGCTCTTCCTCATAGTGGATGTGAATGCCAAAGAACATGTACCTGCGGAAGTAAAGGGTTATGCCTCTTATTTTGTCCACTTCAACGGCATGCAAGTGCTGCCAGGAAAAACGTTCTGCGCCAGGAATACTACGTATCCGCCGCATGGAGACATGATTTTCGACATAAGCTTTACAAGAGGCCAAATCTGGCGGCGCGGGGGTGTTCCATATTGGGGGTGCTGTTCGTCCGCCTGCCAGTTTGAGACGCATTAAACCATCCTTGAAGAGGTAAGTAAGCGAATCAGTGAGATAGCATTAACTCCTACCTTGACTTTGACTTGGATTCCCGCGACATCGGATGCATCCAGGACGATTGTACGATAAGAGTTGTCGCATTCTCCCGAATAGACCGGTGCAGAAGAAAGACGCTCCACTCGGCTGATCCCGTCCGAGTCAATCGTCAATCTTATTATTGGGAGCGGTGTCTTCGATGTGATATATTCTGGATATTCATCACGTTTCCATGAGAGAATCTGACCCAACTGGAAGGAAATGAGTGGCTTGGGAGCCGTTCCTTTCACGCAGGAAGCGAATTGCACCGTCGAGATATATCTCCAGAACAAGGAATGCTTGGAGCAACGTTGAATCATGTCGAGCAGCTCACGCGATAACCGACACATGTCAGATAGACCATATATTTCGGCCGCTCTCTTTAACGCTTTATAGTCGAGTGTCTGGCCAGATAGGTGTATGGGTTGAGCGCCTCGCCAAGGAAACCTCCACGCAGAACGCAACCAAAGACCATCCATGTCTGCATGACACTCTTTGGTAAAGATTGAGTAACAGTCAAGATGGACTGTCACGAACTCTGGCCCTGATTTCGCAGAGCATTTTCCGCATCTCTGGGAGCTACACAAGACAAAGCCATCAACGTCGGTCATGCGGGATGTCAGAGGGAAAACAAAGGATCGGGTGCGACCACTGAGGGATGACGAATCATGGTTGCCATAAACTGAATCGCTGTTAAAGTGTACGAAGAGAAGAGTGAGGTGATCGTACTTGCTATTACCCTCTCATGCTCGATGATGATGTCTGCGCAGATTCCACATTGGCGACGGAGTGCAAGGTGCTGTTTCCTACTACCCGTCATTTGAGTCGCTTATGGTCGGTCAAGGTGGATTGTGGAACTGAAGCCTAATCTGACGTGTTATTTTGCTTCGCTTATACTCTTTTCCGGGTCCGAGAGTAATCCAGGGATGATAATCAGGCTGAATGTCATGGCAGGGAAGAAGTAGCATTAGATTCCAATTATTGTAATACTATGGAGAACTCTCAAATCGCAGTATGTGTTACTTCAGCAAATCAGCTCTTACTCACCCCATTACTCTTCATATAAAACACAAGGTTTCGCAATGGGTGATAGTCAAAATTCATAAGCAAGATATTCTTTCCACTGAAACCACATTGCAACAAAAGGATGGGCCAGTATAGCGCGCTGCAGGCCGAGAACTGAAGCAAAATAGTAATCAGCCAGTATCATTTGACCAGTGAAAGCCTACATTCGGCCCTATACTGTGTACTTGTAAGCAAACGTTATGCTGACGGGATCGATAGTTAGGGCTGATGGACATCGGAAAGTGCTACACATCACTGGATGAAACGCTACAGAGTGAGATTGGGATTCCTCATCACTGACGTGAGCGTCAAATGCCTTTGCGTTGAGAAGGCTATCAGAGCGCGGCGATTCCTTGTTTGGGCCATGCTAAAGGTTGTCGAGGTGTCACATTTCACTTGGCAAAGCCCTCGAAAAGGCATATAATGAGATCGAAAGACCCATCCTAAGACAGCTAGATCCAGTGGTATCGCCTCAACCAACACATCGCTAGTTGATAGTGTCCAAGACATGAACCATGCATGGGTTAAGCAGCTATAGCTTAACAAGCTTAAAGTCAGCATGAAGCTTAACTTACTCGTCTTTGCAATTTACCAGCACCTCCTTTTTCTGGCCTTGATTATCTCAACAGTATCTCATCACAAAGGCAGCGCGACCAGACTGGCTCCCAGCGAAGATGCATCGAGAACTGAACAGCGTGAAAGCACATCGGTCTTGTCGACCACATCGCAAGAGACAGAAGCACCAAAAAGAGGATTATGGAGGACAGTCTTTGAGTTCCTTCTTCCTGACGCACAAGCTCGATTGGAAGAATATGAGGCGCGGATGTATAGAAGGATAGGGGAGGCTAAACCAAATCCGACGCTGCCGAATGAGTGTCAAGAGCCGGACAGGAATAAGACGGAGGATTGAAAGAAGATTGGTCGTTGTTAGCAGATTGTGGAATGAAGATTTGGATGAGAAGGAAATGCCTTTCGTCAGTCTTATAACTGTAAATATACTTGAAGAGGAAATAATTTGCTCCAGTGAGCGAAGTCTATAAACCAGAAAGGTGAACTAGTCAACGAGGTAACCTTGACCATACGTCTCTTCCCTTGCTCGGTTCTATGCGTTGAACCAGACTTTGGCAACTCGATATACCCGGTTAAACTCTTTCAAATCTAAATAGTGTCTCCAAGGACTCAACCCCACATGTATCACCGAGCAGGCTTCGTGGGCGATCGCAGGTCCTTCACGGAGCATGTGGCCGTTGAGTGTGACGAGTGCAGTGCAAGTGAGGCCGCAGAGGAGCGACATGCTGATGGCTACCAGCCCCGGTCCCATAATAGTTCCAAAGTCGTGCCTTCTGAACCTTTGCTTAAAGTTTCCTGTTCCCCAAAACGAGAAGATGAAGGGCTGTAGGGCAAGTAAAGTTGACGCGACGATGTATCCCAACGCGCCCGGAGCTATTACATATTCCAAGACGCCTTGGTCGCCAAAGAAGTTCCACTGGAACGACGGGTCGCTGAGAAGCTTGGCGTCAGAGCAGAGTGCCTGGATTGAGCAATTGGAACTAGTCGGTAGGTCTGGCATCATCCTTTCAACGCATTCGTAGCTTTGGTAATTAGGGCCGAAATGAAGGGTAAGTGGCCATCCTACCGCCATGACATGGACGGTAGCACCCCATTGAGCTACTGTCAATGATGCAAGCACATACAGAGCGTATCTCTTCCATTTGCCAAGCACACAAGAGAAAGGGTGGTATTGGAGCTGCATTGCCATAAGCCATATTGCAACCCACTGAAATATTGATACGGTGGTGTTTGGAACGGGGTCCATCGCAAATTGAATATAGTCAATCCACCACCAGACGTCGGATGCAAGGACGTATAGCAATGGCACGTAGTCTGAAAAGCTAGGGCCTTTGCATGTTTCCTTGGTCTGAGGTTTCCAATAGCGTTTCAAAAAGCAGATCAGTGCCAGCACAGCGGTCATGTTGATGGAGCCCCAGAGCTCCATCGTAGTCAATCCGATAGCAGCTTTCTGAGGCGTTGACGGTATGATGGTGTAGTTGTGGAAACAGCTGACAAAGGTACACCAGTCATAAGACTCTCCATCATTGGCATACCGTTGTCGATTAATCGGTTCGTATCCATTATTCAAGTATTCTATGTCCAAAGGATACTTTGAACGATGTAAAAGATCCCTGATGGCTGTACAGTTTGCCGGGTCGGGTATTTTAGAAATGCACCCGGCAAAACCGGTATTCTTGTAGAGCTTGTAAGATTCATGATCGGTCGGGTAATCACTGTTGTCTGTGGCAATGAATTTAATCGTGAAAAAGAGATGTCCGACTTGAGATGCCAGTGCAATGAAGAGAGACAACAAGACCAATCCTTTGATGAATCGCCTGGTAACGGACCATGGGTCATAACTAGGCCATCTGGGGTACTCGCATATACTCAAGCCTATGGATTAAATTCACTTAGTTAAAACTATGTAATATGTTGTTAAGGGAAAGGTCGGTACCATCTTTCTGTTGTTCTCTGGGTAATAACTCGTAATCGGTGCGGCAATAGTTATCATCTTGAGGGGTTTGCTGATACCCCCCTCTATCATCATCTCTGTAGGTACTGTCTTGATGTGTGAGCATAATGATGACGGGAAATAGACCAATTATGACGGTAAAGGTATAAAGGAAATCAAGATAAAAGAATACGAGTAATCTCGCCGCTGTTGCGTGTCTTTGTTTCTGGGCGTGCCATTTGCTATTTTATACAAGCAAAGTCGTTGTTACCTATGGTTCAACTGCCATGATATATCATATTTCCTGTGTGCCTTGTGACCACCGCCCCCAAAAGCCCTGCGTCAACATTGAGATGGCGATTGGCCAAAATTCAAGGTAGGTTGTATTGGAAGTCGGAGTGCTAGAAGATGGGCTGACAGTGGCTGGCGGTGATGCAACGTTAGTTGAGGATGCATGCCACGCAACATTTGAATCTGAGAATCACTATTCGAGGCTCTGAAATAGAGGTCTACAATATGCAAGAGATGACGTCTTCGGTGTGTTAAAATACCTGACTTGTCAGATTGCAGCTAATATAGATTCTTGAGGCCTCCGAAGGCGGACTGGGAGGAAGTTTGAGTCATAACGATGGCTGTGTACAATGATATATGTATTTGCCTAATCAACTGCGGAAAGCATATTCTCGTTATATTAGACTTGTTTCTTCATTACTGGTATACGATCAAGTGCTCCCTTTCCAATTCAACTATGCCAAGTTCAAACCAAGATAACCACCAAGACCCATAGCAACAACAGCCCAACTCAACGACAAGATCGAAGCAGTTGAACAGTCATCGTTGTTACTGTTAGGCTTCTTGTTGATATTCGATCCAGAATTTCCATCATCATCATCAGAACCACTTCCAGTACTGCCAGAGCTGCTTCCACCATCACCTCCACCATTGTCATGGTCCCTGACTTTTCTCTTGCAAATCTTGTTACTACTACTCCCCGTCTCCTTAGGAGAGGTTTGAGTCTTCCTCTTCTTCAAATCCACAATGGTAACAGCAGTCATCCACAACGAACTCTCGGATGAAGAAAGCGTTCTAGACTCAGCAGTCGCAGAACCATCTGGCTTGGACGTAACACCAGCTCTGTCGGAGAATAAAGCGCAACCGTAAGATGTAGAATTGAGAGTTACATCTGCACGACCACCGTTCCAATCTGTGTATGTCACGCCGTCAAAGTCGTTTTTGCATGAGTATGATGTTGCTGCGATGTCGGATTGGCAGGCTAGTTTGTAGAGGGTCTTGGTTGGGTCTTCTGTTATCATTGAGGCGTAGATGTTTGTTGCGCTGCCGGTGTAGGCTGGGGGTATGAAGAGGGTTGTTGTGCTGTATTTTGTTGTTGACTGTGCGGCTTGACTAAGTGATGCGAGGCCAAGAAGGCCGAAGGTAAAAGACTTCATGTTGAGTATTTTGATATGATGTGACAATTGCTGGTAAAGTCAAGTTGTTTGAGTGCGGATGAAACCGAGTTGAAGATGAGTCTCTGAGACGCGTCTATTAAATAACAATGACCTTCGATGAAGAGGAAATTACACTTGTTTTGTACTCCATGTCTCAAATCCTTCAGTTACCTCAACCAATAAAACACTGCCATGTTCCCTGTGACATACCCCTGCACAAGACTCAGCCTTGTACCTGTGCCATTCGGTTCAGTAGCGAATGATCCCCCATTGGTAGCGCCCATTATGCTTAAAAGCCGCAGCTGAACAATCCTGACCTTATAGGGCATATACTCCGCCGAGGCCGCCGGAGATTACCTGTTATAGGCATGTGGCTGCCTCTAGAAATTACAACCTTGATTTAAAGGAGGCAAACTCTTGCACTGCCTTTTGATTCTTACATCCATCCACATTCATTCGTTATCAGCGACATTGGATCTTCATGTTCACCGCTAAGGAGGATTAAAGGCTTGTATTCAGCCCTACAATCATAATCTCGCTAATTGAGCACTGCCTTTTTTACCTCTCGCAAATGACCCACCCATCAACGGACCCTCTCCTTGGATGAGTTTCCCTTTTTCTGATTCGTTTCACTCTTTTTTATTCGGCAGATTGAGGATAGGTCAGGTCATCCACCATGTACGGGTACTGGTCCTTGATACTTTGTGTCATCGCCATTCTTTGGTGTTTCCCCTGGAAAGAATCAACCGTCAGCCCACCTGTTACCGTTGACCCCATTGGAGACCCACCCCGAGATGTTATTCCGACCCGTTTACTTCCTAATGACGTAGCTCGTTTTCTCGTAACTCACGATCCAAACACCAACATGACAGAATCCAAGACTGTTGCAGAGGTTCTCCTCGACCCTCTGGGTCTCGAGATCACTTCCTTCAAAGAACTTCAAACCCTCTGGGCAGGATATGGTCATATTTGCGCTCTCACCGCAAGACCCACTGATTCCAAGGCCGCTGCCTCAATCCGTCATCTCGCGCATGCAAAAGGCTCAAACAACACCTTCTTCCTCATCCTCAAACTCATTGCACCACCGCCTGGTCCTACTGATGAAGGCCATTTGAGAAAGATTCTGAGTTATGATGTTGAGCAGTATTTTTACGAATTTGTTGCTCCGCACTTGGAGGATGATACTGCCGTTGCGCATTGTATGACCTCTAGTTGGAAGGCGAAGCGTGATGGTGGTGAACTGAGAGATGTTACCGCTACGATGATGACGGATTTGAGAGTCAAGTTTCCTGTCGAGGGAGGAAAGCGGGCTTATCTGGGACCCAGGGCTGTGCAGTCTGCTCTAGAATGGTTGGCCAGATTTCATAGCAGTTCCTGGAAATCCATTCCCGCAAATTTGGACGAGTATCTTCTTCCCCCGCTGGAAGAGTTTAAACGACGAGAGACTGGAACTGGTGGGACCAAATTGTGGTTGAATGGTGGATACACGTATCTCGCTACTCGACGAAAGGAGTATAATTCTCTTTGTGTTGATACATACTCTGAATGGTCCGAGGCTTTGTGCACACCATTCCAAGGATCGGAAAAGTCTACTGCTGAAGTAGTAGCCGACTTCCTCACTCCCACCGGTCGACCTTTCGAGACACTCATCCACGGCGACGTCAAGTCCGAGAACCTCTTCACTAACGACGCAGGCGACGACGTCAGCTTCGTCGATTTCCAATACGTCGGTTTGGGTCTAGGCGTTTGTGATCTCGCCAAACTCTTCACCTGCTCCGTACCACTCGACATGCTAAGCGACAATCCCTCTATCCCACACGAAATGGCCATGGACAAAGGCGAACAAGCTTTACTCTATCTGTATCACGAGACGCTTCTTAGTCGACGACCTGCGGAGAAGGAACCGTTGGATTATGATTGGGATACGCTTGTGAGACATTGGGAGACTGCGCTTGTGGATTGGTGCAGATTTCAGGCTTCGTGGGGATTCTGGGGAAATACTGAGTGGTTGGAGGCTAGGGTGAGATATATTCTTAAAGACGAGGGATGGAAGGCTTGGTTGGCGAAGGAGACTTCGGGAAGAGCTAGATCCTCTAGTATATAGATATGCACAGTAGAGTAGAAAGTGTTGATAGAGATGTTGCATGTTGTCTAGCTAACGCAATTTAGAAAATCGTAACATTTTAACCTCTATTTCTGTTCAAGATTATTACAAAAAGCACATATCGAGCGTTTCAGACCGGGGACTTGGGGCTATCAAGCTCCGTTTCCAAAAAAAAAAAAAAAAAAAAAAAAAAGAGAATAGCTCGACATACCCGACACTACCACCTTAATATCCACTGGCCAAGCAGGAAGAGCTATCTCAGAAACTTTCAGATTCCATCAACGAGGAAGTGGGGTAGATGTAAATACAGTAATTGTATTAAGATTATTGAAGAAATGGGCAGCGTGCGATAATAACACGGGAAGTGAAAACTGGATCTCAGTTCTGATGGTGACAAGCTATCCGGCGACAAGTGATAATATGTGTGCTTTCCAAACTAACTAACTGTTTCTATTTCCTAAAAGTCCCTAGATTGTCCTACCTTCAAATCTACCCGTAGAGAGTAGCATTCCCTATTGGCTTGTTGAACGCAGACCAATAGCTAGCAGCTAAAAGAAGAACCAGCAACATGCATGCCCGTAACTCTTGCCATCTATTGGAGTAATTGCAGTAGCCTTGACAGTCAATTCCACACTTGACATACCGACAACTGAACATGTGATTCTTTGGACATTGTTATGGGCAAAAACAAGTCCCTCATCGCCATCTGGCTCCTTCAAACTAAGATCATATCCTGGAAGTGCTGCACTAGCTGGGTCTATCTGCCAAGGCAAATACACGATGGGATCTGGGTTAATGGGAGCTCCGAAATCTTGAGAGCCTGTAGCTTGACGGGCCAAGGTCAGATGCAACTTATCTTGGATTAAGGCACCTTCCTTGTCGTTGTAAGCCATTGTGACTCGGATATTGTTCTTGCCGGCCGGTACAGAGACTAGGACTGTCTTTTTTTCACCCTGAGCCATGGGAGGATAATCAAAAGCATTGCCTGTGCCTTGGGCCTCTGGGCGCACACACTTCAATGAGCATTCGAGATTTACTTCTCCGAACCCTTGAGCAGTGTTAGGTGCAGCCGGCATGACGAAGTAAGACACCGTGTTCCCTTGCACGGCCGGGGCTTCCAACGGCGACCCTTGGAGGTCCATTGCACCGTTTACCAACAGAGCCTTGATCAATGCGCCGCTTGGTTTGTCGATTGGCTTGCCGGGCTTGGATTTCAGACTCTGCCGTAAGACGGCGGCGCAGCCGGCAACAAGAGGTGCGGCTTGCGATGTGCCACTCATGAAGGTGAAACTTCTCGAGGGCAGCTTTCCTGAAGCCATATAGGTAAAGTCCATTAACTGTTGTGGATCGTAGTCAGGTTCGAAATCAGGGTCCGTTTTGTCCTTGACGTTTTCCACACCTTTGATCAAAGCCCTCGAACGCGCGGAAAGGATACCAACGCCTGGTGCAACAACATCAGGTTTAAGGCGTAGTTCCCGGGTCGGACCTTTGCTACTACCCAGCCAGACCTCGTGAGCATTGACAGGTTTGCCAGCACGTTTTTTGGTATCGCCATCAACACAGACACAGTTCCCAGGAGTGGTATTTGGGATCCTGCGTTTATTGACCGTTGCACCCACGGTAACAGCGTTCTTCGCAGCAGCTTCACCACCGATTTGACGCACAAAACGATTGTCAATATGTCCCACGCCTCCAATGCCATGGCTGCTCAATGCTTTACCATCGTTACCTGCAGCCCACACGATTAATAGCTGTCTATGAGCCAACATCGCTCTGTCAACTAAATCAGACTCTCCTGTAGTGTAGGGGCTCTGCTCGTTGTCGAAAGACTTGAAACCCCAGGAGTTGTTGTGGATCGTGGCTTCCTGCAGGACAGCTTCGTCGAACAGCTTCTTGAGGTCTGGCATTGTACTCGAGGGTTCAACCTTTTGGAAGACAAGCTCAGCTTCAGATGCTGGGGCTTTGATCCTATCAACTGTATAGTGCCTGTCCTCTTCCTCCAGGTTCTCTTGCATGATTCCAACGGCACAGGCGGCAACATGGGTTCCGTGACCAACCTGATCATCAAGTGTGCTGTCAGTATTCCCTGTATGGTTGGAGATATCCTTGACACGAGATGTGCCGCTGGCTACTCCACCAACCTTGAAGGCTGTATGAATGTCCTTTGTACTTCCAAGGTCGAGACCTGAATCAGCGACGGCGATGATTTCTCCTTTGCCTTTGAGGTCCTGCTGTTCCCATCCAGGATGGCCTCCCCAAAGCGTTTCACTCGCAACTGCTGTACGTAGTTCAACAGTCTTTATGCGCTCAATTGTCTTGACGGGGTCGAGCTTGGCAATTTCAGGTAATGTGCTTGGATGGACCTTGACGCGGAGTTGAAATTCATTGGCATCAATGAGTTCGCATTTTCCGATTTTCTCGATCTGCTTGAGTAGGTCCTTTCCAGTCTCTTTTGTAGTGTCATGAAGCCTGATGGTAACGCCGACTTCAGTAATTGGCTTGCTGGAAGAGCTAATGCTTTTCTTCAAAGAGGTCTCTGTGACAAAATCCGGAACGTAAACAAGGGCATGCTGCACGAAATCGAGTTTTTCGAGCGCCTTCAAGTCGTCTTTTTCGTATTTGCAAAGATAGCTAGTATGGCTATGGCTAGCTGATTCTGCCACGACGTTCAGAATCTGAACGCCGAGCTTTTGAACTTTGCTATACTCTTCAACAGAGGGACGATGAGAGCATTGAAGAATGATGAATTTGGTTTTAGAGGCATCTGGTGGAAGTTGACCGGGCTGGGGTTTGGCCGGGTCGACGGTATTCCCGTTGATGTTAATGGCAGGCATGTTCTATATGATAATATGAGGGAGATTGATACTGAGAGGGTTGCTTTCTGATAAGGAAAGAGAGAGACTGAACCAGTGTTTTATAGACCGCAATGCACTCGTACTGGCCACAATACTAACCTGAATAAAGCTGACATCTTAAAGAGAAGCTGGCCCAGCACGTATCGTAAGTCTGAGGAGGAGGGGATCTGGCAACTCCCGTCCATTCGAAAGATCACATTCTTCATGCGGTGTTGAGTGCATTTCACCTTTCAGCTGGAGTCGAATGGATGCATCTGGAATGTAGTCCAGGGATATCGGCTGCAGAGATCTATACACAGCAAATCAAGGCTTACTGAGGTTATCACTTGGTGATGGAATGTGCTAGCCGCCATAGTTGTAAACTAGTGGTGAGACTTCTAAGGTAGATGCCCATGTACCGAATACATAGGAAGATGTAGAAATGTCAAATGCCGCTAATGCATGAATTCAGCTCTGTACAAAACATGAAGTTACAGAATGAAGGGGTCGACGATGAGGACTTGAATTTGCCACCAAAGAGAACATGTGGCGCGACATGACCAAGAATGGCAATGATATCGCAAAAGCCACGGCTCAAAGATAAGCTGACCTGAAATTGAATCTCAAAAAGGGATAGTCTTGAGTTAGTTAACAGCTGATATTGCATAGACTAGCCTAAAGGGTTGGGAATGGCTGTCAGGTCACCGTATCCGTTTTGGGCAAGCTTTCACTCGGCACATTAGTCTACATTTAAGGAACGCTATTGAACCTATGCATCAAGTGTCTCGCAAGTTCCGAGATCTATCGAATATGCGTTGGTATCACAAACTCAGACATAACTAATGACTTAGAACGAGGGCGCCATCCAAAGTATCTGTGGCTGGCTGAATCACACAAGCAAAATCTAGCCTTTTAATCCTCCCCGAAACTTTCCTTCCATTTCACACTTCCACTTCTCTTCTTTTAACTCACCTTTCTTTTCGAATACAACCTCAATCCAAGATGACACTCAATGGATATAACACGATTGGTCCTGCAAACGACGGACATTCCCCTGCGCTTTGCCCAAATGACCAGCAGAGAAATCTACTTGCTGCTAAGATAGCAAGCGTTGCAGCCGAAAAGGCCAAGAAAGAGGCTGAGGCTAGAGCAGCTGCCGAGTTCAAGGCGAAAGCTGAAAGGGACGCTCAAAATTTGGAAGCATGCCGCGCCGAGATCATCAGAATGAAAGCTCAGCTCGATAAGCGCGACGAAGAGATCAAGAATCTTAGAATATATATCGACGACCGTATCTCTGAGTTAGACGGTGGAGATGTAACTGTCCGTTCAATCTGGTGGGGAAAAACTCGCCTCGACAACGACATTATTCGTAGCAAGGTCAAAGAATACATCAAAATCGGATGGAACATTCCTTTCACGAATGACTTTTTTGGCGTCGACCCTGATGTTGGCAATCGGAAGTGGGGATCTATTACATTCTGCAAGTCTCGAAAGATTGAAGCTTGGGAGAACGAGAGTCGTAGTGTAGCATGAAGGTAGTTACCATTAATGTCGAATGCGAACGAGAGGGATGGCAGTTTAACCATGATGATAACCATATTCTTGACTAAAGGACTTCTGTACGATGGGCTTACTCTATTGAGCGAAGAACATTTATCCTTTTCCCAGCCTGTCTTTGTTACAATTCTTACAGTAATTACCCATAAAGAGTTCGAAGCCCGATGTGATCAACGAGTCTTGTGATGGATTTACGATCGCAGTATAGTAGAACAAGATATTTGAGTTACTAGGGGACACAAAAAAAGGGGGGAAAAGAAAAAGAAAGAAAAGAAAAGACAAAACATGCAGCGTATCCTAAACCTAAAACCTACCTCCGGACTTCTTGATCATATCCACGTTACGGTTCACCTCATCTAGGTCGTTCTTGTCCTCCAAGTCCTTCTTGATAGCTTCGCCGACCTAAAAGCAACAGTTAGCAAACAAACTTGGGACGAAAGGTGAATAAGAACCTACAGGAAGGAATTCCTTGAAAAGGAAGGGACTGATATGAGGCTGAACCCTTTCCTCATCCATCGCGGCTTCAGGAAATTTAGTCAAGATGTTGATTTCCTGGACGATGCGAATAAGTATCATGCGAACCATGGTACGTGCATCCTCAAGTCCTTGAAGAGTTGGTGGAAAGTCCTTCTTGAGGATCAGTGGCTTCCAAATATATGGACCATTCACCGCTTGTTGCTTCTGCTCTTTGGTGGTTTGGACAACCGAGTCTTCAGTTGAAGCATGTTCTGTATCAGAAGATTCGTTACTAGTGTCAGGCGTGGTTACGGCGCCCTCAGCTGTGGGCTTTGACGCTGCTTCGAGCTTTTTCCTGTGCTCGGATGCAGATATGAGCCTGGATACTCCGGTGGAGACATCATAGGCCAAGACTTGAAGGTTCTTAGCAACGGTCTTGAAGTCAAGGTATGACTCCTGGAGCAAAGTGGAATAAACGCCTGCCATCTCGAATGCCGGCATTTTGAGTCCGGCGAAGGCCATATGATAACTACGCAGGGCAGTGTACTTGGTCAAAATGGCGTGGGTGCGCATTGGGGTCTGGGCGACAAGATTAGGGAACTGCAATGCAGCCTTACGCATGGTCTCGAATGTCCAGTCCTCTCCAGCTATGAACAACTCATTAGTCATATTCACTAGATGCCAGGCAGAGTTTCAGACTTACGCTCTTTGAGACCCTGTCCACCGCCCGTATAGCTGACAGAGATGGTAGTTTCGTTCTCGTCGAGGAAGCTCATATCGTCTTTCTTCAAGTCGACACCAAAAGTGACCTGGTTATTGGCTTCTTGTTCTTTACTGGAGTCTGTGGTCTCTGTGGCATCTTTTGTCTTGGTGAACTTGGCTTTAGCCCTATAGTTATCAGGGTCAGAATTGATCGTGGGATTAGCATGACTGAAGACTCCGACTTACTCTGCTTTGATCTCGCGAGCCCTGTTCTCGTTCTTGGCCTTGACAGATATAACAGCAGTAAATACGCCGCCCTCCTGGTAACCTATACAGGCGGAAACGTAAGCAAATATCATCACAACAACAATTTTGATGAGCTGGGAGATCATACCGGACACGAAGCAATCACCGTATACATCAGTAAAGCTTTCAGGTCCAACGCCGTCAATGGGTTGAAAATTGACCAAAGAATGGTCATATATGACCTGATTAACGACCTTGACTGAGATGAGAAACGTGACGTCTGCTTCTTTGACCTTGGATGTATTAAGGAATCCTACTTTACCCTTGGCATCAAAAGCATCATACTTGATAGAAAAGGCTGCGTTGACCTGCATATCGAATTGTCAGGATAAATGAGAAAAAAGTACTGGTAAAGACTCACGTTCATTTCATTTGTCACATCGGTGACTTTGTCAACGATGGAAGTCTTGTATACCACATCCTGTGCAACGGACTGTGGAGGGTGAGGCGGAGACTCCTTTTTCGCTTCACTGCTAGCATCCTTGGTAGAAGTTACTGCACAGTTAACGCAGAGCTGCTGGGTAAACGAGTTAAAGCCTGTCCAGCATGTCATTAGTGGGTTGTTGTCAAATGAGGCACTGTTCTTACCAGTGCCCAGCTGCATGGCCGTGTTGTAGGGGGCTAGAAGGGTGGCCATTTTACAGCTTATAGAAAGAGTTGTTCAAGAATAATATTCCTTTGGGAACAGATAATAGTTGGACGTAAAGTCAGAGGTTGATAGTATCTCTATGCTGGCCGGTGCAAGGAAAGGCAGTTGCTCAAGCTCGTTTAAGAGAGAATTGACCATGACATCTTGGTGGTAGTATGAAAGTAGTATTTGATATAGTGTTATGTGAAGAGGCTACCTGAAGTTTGTGCAATGGACTGATATGGAAAGAAGCCCGAGCTAATGCGAGACAAGGAGTAAAGATGGCGTTTATAGCGTGATGATGCTGAATGGAATCATCGGATTCTACACTAAAGGTCCATTATCGATAGCTCATTTCTTAGCTCTGACGAAAACATCATACCATTCCTATCAGCTACAACCACTACCTAGGTGTCAGCATAGCTTCCCTATATTCACGAAGGCCTGCCCAGGGAAGCATCAATAGCTCAAGGACCAATCCAGACCTACAAAGCTCGTCACATTTCCTCCAAGACAATTCAACCCTATCTTGGACTAGACCCAGATCCTTCAGCTTAGCCAAAACTCTCCCCTGCAACTCAGCCCCGCGCCGTCTGTTGGTAACTGATCTCTCCACTGCAGTCCTGTAACTTCCATAATCGCCAGCTTCAACTTTTGTCTGGTATGCATCAAGTGAGTCAAAGGCCGTTAGGTTTGCTGAGCCTCTCGAGGTGGAACTAGCGTCGCTAGTTGTGATGCTGTCTTCGTAACTCAGGAACAGCAGGTGTACCTCAAACGAGATATCCAATCGCTCTGATGCGCTCTCAGATGATCCGTCTCCCCACATAGTAGTCATGTTCATGCCACCTAGGATATATCCGCCGACAAAATAGTCACCGAATCTATCCCGGAAGGTACGGCATGGATCCGTAGAGGTTTGGAGGATGCGAACGGCTTCATCAGAAAGGCGGGGGAACTGGGCTAAGGTGATCTTCCCGCAGCGGAAGCTAGTATGGACACTTGCCTTGTTGTGCTAAAAGTTCCCTGCATTAGCGTGTCTTTGTTCTCGTTCTTGAACAGGACAGCCTACGCTTTGGTCTTGGTTAGAGTTCTTGCTATACTGGCCCCGAGCTGAACCTCCCAAAACAGAACCACCGATGGATCCGCTGATGTCTGTGGATAGGTCCTTGTGAGAATTGCTCGATCCGCTCACCGTGGCTTGATTGTCTTGTCCGGTGCGTGTTGCAGCAAATACGAGGGGTGTTGATTGAAGCGAACCCTGGTCGAAGGCGAAGTCATTTCCGAATCGGAATTCCGTGCCCTTGGACGATTCAAGCAAGCAGCTCCCGATCTTCATTTCAGCGTTGGTCCAAGGGAGTGCTAAAGGCATCTGGGTCGAGACCGCATAACGCAATGAGGGCTGAGTCGGATCTTCGGGGAAACTGCTTTCTAGTGTCATGGTGAGGAGAGTAAAAAGAATGTTAGCCTACAATGTATGAGGCGGAATGGCTGGGGTTGGCAAGCGCTTTGTAGGCGGCTAATGATTCTTCGGTATTTCAGCTTGTTTCTGGCTCTCGGGCGTTACAAGGCTATTCCATAGTGGGCTGTGCCACTGTAAATTGGTGCTTACTATCACTAGCGTGCGTGATATAGGCGGCCTGTAGCCGAATATGGCAAGTAACAATTTTTTGAGGGAGCTGAAAATTAGGTAGGTAGCTTCGAGACACTAAAAGACATGCCTTGGAAAGATCAAGTATCAGATACATGGCTGCAAGAGTCAACACACAAGACTACATCACATGTACAGGAGGGTTCTATTACAATAAATTCCTTATCCCGCATGAGGCTTACTGGTTCTGCAGTAAGTCATATTCACAATCCTTTTATCGCCGTCAGTTACGGTAAATATATCCAAAAAGTGTTTTCCTTTTCCACCATTATTACGCTGAAGCAATTTAAAGAATAGTCATCATGGCGTTGATGCTAGCACCTTACAATGAAGCCATGCGGCTTGGTATGGGGTAAGTGATGGTCGAACCTGCTATAAAGTCGTGGCACACATCATGCTAACATGACATCAGTTTTAACAGCTATACTCAACAACTCTGCTGTAACGATATTGTTCGGTCGCTTGGTGGCAGGCCTGTTACGGAAAGTGACCTGAGAGACACCAAGCAGAACCCTCCCGCAAGTAAAGCTCTTCCCAGCTCTGGAGCAGAAGCCGGTGTTTTGTCAACTCAGCAAGGTACTGAAACTATCGTCCAGAAGAGGATCGGCGTAGGTTATGACAATCAAAATGTCGTCAGCCAGGTTGTAAACTGGAATGCGAGCTTTGTGGATTCTGTCAGTGAAGTCACAAAGAAGCTGGATATCAGCGGTAAGTAACAGTTCCTGGAATCGAAACAAATTCAAGTTGACTAACACAATCCAGGAGCATTGTCTGTCAATGTGGACGCCATTGGTAGCGTCAAGGTTTCGGGGCACTATGTGGATGACAAGGCTCTGAAGGAGTCAGACGCTACATACGATATCACCGTCAATGTGACAAATCAGCGCCTTGAAGTTCCGGAGATGACCCAGTTTACTCCCATTGCAAACGTTGAGGCCGATCGCTTTCAAGAAGTATACGGCGACTGCTTTATATCAGGATTCCTCGAGGGCGGTATATTCCACGCCTTGGTAGCCTGCAAGAAGGTTGACGATAAGGCAACTCTGGATGCTGGAGGACAAATCTCCGCTGGAGCCAAAATAGCTGGTCTTGATATCAAGGGTGAGATCAAAGCTAACTTCAATACTGGGTCAGAGAAGAAGAATTACACTACAACTATAACGTAGGTAAGCTATCAAGAAAGGATGGAGCTATTACTGACACGGGTTTCCAGGGTCAATTGGTCGGGAGGCGGTGATATCAAGCCCGATGATGTTAAGGAGTGGGACATCAAGACTCTGACCAGGGTTGCGATGGACTTCCCAGACAAGGTTGCTGCTTGTAAGATTCTGAATCTTTGCATAGAATGCCAAGTACTAACCATAATATAGGCCCGCAAAGAACATAGTAGGTGCCTATACGGTGATTGGCTATCACTGGGATCTAAGTCAAGTTCTCGACTGAACAAGATACTAACATTCTTATGAACCGCAGTGCCGTTCTTACCAAGTACACTTCGCTCAGAAGCTTCCATGAAGCTACCAACCTAGGTTCACCTCTGGATTACGAGAACGCTGGCATCTATACGAATTCCCTTCTAGATGCATACATGGTATGAATTACTGGGAGACTAGTGCTAAGATAGGAAACTAACAGACGTAGGACTACAAGTACATCTGGTCGCAAATCCAAGAACGTAGGTCCGACTGAATGATATCCCAATCTAACGGAGCTTGATATTGACTTGCTATAACAGGAATCGGTGCCGTGGACAAAGGTCTGATGAAAATTCAGAAGCTTGAGGAACAGGATGGCCTAGCCGGTTACCGAGATTCTTTCGCGCAGAGTTACAATGAACGCATGGAAGCATTCCACAAAGCAGAGAAAGATGCCAAGGAAAATCCGAAGCGGTACCGTGATATAGTGCTTCAGCCTCCGATGCCACCCAACGATCTCCGAGCTTATCCTGCCGATCTCTATGGTCTGGATCATGCCAAGCGGGACTGCAGATTTGAGATGATCAAGATTGTTCGAGAGGTTGGTGTTTCTTCTGTGAAGTAAGATACTGTGCTGATTATCTTTTGAGTAGGTCAAGGCCGTCAGCTTAGATCCGCAGATTGCTACAGACCCCACACGTATCTGGCAGTACGTTGCACCCAGTATTTTCCGACGACTGGTTCCGGTGAGTACACGTAACTTCAAGTAATGGTATTAATCTTACACGTGATATTTTTTCCAGGCCGACAAACCCATCGACAAGAAGGACCCTAAAACCAAAGCCGCGATCCAACAGGATTTGAGCAGGAGAATTGAGGTAAGTTGTTGATGGTTCTCAATGCCACGATATGAGGTAGATGCTTACACGTATGGGCCTTAGGGTGCAGCGCAAGATTACCAGGAAGAATCAACATTACGAGAGACCTTCTACCAGTCTGGTCAACCAGCCTGTGACTTTGAAAAGCGAGTCAATCTTCGATACGGACATCTTGCTAAACACTGGCGCGTGGATTCCATCAATGGACAAAGCGCCACTTTCCCCTCTTCCCAACAATTCAACGACCTTGAAGTCTTGGATAAGACTTACTTTGTCACAAACATCACGGTGTGGCATGATAACAAGCGCTTGGTCGGCATACAGCTCCTCTACCAAAATGGTCAAGCATTATTCCACGGTGTCAAAGATTCTTCTTACCAATCTTCAAGCTTCAACATTGAGTCTGGGCGGAAGGGCAATCCTGATAGTGTGAATATGGTCTGGCTTGAGGCTCATGCCGATGAGAACGGCAAGGCTTGGGTTGATACACTTCGTGTTGTCAGCTCTCGCGATCTCTTCATCGTGGAGCCCGCCGACAGGCTTAAATACAACACTTCCTTTGAACTCAAAGCTACCAAGCCCAAGTCCGATGGCGGTTGGGACCTGAAGGGTTTCTATGGCTCCTTCGACCCATCGGAGAAGGCATTTGCTCAACTGAGTCCCATTTGGGGCAGAGCAGCTGTAGACGACCCTGCGCCAAAGGCTATGCCTCTTTTCGAGCCAATCGCTTGGCCTTCAGTATTGAGATGGCCTACTTCTACAATTGATTCGCTCAGCAATCATTTGGATAGAGGTGATGGTTACAGATTGTCTTATCCACGTGGTAGTCTGGCGAACAGCACCGGTGCACCTTTCAACGCTCTAGACCACATCGATGAGTCATGGATGATAGGAAAGGCTGACTTTTACTTCAAGGAGATCAGTGATACTTCGGTTCTGGTGGGGATTGCTATTGAATACAAGAACGACAAGCAACTGCAGCATGGAAACTGCGGTCCCAAGATGTTTGTTCAAACCTGGGAACCTTCTGACAAAGAAAACGAACGTCTGGTTGCTGTCTCTTCGTGTGTCAAGGAAGTATCGAGTCAACCGCAACAGTGTCTGGGTCTTAGACTCTTCTTTGAGACGGAAGAAGAGGTGGAAGAGGAGAAGAAGGAAAAGGCGGTGGGATCAGAGGCACCGCAAAAATCCATCGCCGCATCTGATGAGTCAAAGGCGGTCGCAGCACCAGCAGCAGCGCCGGTGGATGTGCCAAAGGAGAAGATTATTAAGAAAACTGATCTTTGGATTTCAGGACCCAAGGGTGATCGCGGAAATTCTATGTGGGAATTGGAAGCTGCAAGCCATAACCCATCTACTTCTGAGAAATGGGCAGTAAAGGGATTCATGGGACAAGCTGGCATGGATTGCATTGAGACAATTGCGGTAGTATGGGGTAGAGAGTAAAGGTTTCGTGTTTCTAAATTGAATTATTGTTGAAATACACAACAGTCTAATGCGGACTTGACTGGCTGTTCCGTCTCCCTATGGTGTATGTAGAAGCTTGATTCTTTATAGGTGGAAACAGCTCCAGAGGTTGCAATCTGTGATAAGATATGGCCAAATCAGGGCTGTTCGCTTAGCTGGGCACTAGACTCAGAGATGATTAGCGTGGTTGCCGCGGATGGCTAGATCGGCCTCAAGTTCACCTCTTCAACCTTGAGTAGTGTTAGGTGCAGCCGGCATTCACGACGTCACGAATTGCTTTACCGTTCAAGGCCGGGATCTTTAACCTTATATAGCCAACGAAGTATTGTATTAAAAATAGCTTTATTTCCTGTGTGTTACTTTATAAGACAGTAACCTGTTTATGTTAATTCAATCGAGGTATAAAGTAAAACTAACCTGCGAGGCTTGACCGATTATTATCGGCCTAACAATACAAGGGACATCGATGTTTCTATGACAAATTTGCTTTTTACAGCCTGCCATGGATCAAATTTAAACTAGATCTTACTTGGCAGCATCATGGTTGACGAAATACAGACTTTATATTGGTCAGTCAACCTGCTTATGCTTAACCTTTGTGTCAGGGCTTACACATACACACTGCCGATCGTTGTGCGAGACGCAGATCAATGAATCTTCTTTATTGACCCATAACCTTGTTTCTACCCGTCTTGACTCCCCCAATGCTGTGTCCTTTTAGCCTCTTTCTGTCTGTGTACCATCAGTTCCTTGTATTGATTTTCGGTGATGGATTCATACTTTACAGAGACCAGTCCAGATCAACTTGTCACAAACTTGAAGGTTAGCTTGCCACTTGCAACTTTCCCGTCGGCTGCTAGACGATCTACACCAAGGCGGGGGTTGAAAATGTACAGCCCCTCTGTGCCGAGAGTGGGGGTCGACCGCGCGTCTCACTGGTTGTGAGTCTCAGCTGCATGGTGAAGACATCATTTCCCTGTCCAAGACATCGTGTGATACACGATCACTAATCCTTGAGGCTATGGTTTTATTATAGTTGTACACTTGCAGCTTTGTCTGTTATCGACTGATCACGTTACGTTCTTCTCCTTGAATACACTACCTGCCAAAACCTCTATCTTCAACGACATAACCAAACATATCATAACATACAACGTTAGTCCGTTTTCATCCTACAAAGCATCCCTCCTATAATTCCTTGCACAATGCCAGGTGTTCCCACCAGCCGAGCCTGCAATGGATGCAGGAAGCAAAAGAAGAAAGCAAGTTGTCAAGAAGCGAAACACCGTAGCTTTGCAACTGACACTATAATAGTGTGATGAGGCACGACCATGCTGCACTCGCTGCAAAAGGCTCGCCATTCCCTGCGTGGGAGGCGGAGTGCAGCGATTCATGTTCAAATCTTATTCACCAGAAAGGTTTCGTGAGCGACTCACGGGTGCCCCGAAGGCGGGACCAAGCAATGCGACCACTGTGATAACGTCTGCTTTAACTTCAATTCTGGAAATTCGCGATGACAGATACGATATACGATATTGCGGTCCGCATCTCATGTCTGAACTGCCACGCCGTATTGGATCGGACTCGGCGCTTGATGCGTCGATATATGCTCTCATCGCGACATACAAAACTGTTGTTCTAAGGATACCGAGCCAAAATTCCTTAGTACACTATGGTAATGCCTTGAGAGCTGTTCGCACTTCCTTGCAATGTCCGAGGCGGTCCGCATTGTCTAAAATGCAGCTTGTGGTCATTCTGTTCGCATGCTCGGTATGAGCCAGCTTCGATCATCCAATATGTATTAGCTCAAAAGTCTAATCGGTATTCACAGCAATGGATTGATCGAAAACACACAAACAAGCATCGAAGTGTTATGGCATACCTATTCGCAGAGATCGTGGCACAAGGCAGGATATCAGAACTCGATCCGCGGGATGTCAGCGTCTGGTGCGCTCATACTGTAAGACTACTAATAATGCGATTGAGCTTCCGGAAACATCGTTAATATTAGATAATTAGACGTTTGAATCCCTGGTTAACCCAAATCTCATACTGGGCTCTTGGTTTCGGGATGCGGGGCTCCAGAGAACTGTCATGGTAAGAACATACAGATACAGCCCCTCAAAAATGATATCCCACGAATTATGGATGATTGGAGATTTAGTCACGTTCCTTCGAGAACCAGAGCGTCATCTCCATCAACTCAAATGCTATCATGATACCCTTGCTGAAGAAGGGATAATCATGCGCGGTCAAGTCGAGCAATTGGCGCCCTTGTCAAGAAACCAAGAAGAAAGGAGCTTAGCCCGTCTTACCCTAACGGAATATGCACGAATCCTATCTCAGGTCATTCTAGTTACTACCGTCTTGGAATGTCTTGATGAACGCCCTTCATACGCTGAGGGGTCTAACATCATGTGTGATGACGTTATCTCGTTAGCTGAGAAATGTCATATTTTCAGACCGTTAGGTACCTTTTGGATGCCAGAGCTGCTGAAGCTAGCCTGGGCTTCGGTTCGGGACCGTTATCGTCACAGGGAGATTGAAGAACTTATTGCGGAATATGAGAAGGATGCCGACGAACCTAATTTTATAGAAGAAGCGAAAGATATCCAGGCTAGGTTTGATAGACTCAGGCGAAGCAGAACCCCGGAAGTGAATTTACTAGAGGAAAGAGTCGACGACGCTCCGGCATGTATCATATTTTAAAGCATCGAAATTTCATCAAGCTTTGGGGCTGAAACCCTGATAGTTTCATACTACAATTTCACAAACATACAGGAGAGGTATCATTTTGCCATCAAATGACCTCCTGATATCTCTTGTAATATAATAAGCATCAAACAAATACGGAACCCATCATAGATGAGCAAGCCTCAAAATATCCTGGGATAGCAAATTACGTGTTAGAGGTTTTATCGGGACGACAACCTTGGGATATTGCATGGATACTAGCTTAGAAATACCGGAGTTATGAAACTGGTGTTGCAGGACCGGTCTATGATGACTTTTGTGAGGTATACGATTTGTCCTGGCTGAGACCGATCCCATTCTGAGGATATTCTCAGTACGGACCGATTCGGGCGGCGGCCTGGTGTGACCTCCCATAGAGATTGATCGTACTCGACTAGCTATCCTATCTCTCTGTTGTATTTGTATTTTCTTGGTTCCCTACAGGTATAAACAGCTTCACCCATAGAGGATACAATCTGCAATAAATTATAGCTAAATTATAGCACTTTACTGAATTAGGCACCAGGCTCAAAAGCGACTAGCGTAGAGACTGTGGATGGGCCTTGATCGGCCCCAACCGGTCGCTAACACTGTATTTATCGGCGTACGCCGTCATCCTTTCCATGGATGTAAAGACAAGTAGCTTACCTTGGGATATCAATGACTCTATCTCCAATAAATGCTTGGAGTTACAAAACTTTAGTTGCATGCCCTAAGGGCAATAGAAGTTTAAAGTGGTTGTTTATTTTTTATTTTGTAAGTTTATTCGTGTTTAAAAACAATTATTCGCTTTGCCTCTGGTTTTCCTCAGGTTGTACTCACTTTTACCGTGTTAAAAAACAACAGATCTTAACGCTTTTACCGCTCAAAACTGAAATCAAGTCCTAAAATCCTTACATTTATTAAGCTATTACATTTTGCGTTGCCATGTATCCGGTCTAGCATGCTTGATCTCTTGTTTCCATTGTATATTACCCTAGAGTAGTTAGAAATCCAGTGAGAGGGGACACCGCACTTTCCCCGATTTTTTTGCACTCCAGCAATATGTGCAAGTCAAAGAGGGGAATCGTATAATCATTGACAAGGAGACAGGTAGATCCTACGTCCCGAGGTATTTTGTTGGGTAAATACCCCGTTCTCCAACTTCCCCGGATCCGTAATTTGTGCTTCTCTCCACACTCGGCCGAGATACAACTTGACACCTCTCCTCACAATACCAAGAAGATAGATCCCCATTATTTATTCACAGACATAATACTCTTCCTTCTTACAAGTCTTTATTAATTATAAATTACAAGTTCTTTATTGCGATTTGCACTACTCATTTTATCATTCCCGTTGACAGCCTTAGTAATCTCCGCCAAGAGGGGGAAGCTCGGACCGAGGACCGCGGCTGATATATACGGCTGATTTGATTGGATTTACTTCTGCCTCAGGCATTGGTTTGGATCCTTCTCCTATCGTCATCACAACAACACATTTCATCTCATTCTCACCACAACTTGTCACAATATACACCTCACTTCACCTCACTCTATCAAACAACACCTACCAATCAGCTAAAATGTCATCTCTCACAACTGCACCCACCAAGTCCCCTTTGGACCCAAAAGTCCTCCTAATGGTATGCCCCTTCCACCGTTTCTTTGTCTCACACTGACAATGACAGTCCTACCTCAAACAACTCCAATCCAAACCCCTCCGCACAAAAATGGCAACTCAAGGATCTCTTTCTGCTCTGACTGAACTTATCGCTTCATACTTTGCTTATCAGCGTCCTGGTTATGGACCGATGATTACTTCGCGCGTTCCCCAGATGGCGTTTTATGGAGCTTGTATCGCTGCGCCGCTACAGCATTTTTTGATGACCTTGGCGCAAAAACATTTACCTGGCAAGATTTTGCTGCAGCAGCTCGTTACTATGTTTATTGTAAGTCACCCACTCCACTCGTCCACAAGCAAAGATTGGAGGTGGGATAAAGACTAATTAATCTAGTTCTTCCCCATTCAAAACACAGTCTATCTCTCCTCAATGGCCATAATCGCCGGCGCACGCACAAAAGAGCAAGTCCAAGGCGCAGTGAAAGCTGGATTGATTCCCATGACAAAAGCCATGTGCGCCATGCACCCTGTTTTAATCACTTTTGCGAAATTGGTTGTGCCCATGGAGTATTGGCCTGTTTTCTTTAGTTTGATTGGATTTTCGCTGAGCACGTTTTTCAATACCCTTGCTAAGATGAGGAGAGCTGCTGCTGAGAATGCTGAGAAGAAGGACATCTAGACAGTGGATGGTGTGGGGTTGTGGAGAGGGAGCTTGATACATACATATGCTGCGAGATTTGGCTTGCTTTTGTTTCGTGCGAGTTTTATACACCTAGAGTTGGATCTGATAGATACACGATTTTCAGAGCTTTTTAATTCATCGCGTTTGTGTCTAGTCTATTGTCATGTCTATCATGCGTCTCATCTAATCTATCGGGCGTCCTATCATACGTCTAATCCACCACTCTATGTCTGTCTCTATGCTCTATGCATCCATCTATCTCCCTGTACACTTTTGTTCAAGCCCATCCAATTCTAAAAAGCTCATAATGACTCTCATCGCCCCGTCCAACACCACTCCTCTTATCCAACTTTTGTCTCTCCAAAATATCAAGTCTCTTTCCATCCTTACCCAGCGGTCTATCCACTTCTGCAAAAGCGGCTTCAACAGTATCGCCGATTCCCGCAAACTTGCCATTAGGTCGTATCGTAACCAACAACCAGAACACTCCCCCGTCAGAAAGAAGTCTTGTCGCACAATCGCGTAGCCAGCGTGCATGTTCAGGTGCGTACACTACATCTGTTGCGAAAAGCATACTAGCCGGGACATCAAAGGGTGCATCGAGTGTAAAGTCTGCCCAGTCAAGACACTTCGTTTCGATCGGTGATGGATCTGTGTAGTTGATGCTTATGTTTGACTGGAGATTCTCGAGGACGGCTGGGTGATAATCCGTCGCGATGATCTTGGAGTCTTGAACACCCAATGTCGGAATCAACTTTCCAAGAACAAGACTGACAAGCCCAGTGCCAGCACCAAGCTCAATAATCCGATTATGCTCCACAGGCAATAACTTTGTAAGTCCAAACCGTTCTGGTGTCGCGCATAGCATTTCTGAGAAAACAATGGAGGCGCCCCAACTTTGAAGGCCCACATCTTCAAAATCTGAGTCATTTGTTCCAGCAAGTCCATCATTCAACGAAACAGAAACCCTTTCGTCAACAGTGTCGAAAGAGAATTCCCGAAGGAATGGTGAATTCTGATCATCTTCATCTAGAGCGGTCGCGAAGAGTGACTCAAAGATATACGCCGCCTGATCGAGCGCACGCTGCATTCCCTCCTCTGACTGAAAAACCTCAAGAGCCTCCGCTCGTGAGAGGAAACCGGTTAACCATCTCTCCACGAATGACTTCTCGTAAGGATCTGCGCGGATGGATGATGGTGTTGGGGCAGGTTCATCGTCTTCGTTGCCGGATGTATAACCTGAATCTACAGGTTCCGCAAGAACATGTTTCGTGTCGTCAAGTTCGATAGAGAATGGAAATGAGAGGGGACAGTAGATTGTTGCGAGGTAGTGAAGGGCGTTGAAAATGTCTGACTCTGTTTGTTTGGTGAGAGTAAAGAGAGGCGGTAAGCTGCCCGATGGCAGCGCCAAGGTACTCATTTTTTCTGTCATTTTCTCTTTCAGTGAAACTAGAAGGAAGAGGAATAAAGAACGTGGAGATGCAAAGATCGTGGAGTTTGCGGGGGAAAAGAAAGAAGAAAGAAAGTGCTTGAAAAAGATAGTAAAAGTGGGTGGCGTTTGTCTTGAATAGGTCTAAACCCAAACTTGAAGCTATCATGAAAAAATTTGCTGACAAGTGCCTGAGGTGCAGGTGCCTGACAGTGGCTGTTGCAAGCCCACGTGGTCCACTTGAGGTTTATTTCCGGGGGCTTGATGCGCTAGAAAACAGTGGAAGGTAGTGGGTCTGACACCTAACTTTATCGGGGATTGGAACCGGTCAGCTGATAAGGCGATAAGTGTATGACTCGGGGGAAATGTTCATGATGTATTTGAGTTTGGCGGTGAGTGTTGCTAAGTTTACTTGTTATCCGAGTCATTCCAAGACAGAAAGTCAAAGTCAAAAGCTGAGAGATCGAGAGTATCGTCCATGGGCAGTAGAGTTGTGATATCAGCATCCAACAAGGAGTTGAACATATCAAATGTCGGCCATTCACTGCCATTGGGATCAAACGAGTACGGTTGAGAACCAGCATGAGCTACCTCTGAGAGGGTAGTTGATGGAATATCCCCAGATGAGCCAGGCAGAGTTCCGTCGCTTTCGGCAATAGTTTGCTGGGACGTTGGGTTGACTGTCAAATCGCGGCTTTCCTCTCCAGGCTTAATATAGCCCCCATTGCAGTATCTCAAAATCCCCGTAAACTCGAGAATAGAGGCCTTTGCAAGGTCCGCATCAATTCCAAAATCCACAAAGGCAGAAATATCCGCATATTTAGGTTCGCTGGAGATCTTTGGCGGGTTGCGTTTATGCACATCGTGAATGCATCGAGCATAAACTTGCTGCAACAAATTAGCTTCAAAACAGGGCTCATAGTCGGTGGTCCTACTAGTAGAGAAGCCAATTTCCAATAAGAAGACATCTCTTGTATCATATTGACATTCGCCTCAACATTGAGTTGGGCTTGGGCTTTGACCTCAGATTGAGAACACCAGAGAAAAGGGATCTGGATAGCACAGCTAGAATATGCCGCGTATGCAACAAATATCGGCATGCTGCTGACATGCAAGCCACTGTTCAGGATAGTTCGCATGAGACTCGAGATTTTACAGGCGTGTTCAAATGCGATTTGAGCAGATAGTTGTCGTGCTGATGAGTAAGATCTATCGCCTTTGGACCAACAGAAGAGCGGTACTATGGATGAATGGAGGACGCAGAGTGATTGATGGTATACGAGATTAGTTAATAGAATTTTGGGCAGAATGCTGTGGCTTGTAGTGATGATGGTGGCAGTATCCAGTCTGAAGCTATCGGGTACTCGTTGCCACCACGTCGTTATTTCGCTTTCGGTTTTGAAGATGTGCTGGATACGGGTACTGAGGTCCGTGCCTTTTGATCTGACGATGGAGATAACTGAACACCTTTAAGGTCAGTATGCAAGTCTCCCACCGGGAAAGGATGAGGTACCAAAGATGTAAGCCACGTATCAACTCGGCGAAAACACTCCCCGTATCAGCTCCATTCTGCATAGTCGCCGCCCAATCTGGCGGTATACCAGCCTCAAAGCTATCATCAGGCCACGGCAATGGTAATTTCTCAACATCAGCAATGGCTTCGAATCGAAAGAGCCTCTCAGAACTGAAGCAGTGCATCAGATAACAAGCCCAGAACCGTCTTCTGCGTATCTCAGACTCAAGAGAAGGGATATTTGAACCTGTGCCAATAATGTGAAGAAGTTGACATGCGTTTCCTAGGGAAATCAGTAAAGATAGTGAGAAAATGGGAGTGGGAGGAGTTGCCTTTGTGAAGATAGCTTATTCTCCAAGATCCTTGACTATGCCAGAAGAGCGAAAGATTGCAATGCGTAACGATGTTATCGTCGTTTAGATCTTCAGCGTCTTGGAAAACAAGACTGCCTGCCTTCTTGGCCCATTTTTTCATGAGGCCTTGATCCTTAAGCGCAGCTTTATTGTTCTCGTCTCGATAAAAGCTTGAAGGCGGTTAGTCAAGGTGATTGTAGTGTAGGGAGACTTACTTTGCTCCCCAGGCACAAATGCTGAGAAGCACGTGTTTTTTTACAGTGCCGTTGGATAGTGATTGGCAAAATGTGGGTTTGTGGAAGAGAAGGATGGATTGATAGACGTTTGTGAAGTAGAGCTCAACAAGAGTGCTAAGAAGTGTTGAGGGGATATCGTACAGTGTATCTTCGACAGAACAGGGTGGGGCAGCGACAATGGGAGTTGCCATGTAAGAAGAAGACCTGTTTACTGTCAAGGCTTTCAGTGGTTCCTTGCGCTTTCGGATTCCGTTGTTGTCATAATGACAAGGGCTCTTTAGTCTGACGCATCTGTTGCAGCTTGGTCGATCACCTGAGCAGCGGATCTTGAGCTCATAGTCAGTAACTACACGAAGAAATGATTCCGAACCAGTCATACCTTTTGCCTTTTACAAACATTGCAAGAAGTGCTGGGGCGTCCAGCGGCTCTTGTCATCGTGATGAGTTGAGATGTTGACGTAGAAAGACCAATGATAAGAGGTGAGATGTAAGCAAAGATGACTGTTTGGGTATAGCAGGAAAATTGTATTTCCAGATCCTACCGAGGATAACCACACTGTCAGTCAATATCACCATTCAAGAGACTTTGGGGTTTATATAATCGATGAGAAGAGATAGAGAGTTTTAAATTTCCAGAGATATTTACAGCTCAATCTATAGCTTCTTTCCCACAATGAATCGGACTCGCATATACCCATGAACATTCTTATCCTTCAACGCCTTTCGCATCTGCATCAGAAACAACTGGTACTCATCACCAGGAGTCCCAAAGACCTTTTGCCACGTCATCAAAGTATATCCTACCCACATTAGCATCTTGCATCATTTCACAATGACTAACTTACCTTCAAGATCATTCTCGATAGACGCCCGAAGGAACTGTCCAACTCGTCGAAGTTTCTCATCCTTCGCCCATCCGCCGACAGGCACCTGATAATCTGTCAGATATACGATAGTTGGGATAGTGCAAGACTTACCTTGAAATCAGTAACTTGAAGGTCTTCAAACCCAGCCTTCTTGAGGAGTCCGACATCATCACCAATCTCACACAGACTCCTTCCAAAAGCACCTTCACACTCCCTACAGATCTTATTCCAAGTCTGCAAAGCATCCACATTGTCAATGCTGCCATCATCACTTACAAATAACGGATTAATCTCGGCAGACTCGATATACCCACCAGGAGCACAGCATCGAAAGGCCTCTTTGAACAAAGCTCCCCAGTCTGAGATTGCTCCGATAAGATAGCGGATATGGATCAGATCGAAGTCCGAAGGAGGAAAGGTCCAGGCTGAAGTTGCGTCTTCGATGTGGAATTGGACGTTGGGAGGAACAAAGGCGGGTTGAATTGGCGAGAGGTCTGTCCCTGTTACTGTCGAGGAGGGATGCTCGTCGGCGAAGTCGCTGGTAAATCAGTATAGAGTATGAATAGAGGGTTATAGGTACGTACATTGCCCAGATACCTGTGGCTATTAGCAGGACTTCATGTCGTAGACTGAATATCACTTACCACTGCCAGTGCCGACATCAAGCACTTTCTAGACAATATCAGTATCCGAGTAACTAATCCTGTAGTTAAACCTTACAATTGGTCCTTCTTCAATGGGAGCAAGTGTAAGTTTCCCGTCTAAAAGTAAGGTCAAAGAATGGTGCCTAGGCCAATGACCATCAGTCCGGTTCCCTCCAGCCAAACAATGGGATGAGTGATCTTACGTAATGTCCATAGAATCTCTCTGCCGCTCATCATTTGGAGCAAAATACTCGGAATCATATTTGTCACTGTGATAGGTTCGTCCGTGAAATTTGCGGTACTCGAGAATGCTTGATGAGACGGATGTGGTGGAACTGGCACTACAAACTCATTAATTGTGTCAGTATGATATGATCAGAAGATACGTACACGTCATCCCCAATTGACGAATCGGCGTCGCTGTCGTCCTATTCATTGAATCAGTAAAAGGCCAATTGGCTGAGGCAGTCAGCATACTCGTGCTTCCATAAAATGTGACATTGTGATGGTCACCTGTTTGATATGCGTACGAGAAGTATGGTGAGGGGAGAACAAAGAAAACGCGCAATTATTGTCCGATATTCCTCTTTTATGTGAACATGCTTGGCGTAGCATGTGTCGAACCAACATCGTATTGTGTGACATTGGTGGTCCAGTTTATTTCCTGATATGGACGCATGGAATCATCCGCCTATCGCTTCCCTGATATACTCCTCTTCTGTACATATGATATGATGATTTTAGCCGTCAATCATGACATTTATTGTCGGCTTCCCACAGAATCACTTCCCTATCCTATCTATAGTATCCACTGTCTATCTCTAAACTATCTGGATCTTCTCCCATTTAACATCCTCACCAACGGCTTCACCCTTCATAACCCCATGAACATAACTCTCACCAACTAAACTTAAATCCCCCCCCAAACGTCTCAGCACTAAAGGTGTAGGACATCCCCGTACAATCCAAAGCTCATCCCCCACCTCGACGGACTCAAATCCCATTCCAAGATATCCATTATCGATGAAAAACAGTCTGTGGCCCCCATAGCACGTACTTGCTACCATCGCAGGCGGCATCGAATCGGCGGACTTCGGCGCCATGAGCATCTGCTGTTCTTCGTCGTTTAGCTGAATTTCTTCTTTCGGAATAAGACCGAGATTCATGGACATGGATTTGATCAGGCTGACGCTAGGGAAAATACTAGAGGGAAACTTGGCAGATACCTGTTCCAGGTATGACATCTTGCTGATGGACTCTAAGACTAGAGCTTGACCTTCTTCTGGGGAGGCTGCTTGTCCGTGACGGAATGATAGCGAGCGCATGAAGAATTGTAACACGGTCATTTGGAAATCTTCCAGTCGGATTAGCTTTGCAGGTCGATATGAGAGGTCTGTATCCCAGACTAGAGTACGCCAGAACACTTCATCCGATGGTTGACCAGTGAATGGATATGCTTGTTCCATACTAAGGAGAATACAGGCGTTCATCTTCTGTTCGCCTTGTAAAAAGTCCAGAAAGCTGTCACCCAGCTTGTCAACCTTGCCGAGACAAAAGGCAGAGACGTTAAGAGCCGTTCCATCGACACTAAAAACTTGCTGAGAAGAAGTATGAGGGAAATGCTTGGAGGCATTTAGAGTTCCCATGGATCGATAGTTTGCCCCAGAGAGACAATTGGTGGGAGTCGCTGGGAAGTTGGGTACCCAGGATGGAAGACCCGGAATGTCTCGCGCACTGAGATCCTTGACGAGACCCAAATAAACGAGAGAGTCGGTAGTCTCGATGATCTTCCTCGCAACATTGGTCAACAAGTCCTTGATATCAATATCATAATTCGGCTCAAACTCGGGAGGAAACGACAATCCATGTTTAGCAGCCATCTGCTTCATGAGACCTCCTAAGCCATAGATGATGTCACGACGGTCTGTCGACTTGAACATGACCGACGTTACCAAGAACTGGAGAAGTAGCATCTCAGAAGACTTGGGCTGAGTATCTCCAATCCCAGCTTCGAAATCAAGCTTCTTTAGAGCCTCATGCCACTCGCTCTTCTCGCCCTTACACCAATCGCGGAAAAGGCCGATTCTTTCAGCGTCAAACATATTGACATCGTCTCGGATACGCTTGCCAGATTTAGGAGGCGGAACAAGAGCGTATACGTGTTGGTACAAGCCGCTGTAATGCAAGAAACCAGCTGTGTAGGCTAGACAATCAAAGGGTGTGAAGTGGCTGCTGCATAGAACGACAACGTCGTTGGCGAGAGAGACTTCTTGGATGACCCAGATGCGGACCCAATAGTTACATGAGAACAGCGTAGCTAATCCGACGGCCTCTTCCTTGTCGATGGGCTGCATACCGTACCTTTCTGACATGTTGGATAAGTCATTGGTGAAATCCCAGGTCTGTGTACGGAGCATACGAATGGTATGAGGAACGGAATCTGTACCGATACGCTCGGCTGCTTTGACACCTGCTTCCAGTTCCGGGGTAGCCTTTCCGAGCCAGACGATGACACGAGTAGCACTTCCGTAGATCTGATTCATTACCGAGACCTGTGTCGATCGTTCTGTCTGGTTGTATTGATTGATGCACAGCGCGTCAATCCAGATGGGAATTTCGGAGCATGTAGATTCAAGTTCGAGGAGAGCATTGTAGAGATTCTGCTGAACTTCACACAGCTGACTATTGAGAAGGATGATCGCAATGAAACTATCTGCATCTTCGAGATCTCTTGGTGGCCCCCAAGTGTATGATAAAGCATTATACGATGTTCCAGGGCCCAGAGGATGTGTTGTAAGAGTCACGCTTGGAATCGTAGCCTCAGTTTCAGGATGAGTCCCCAGCGAGACCGCCGCTAGACGGAAAGACTTGTTGTCGAGTAAATCAGAGTAGATTTGCGCCATTATTATAATTGAGGGGTGAGATTTGGGTTGGAATGAAAGTGGATGGAGAATCATATAAATATCAGCAGTTTTAGAGTCGTAGCCCTAGCTGAGTTAGCTCTTAGTCTATTTGAGACTAATTACAGGGATAAAAGGAAGAGTAAGATTTTAGTAAAGTAAGGGTAGTATTGAAGTGCTTGGGATAGTGGCACTTGGGTATAATTGTGGCATGACGAACACACCGCTCACAGAGAACAAGGCATTAATTGACCACAAGACTCGCTAGCGTGAGACTCAGAACTGTTGCAGTAACTGCTTCAAGGCTTCATATCCTTAACGCGGTATTTTGTTTCGTCAAAAAGGCTCTTATCAGCTGCCAAGACGGAAATGGGCCCGATGTTACGTTCCCTGTTCTTTGGCTTCTGGAACTGTCACCTGCTCAACCCTGCATCTAGCTATAATTAAAGTTGAGAAATCCACGGACCTTTACTATGAGGCAATGGTACATAGCTTTCTACAGCCTCAGTATTAAGATTTTCGTGAGAAACCACATCAACAAGCTGTCAAGTATGGCACCATGTCACCTCTCACTCTTAGGGCTTGATCATCTTTTTCTACCCAGTCTATAGAAAACCACGCGTAAGAGGGTTGGAATTAGACTATCTAGCAGTCGCATGGATGTCCCGTTGGACCAGACGTCAATCATTCCGTCATCGGCTCGGGTCCTCAAGAGCTTCACCAATCGGGTTTCCGACACAGTAAGACATACATTGTGTTTTTACTTGCCGCTGTCATCATCGTGCATTTCAGCTATCTTCGACCCGCCCTGTTCTCAAAGCTGGGTCAAGGCGAAAGTGAAACTTCCGGTACATGTGTTCCGACGTGTCTCAAAGATCGGAATAGAAGTGGGACAGAGGAAGGACCCTATTGGACGGTTTAGTATCATGACTCACATGTAACCCAGACTAGTATATAAGTCGTACATAACATCAATACATGCCTCTTCACCGTGCTTACCTCCCTATAACATTCCTATAACAACACGATGACTGTCCTATCTTCAGACACCTGGCCAGAAGGCCTTCGATTGCATCTTATCAATACGCCTGAAGCTTTGAAGCAATGGACTCCCTCTCTTGCCGACCTCCTTCAATCCTGCGTCAACGACGATCCTCCCTCTTCGGCCCTGGGTTTCCACGCACCTCTATCTACCACAAAGGCCACTGCCTTTTGGCTCGCCCTATCTCCTCAACTCTCCACCTCAGCCACACTCTTCGTAGTGGCCCGTGACTCAACAGTAGTCGGAACAGTCCAACTCGTAACATACGCCAAAGCCACTTTCGCACACAAGGTTGAAATCGCCAAGTTACTGGTCCGAGACGAAGAGAGAGGCCTTGGCTTGGGAAGGAAATTGATGGAATTTGCGGAGAGATATGCGAAGGAGGTTTTAGGGAAGAGTATGATTATGTTGGACACGGCATCGGATACGCCTGCGAGGGGATTTTACTTGAAGTTGGGATATACGGAATGGGGAGTTTGTCCGAATTATGCGACGAGTGCGGATGGTCATCTACATGACTGTTCGTTCTTTTGCAAGTTCCTAGATGACTAGTAAATTCGGTGCAATTGGCGCCATTTCTCAGAAGCACGCGGCATCACCGGGGTACGTTCAGTATGTGGTTTAATTGAATTGTTATACAGCCACTGCAGAGACACCTACGAATATGCATACTGCGTCATGTGATAACCAGGAATAATTCCAGAAAGTCCTGATTCTCGGCCCAGCCACCCCCGAAAATCATCCCATCACGAATTAAGCTTGATCATACAAGGATTGATTGGTATTCCATTTATCCGCCTTCCAGTCCGGGGTAAACAGCCGCCAAGCAGAGGCCTGATTGAAGCGTCTACCAATCCAGCGGGGGATCGACATGCTAAGATTCTTAGATTGGGGGTTATCCCCGCGTTTAACCTTGATTAAACTCATGACGCCGCATGGCATTCGGCGTGAGATGTACCGAGATAGCTATAAAACATGTCATTCTCTGCACTTTGTAGTTTACCAATTGACCACTCACTGCACTCAATTGACAGTCAATTGGCACAATGATTCTCTCCCTCCTTACCTTTGCGTCTCTCACAAGCGCAGCCTGGATCGTCCCCGGCGCGCGTTGGAAAGATACAGACGGCAACCTCTTCAACGCCCACGCCGGCGGTTTGTGTGTCGATCGCGACAGTGGTAAATTCTTCTGGTTCGGAGAGTACAAGACTGAAGAACAAGAAGAAGGCGGTGGTATCTCCGTCTACAGCTCTTCTGATCTTGCGACATGGGAGTCTCACGGTCTAGCGCTTACGCCTGAGGAGGGTCATGAGCATATTTCTCCCGAGAGTATTATTCAACGACCCAAGGTTTTGTACAGTGAGGAGACTGGAAAGTATCATGTAAGTGGAAATATTGGAGTTTGTAAGGCAATGCTAATAGAGTAGATGTGGTGGCACGCCGACGATAGCAAGTACAGTCTTTTGCTGCAAGGACTCGCAACATCCGACAACATCGCCGGCCCGTACGAATTCAACCACGCCATCGCACCACTAGGAAACTGGTCCCAAGACTTTGGCGCCTTCACAGATTACAAATCCGGAAAGTCTTACGCTTTATACTCCAACGGTGACCGCGTCGAAGGTCGAGATGTATACGTCAGCGAGTTCAACAGTAATCTCACCGACATCAAGAGTGTCACACATCGGTTCAACAAGTATGATTTCGAAGCACCGACTATTCTTCAGACAGAGAAGAGCTACTGGACACTCATGAGCCACAAGACTGGTTACCGACCCAACAGTGAGTTGTGAGATGCACTGAGTAGACGTGCGCTAATTTGTGCAGATGTCGTGGCTATGAGAGCTGATAAGCTCGAGGGACCTTGGTCACAGCCTTTCTTTGTGGCGCCGGCTTATACGAGGACTTTTAGTACTCAGTCTGGATTCTCGTGGAGGATTAATGGCACGAAGAAGACTACTTATCTCTACATGGCTGATCAGGTATGCCCATCTCACCCAACTACTTGACGTCTACTAACCAATTCAGTGGGATCTTCCTTCGATCTGGGAGAGTCGTAATGTTTGGCTTCCTATCGAGATTGACGAAAAGGACAAGAGTCTCAAGGTTGTCTGGCACGATATTTACGACCTCAACGTGTAAGTGAAGTTGACAGATGATATGGACAAGACTGACAAGTGCAGAAAAACTGGTGAATGGAAGCCTATTAAGGGAAAGACCTATCCCGCTAGTAAGGCTAAGCTTGACGGAGATGCTTTCCTCCAAGAAGCTGTAAGTTGATGTTCTGATATGAGGGAATAGTACTAACTTGTGCAGACCTTTGGAACAGACCATGTAATCGCAACAGGAATCCAGGGCAACGACAGCACAATTACCTTTGAAGTTGAAGGCAAAGGAACCGATCAATGGGTATCATTCTACCATCAAAGTACGTCTCCCCTCTATTATACCCATTGACAACCAACTAATACTCCCAGACATTGACGACATGGGTTTCGGTGATCAACCGATGGGTCAACCCGACCGCATCAACGGAACATGGGCTGTCCGCCGCATCAGCAGTGTAGTTGTCAACAACGAGACTGACAAGGTACACACTTTGTTCCAGAAGGATACACACAAGGGAATTATTCTTTCGACCCCTTTGTTGTTGCCTTTGAAGAAGGGTAAGAATAGTATTACTGTTGGTGGACTTGATAATGGAAAGGGGCATTTCAAGGGGGCGGATTTGGATAGGATTGTTGTTTATCCCCCTGAGAAGAAGAAGGAGAAGAGGTTCTTTGGACTGTTTTAGGTTGGTAGATTGATAGAGCAGTTGATAGAAGGGACTACATGAAGACCTCTGCAATGGTTCCGTCCTTATCGTTGGCTGAAGTTAAAGTTGATCTACTTGTAAATGTGAATGTAGCTGACACGAAAGATTATTTGAACGAGTCTTCTAGTCATACATGCGGAGAAAGGATGATAATAGACTGACTGTCCTTTGCTCAAGTCACGATTACCAACCAGAACTGTAGACTCGCTTCTCTATTAATTATTCATCACAGTTCAGCCTGTGCCAATAGCCTGACCACCCTTCGTAGTGATTATCCAATGAATTTATACCAATTTGTTGACTCTCTGTCCTTAGCCATGCCCACCATGTTCTCACGAACAGAGGCCAATTCCGTCTCTGCCGGCGCCAACAAACAAACCCATTGTCCCTTCTTTACCGATGCTTGTCACAGCCATGAACACCGAAACATTGATACAATGCACGAACAACTATCACAATGATCTAACATAAAACTCCCACAACTTCCACAATTTGGTCTCTCCGTACCAGCCAACCGACAACCCTCGGCTTTACAACATCTGAACCACCTCAAGTGACGAAATCAAGGTAAGTTAATAAACGACTCTCTCGATCAACTCCACTGACAGAAACGAGGTGAGACAAGATGATGGAAATCTTCTACAAGTGGCCCAAGGCCCTACCCGCCAAATCACACTGGCCTACCCGTCTTATCCCCTTCCTTCTCCTCATAATCCCTCTCGGCGCAGCTCTCCCCTGCATCTGGCTTTTACTTTCCGATATTTGGCTTCAGATCTTCGGCACCCTCTTCGCCCTCCGGTACACTCGTCTATTCGCGCATCTTCTCGCTTCATTCCTGTACCGTCCCTTCTCACCAAGCCCGTATCCCAACTTCTCCCGCAGCGATGTGACCGTCGTTCTTCCCACTATTGACCCTAAAGGCCCTGACTTTGAGGAATGTGTTCGTAGCATTCTTGCGAACCATCCAGCTTTCATTCTGGTTGTTACCGTCGGAGATGCGCTGAAGCAAGAGTGCATTACTGTTATACAGGAACTAGTCGCTAATGCATCTCACACAAGAATCTCCGTCGCTGCACTTTCAGAACCGAGCAAACGTCGTCAGATTACTCATGCAATGACCAACGTCTCCACAGCTATTACAGTATTCGCTGACGATCATGTTTCCTGGCCTGATAACTTTCTTCCCAATATCCTCGCTCCTTTTGAGGACAACAACGTTGGAGTAGTCGCTACCAAGAAGCGAGTTCGTCGTACTACACCTGGAATTTTCTCTTGGCAGTCTATCGTCAATTTTATCGCTTGTAACTATCTCCAGCGCCACAACTGGGAACTTCGAACTTCCAACGCCCTCGACGGAGGTGTCTTTGTCGTTTCTGGCCGCACAGCTGCTTATCGCACTGAATTCCTCAACGACACCGACTTGCTTCAGAAGTTCTGCCATGAAAAGTTCTTTTTCGGATTGCTCGGTGGTGATGGACTTGGCCCTGATGATGACAACTTTCTCACCCGAGAAGCTATGAAGAAGGAGTGGCTTATCTTCTTTCAAGACTCTGACGAAGCGACTATTGAAACAACTCTTGGTGAGTGGCCCAAGTTCAAGGATCAACTTATGCGCTGGGCTCGTACTACTGTCCGCAGCAACCCAGTCATGCTCCGCGATCCAATCTTTCTCTTCCGATATCCTTGGAGTGCCTTCATGGTCTACTGGGCCGCTTTGTTCAACATTGCACTCTTCTGGGACGCCGCGCTGATTTTCACTCTCTTTATGAGCAATTACGGTGGCATGGCTGATATTGTCCTCCTTCTCCTCTTCATGTTCTGGAGCAAGGTCGTCAAGCTGATCCCGCATTTCCTCAAGTACCCTCAGGACTTTCCTCTGATGTTTTTCCAGATAGTTTTCGGGTATGTGCATGGATTTATTAAGCTTTGGGCTCTGATTACCTTTTGGGACTGTGGTTGGAGTGGACGCAATCTGGAGGGTGTTGGACAGGCTGAGCTTGATACTCGGTTCACCTGGGTCAATCAGATCACACACCAGTGGGCTTAGTCGATGGAAACCTGACCAGATCGGGTAAGGTAGGAGTGGGTTTTAGATTCAGATGAACTATGTATACATTGGCGTTGTAGCATTAAGGCAAGGAATGGGTTGTACTTTGTTTGATACCGGCTGATCGGTTGGTGGAGTTTGAGATACCCCAAGATAGACTTCACAATTGACAAGCATGTTCTTTCAGAACCAAAATGGCCTGACCAATGTTGAAACGAGTGATGACGATAGTGTCCGGTAAGACTTGAGTGATTGTAATATCCTTGCACTACAGTGAGTATCCTAGTTCTTAAAATCCGGGTTCATCTCCTCCTCCAACTCATAGTAAACCTGAAACTCGCAATAACAAATCTCAGGGTCACTCTCAACATCAAAATTAAAATCCGCCTCCTCGTCCTCAATAAGCACCTTCTTGCCCCCCGCAGCATCAGCAAGCAACTGCACCCGACAACTATTCTCCATAGAAGTATACAACCAAGCAGCTTCATCCACTGTCTGTCCGACTGTCAGAATACCATGGTTTCTGAGGATGCAGCCTTTGCCCTTGGGTCCCATTGCCGCGGCGATGCGCTCTCCTTCTTCACTACCCAGTACGACACCGCCGTACGCGTCATAAACGCTATGAGCGTCGCCTCGGAATTTACAAACATCTTGCGTAAGCATCTCTAGCCTCTTCCCAAAGACAGAATAAGCTTTGCCGTAGATGCTGTGTGAATGACAAATAGCATGTACATCCTCTCTAGCCTTGTGAATACTAGCATGGATCAAAAAGCCGGCTGAATTTGGTGGTCGGCTTCTGTTTCCACCGATGACTTCTCCGTCAAGATTGACAAGAATCATATCGCTGACTTTTAGCAAGCCAAAGTGTCTGCCTAGAGGATTTGTCCAAAAAGCATTGGGAAATTCGGGATCGCGTACGGAGATGTGACCGCTCATGCCTTCGACGTAGCCTTCGCGATGCCAGTGGCGGAATGCGGCGGCGAGATGCTCGAGTTGCCATTTGCGGTGGGATGAAAAGTCTGGGTGTTTGGGGATTCCTTGGAGGACGACTGAGCCGTGGGACATTGCTTGGAGGGGGGTTTTGTCTTTGAGTTCATGACCGTGGGAAGATTTGGTGACAGACATGGAAGTCTCGGGTTGAACCGCGGTGGGAGCCATTATGAGTTGTTTGTTGATGGTAATGAGATGAAGTTGATGTTTTTTGAACAAGCAACCGACAAGTTCCTTACAATTTATAACTTATGCAACTTATGTCTTTAAAAAGGCGCCCTCTAAATACCGTTTAGCTTCCTCTCGTCATGCGGGGAAATGACTTATACCCGGTGCTTATCATAAAGCGGGACCGGATATGATCCGGTTGGGGTATCATCGGACTTGCATTTAGAAGGCGTAAACATGTTGATCACTAATAAACCCAAAGCTTCTTGTTATCCCAAGGCTGCCTCGTGTTGTTTGGCTTTGCCCATTGCACCGTTGCTAAGATGTACCAAATCGGCAATGAACCGGCTCAACTCTTGTACCGAGTCAAGATCAGAATCTGCCAATTGGAGGTGCGGGAAGAGTGTGACTGATGATGCGAGAATGTCCAAGTCAAATTGTGCTACTTTGTCCAGTGGATGGATCAGTATGTTGATGAACAAAGCAAATGCTGCTGAAGGTATGTAATACGCAAGATGTCTGTTCAGTTAGCATTTACACGCTGCCAACAAAGGAACGACTGACCCAAAGACATCCTGGTCTAACAGGTTCTCCTCTTTGAACATTCGCAACGTTGTCCGGCTTGCTTCCAGTGTCAAATCACTACTTGAATGATAAACACTATGCAAATCATCAGGTAAACTCTCATTCATCGCGTAAGCAGCACCACAGCGTCGAATTGCTGTATGGATTATCGTCGTCAGGTAATTATATTCCAGTTGTAAATGGATCCGTCTTCGTTTGTGCAGCGATGACATTTGCGGTTTGTCTGGCGATGGTGAAAGTTTCGGTCTGAACGCAAGAGGGATGCTTTGGCGCCATGTTTCGAGATCGAGGTCTAATTGTCGTACGTGACATAATATCGTACCATCTTGAAGATTGGGGTTTGCTAATGAACAAAGGAATAGACAGATGTTTTCTTTGAGAAGACTGAGTTGTAAATCCTGCGGGAATTGAACCATGGAAGGACCTGGTTGAAGTGTGTATATCTCATGAAACCCTGCTGGAAGTGTTAAATCGCAGTAATCTCTTGTAAGAAGAGGCGGTCGTCCAAAACGAATCGAAATGTCTTTGTCCAAGATGTAGCAAAGCCAGAAGAGATTGCGAATATGGTTCTGACGATGTTGATCAGAAGGACGGCCATGGTAGAAGCAGTGACCTTTCAAGTCGTAGATTATCGTACAGGCGATAGAATGAAGCATCGCTGCATCTTCCCACTGTCCTAATAGACCTCTGTAGATGTGCTAAATTGTCAGTAGCAGCAAAACAAAAACAGTCGTCTAGACATCTTACCAGCACTAGTGCCGTTTGCAAAGTTTCGACTGTCCTTTCTTGACAACTTTGTATCAGATAGCTCTGTGCTTTGCTGGCGTATATACTGCCCCCCAGTATAATTGAGGTCTCTTCGGAGCTCTGCAGCTTGGAAACCATAGCTACTGCTGCCAGAACAAACGCTTCTGAGCTTCCCTGACTATTAAGGGCTGGAGGGTTGTAAGCCGCGTCAATAGTCTCGGCGATAGTAGCAGGGTCTATGATGGGATAGATAGATCGCCATTCCGAAAACAGAAAGGATTTCAGCAACTCTTCTACTATCTGCCGCTCAGGCAATGCTAGCCTTGGATGAGACAAACCGTCAGAGGACTGCGTTCCGAAAAGGCGGAAGCTATTCAACCCTGGCCTCTCGCCAATCTTGGATGCCATCCAATCAACCCCCTTCTCTGAGAAGATTGGTACGCCTTTGAAGTACCAGTGTTGACCGAAACATATCTCGTTCTGTACCTGTCTCGTGGGCTGATAGGCTTGAGGGGTCAGCGAGGAGGGACTTTCTTGAGCTGTTGCAGTGGTGGCTGACGATAAGGGCGTGATGTGACTACTAACAGCCGGTGACGCTCCAACCGATGAACGAAGTTGCTGGACAGTCTTCTCAAGCTCCGTGACTCGACGTGTAAGTGCTTGGACGTGAGTTATAAGGGTAGCTCTGCCAGGTTGTTAGTTTCATGGTTATTCAAGATTGCTAGATTGAGAGATGGCTACAGATCATCTGGTCTCTTCCTCTGTGACTCTCGCATAACAGCACATTCCAAGTTGTGATTCGCACACCACTCGCATGGTACATTGGGATCAGGCTTTATGCATTGGATCTTGGCTATTAGTAACGGTTGGCTGTTGGTGAAGAGGGAAGGTTACCTTGCGTCTGTAGCACACGTCACAGGCCCTTTTGATAGGCATTTTGTAGTAGCAGTTGCAGAGGATGGTGATACGGGAATAACGGAGGGTCGGAGTCCGGGTGGTATTTAACAGGGACCTGAGCTAACTCCACCCTAGGCCGTAGTGAGACAAGTGTCTTACCCATTGGCAGATACCATTGGTAGCTTGAGCCACGGAGTCCGAACGCCGCTGACAGAGGTGACGCTACTGAAGAAATGTCTCAGTCTGACCAATCATACATCGAAGATGACTTGCACACTTCATACGGAGAATTTCAAGACCCAGACATCACCCAGCCGTTCATTATCCTCCGCAAGACCACCATAGACAATTACCCTATTTTCCGTCAGATCAGCATCATACCATCCTCTCGCTGCAGGTCCACCACCCGTCTCTACCCTGATCCAGCTGCCCCCCTGGAGGTCGAAAGCCCAGACATCAGATAGCATCTTTCCAGCGCCTGCATGACCTTGAGAACTTGGATCTCTCTCGCCGAACATCGTTAGTAGATAAGGCTTGTTGTTGACTAAAACGGAAAGGATAGTTGAGACACTTCTAGCTTCCGGACCTTCCTTGCCATCAGGTTTGAACGTGATGGTGGACCACGATGACTCTTTGATGTCGAAGATATCTAGTGCACCGCCTTGTTCTGTATTTCCGTCGAACCCATTCATTCGGTAAATCTTTTCATCAAGAAAAGCAATTGATGCTCCACCTCTAGCGGGACCAGGTGCAGAAGGTAACTCGGCCCAAGATTTCTTCTCAACGTCAAAGACCCAGAGGTCACTCAGTCTACCCTGAGCAGGACATCCAGAGTGGATATAAATCTTATCAACCCCGTCGGATGTGATACAATGGTAACTTCTACCCTCAGGCAAAGATGCTAATGGATCAGTGGGAGTAATGAGGTCCCATGTATTTATACTTGTGTCGTAGCACCACAGAGAGCCGGCTTCTTCAATTGGTTTCATCTCTAACCCGCCACGGCCGGAGAAGATGTAAATCTTGGAATTGATTGTTGTGCTTGGGGACCCAACCCGTGGAGCGGGTGCTTTCGAAGGTGCTGAGAGAGTTTGGACAGCATGGTCTGTAGAGGCTTAGTAGTTGGACGGGCAAGATAGTGTATCATTTACCTTGATGAGTATTGAGACTCACGACATCGACTCTGTTGTCAACTGGTTCCCGAGGAAGCAATTCGCCACCGAAGATGAATGCTTTTTGGTTGACGATGGACACAGCCTGAGAAGAACGGCTGAGTCGTTTGCTTGAAGCGATGAGACTCCAGGTAGCGGATAATGTCTCCAAGGAAGCCATGGTGAGTACTTGGATTAATGAAATGAAGGAATAGGATAGTTGAATGAGGTCAGCCGAATACATCGACAGCTACTTAAGGAGGTCTTATATAAATTATATCTAGGTTCGCAACTACTGTCTATCTATCAAGGTATCGGAGTCCGAACGCCGCTGACAAGTTGGATATATGGATCCAGTCCTGTGGACTGCAAATCAGATTAGATTAGATCAGATCAACCATAGGGGCCGCGACGGTTTAGCCTAACTTGTGTAAGGCATTGACTAAGTTTCCTTGAACTGATGACATGTATCCTAAGCAGTTGCCCGAAATCATCTAAATCTCGGTAAATGAGTCACCAAGGCCATGCATGTATTTGCAGCTGTGATATTAAACGCTACAGCCAATCAGATATAAGTAAGTATGCTGACTTTACTGATCTAGCCAATCAGAGAGTCTTTGTGATGTCATGCCATCTTCTCCGCTGTCAGACAATAAAGGCTCGGTCTCTACATTATTTTGCTGTAACTTTTCGCTCTTCAACCTCATCACTATCTCTCACTTAGTTTCTCATCATGGATCAGTCCACTTCAGCCTTCGATAAAGCCTTCGCAGAGAGACTCTGTGACTTGCAAGTCCCCAAAACTATCAAGTTTTCCCCCAACGGAGAAAAGATAGTTTACTCAACTTCCCTGGTTGGTGGCCAACGCAAAGGCAAGAACAATGTCTCTGCCTTGTGGCTCGCGACAAACGAAGCCAGTTCCTCTAGACAATTAACTCGGGGGATCTCCAACGATACATCCCCAACTTGGCACCCACGCGATAATAGCCGTATTGCATTCTTATCTGATAGGGCTAAGCCGGGTGAAAGCTCTGCCATTTGGCTTCTATCTCTAGATGGGGGTGATCCACTCCCTTTGACAAAGGAAGATAACGAGCAAGATATCGAGTCCTTTGCTTTTTCTCCGGATGGAAAGACAATTGCATATGTCTCACTGGATGAGAAAGAGAAAACAGATGAGGAGGAGGATGAAAAGCCCGAGGTTTGGGGCGAAAAGTGGGACTATGCTAAACTTAGACTTGTGGACGTAGAGACCCTCGAGACCAAGGTCCTTCTTGGTGACGGGCTATCTACGTTTTTAGAACTCTGGCCACACATTGGCGAGATCGCTTGGAGCCCTGACGGGCAGTCTTTGGTATTCATGAGCACTCTGAACCCTCATATCGAAGAGGCTATGTTGACAGGCACCTCTATATCTACCATTAACGTAACGACTGGCGCTGTCAGAAATCTCTGCAAGGTTATGAACGAACCGTATAACCTGATCTGGGCACCTGACGGGAAAATTTATTTTATCACAGGTACGTTCTGAGATTAGAGTCGCGGTTTTTAACAATGAGACACTTGTGACCACGGGTCCTATGCTTGCACAAGACCTTGTCTTGCCGTAAACTAATTACATTACAGGCACGCCAGCAGATAAAGATTCGGGGGGAAGAGCAGTGTACACGATCGACCCAGCGGCCAGAAGTTCGGAGTTTACCCGCGTTACGTGCGAGAACGACGACGCCGATGATATACGTATCGTAAGCGATAAGATATTCATCAACCGACAGGGTAGAATCGGTAGCACCATCGGCGAAATCGGTGGTGTGGACCTCTTCGCTGAGACTGACATTTGGGCTTGGGATGCCCACATAAACCGACAGGGTATTCCATTCTTAGCGGCTAGTCTCTCAGATGTCAACACACCATACGACGTCTTCATCATTGGAGGTCCCGAGAGAACACGAGTCAAGGTTTCTAACCACGGCAAGCCACTTGAAAATCATTCCTTTGGCTTCTGTGATAGATTCACGTGCCAATCTTCTGATGGAGAAGTCGAGCTAGATGGGCTCTATCTCACTCCTGCGTCAAGAAAGAATGATGCTCCAAAGGTGCCGCTTCCAACAGTGGTTCTAATTCACGGCGGTCCTAGAGACCGCAACTGCGATGGTTTCGACACATCTTGCTTCAACTGGGCGCCTTACCTTCTGTCAAAGGGCCACGGCGTCCTTCTGCCTCAGTACCGAGGCGGATCAGGCCGTGGGGAGAAATTCGCCATGTATAGCGTGGGTGGACAAGGAAAATACGATTACCAGGATGTAATTAGCATTACAGACGCTGCTGTCAAGAAGGGCTATGCCCACCCCGAAAAGCTGATGGTTGGAGGGTGGAGTCAAGGCGGTCTCTTGACATACCTCTGCAGCGTTCGTAACGGTGACCACGGCCTAGGATGGCGCTTCAAGGCCGCTATTGCAGGCGCAGGAGTCGTTGATATAGAAAGTCTCGCAATGACGGCTGATCTCGGCTCGACGTATGAAGTTGAACTCGCAGGGGGGCATACGATCTGGACTCTACCGCGGGATGATACAAGGAATCGTCAGGGTAGTGCTATTTGGGAGGTATCTGCTGCGATGGACCGGTCTCGTCGTGAGGGGAAGACTGTTATACCTCCCATGCTGATTTTGCACGGTGAAAAGGATGAACGGTGCCCGTTTTCGCAGGCGGAGGGGTTTAGAAGAGCTTTACGGCATTACGGTCTCAAGTGCGAATTCGTGAAATACCCTGGCGAGGGACACGGGATTGAGAAGCAGGCTTATTGGCTTGACATGTTGGAAAGGGTCGGGCGATGGTGTGATACGTACATTGGCGACTCGGAACCACCATTGTCGATCCGATAAAGGACGGATAGCTTTTTGTAATTTCGTGTTCTTGGTGAAGCCCTGGCTCTTGAGAACGCTAGAGGAGCAGAAGAGATAAATAAGATATGGAATGCTTTAGTGGATTTTATGCAACTTCAGGTAAATCACGATGCTATGCCGTTTGGAAATCCGGACCTTGCACGCTATTGTGTGAACGTCCTTCACTTGAACATCTTTCAACACCAATAGTAAAATAGGTGAGAAACAGATAAAAGGATATAACTCCAAACTTTTAGTCTGCTTATTCTCTGAAAACATAACAGATAGACGGAAAATAGAATAATTTAGTCCCCGTCGGTAACATTACATAAAGAATCAGGCGATTTTCCTATTTATCGGAAAGCATCAAGAATGATTTGCCCGATACAGGGTAGGGTAGTTGAATTGATGAAGAATTACAAATCATGGCCCCACGTCGCCCAAAATGTGCTAGTCTTCACGGATGTTTATTTACCGGCTCGGTAAACACCATCATTGGTCAATGAAGCTTCAGATGGTCAGTGGAACCGGTAAATGCCTCGGCACGGAAAACGCCAAACTCCATAATGACGATTGTCACGGAGTGATATAAGAGCCCGTCAAGCTGATATAAGAAGCCATGATCTGCCAAGCTTCCAAAAACATCCAAACTCATATCTGTCTCATTCAACTCAACAAAACTCATTCGTCGTCATGGGCCTCACAGTTCACCACCTCCAGGTCTCTCAGTCAGAGCGCATCCCCTGGCTCTGCGAAGAACTCAACATCCCCTACGACCTAAAACTCTACAAACGGTCTCCCCTCCTCGCACCACCAGAGTTCAAGGCTCTTCACCCCATGGGCGCAGCCCCCGTTATCCAAGATGATGATCTCACCCTCGCCGAAAGCGCCGCTTGCGTAGAGTACATCTCGCAAAAATACGCTTCCGGCAAACTCTTCGTCCCACCATCCTCCCCAGCATACGCAGACTTTCTATACTGGTGGCACTTTACACCCGGCACACTCTTTCCTGCGCTAGGAAGAATCATGTTGATTCAATCCGCCAAACTCCCCGATGACATGCCCGCAGTGCAATTCGGAAAAAAGAGATATAACCAAGCTCTGAAGATGTTGGATGATAGACTTGCCAATAATGAGTGGCTTGCTGGAGAAGAGTTTACTGTTGCTGACATCATGGTTGTTTTCCCACTTACGACGATGAGATACTTTTCGCCATATAGTTTGGAGGGGTTTGATAATGTTTTGAAGTATTTGGAACGAATTACGGGACGGGAGGCGTATAAGAGGACTATGGAGAAGATTGATCCGGGTATGGAGGCCGCTATTGGGGCCAATCCTCCCAAGAGCCCTTTTAAGCTGTAGTGGTGTTTACTCCTTGTGAGTAGTTTAGATCTCTCAACTCAGGTTACATCTCAATTGAATGAATGAATATTTTCGATATAACAATCTGTCCATCACTCGATGTGCGATTCTTTTGCCGTCAATTCCTGGAGTATCCACTATCCATCACTCAGCCTCAACAATCTTCTCATCAGTCATCACCAATCGAGGAATACTATTCTTAAACACATTCCCCGGATCAAACCTTTCCTTCAATCCCAAAAGAGTATTATAATGCTTACCGTAAATCCTCTTCAAATCGTCCCCATGGTCACCCAACGAAACATAGGATCCCTCAAGCACATTATCCGCATCCTCCCACTCCAACTCTGATTTAACCTCACGACCCCACTTAACCCGCTCCTCAGCGACATCCTTATCGTTGGTAAGGGCGTAAATCTCAAACATATGATGTCTTGCTCTAGTACCAAAGACTGAAGGAGCGGGCTCTTCTGCAGGGAGGAGGGTGTGATATGCAAACATCGCGCCACCGCCAGGAGCATTTGCAGAGTGCTTGCTAAGGATAGAGATGGTTTTTGAGGTGAGTGTCTTGATACTGACTGTAAAAACACGGCCGAAGAATGGACCTGTGAAAGCTTTTTCATTCTTTTCGAGAAGCTCGGCCATGGTGATTTCTTCTGTGGACTGCATGATGCAGGGCGCTGCACTTGCGCTGTTTTTAATCCAGGAGTGACCTTCTTCTTTATCTCCATGCCAAGTTGCTCCGATCGTTAGAACCGTTCCCAGGTCTGGGACATTCAGGATGAAGGGCTGAAGTTGAAGATGAACTGGGAGTTGGTCTGTTGCGACAAGATTCTCGTAGTAGTTGGTGTAGGAGTTTAGGGTGGTAGGTAAATCACTTGATTCAAAGATTATAGTCGACGAAAGAATCTTAAATATTAGCATTAGTTCTGAAAGATAGGAAATGACTTACCGTGCTGATAGGATAGACCTTGATAGTCAACTCGACGATAATCCCGAGTGACCCGCCACCACCTCGAAGACCGACCAACATATCTTCATCAGCATCCTGTATATCCCCCTTCGCATTGACAACCTTTGCATCGATAATCTGATCAACGCCCATTCCATAATGAGATGTCAAAGGCCCATAGCCCCCGAGAGTAGCCCATCCGGTATATCCGACCGAAGCAATAGTCCCGCTAATCAATCAGCAACACTCCATCTACCAAGAAGGTACTTACACAGGCGTAGTCAACCTCTCTTTACCTAGAATCTCGCAGAGCTCTCCACTGAGGATTCCACCCCCCACCTTAGCACTTTGTTTATCGTCTGAGATGGCAACATGCTTGATATCTCGCATGTCAATGACTAGCGCTCCTTGGACGAGGGTGCGAGTAGCACAGTCATGACCACCTGTTCGGACGCAGAAGTCGACGTTGTTCTTGAGACAGAAATGAAGAATTGAAGAGACGTCATCTGCGGTTTGGGGTCTAACGGTTGCTAGAGTTTGGATGGGTTTGCCAATGAAGCATTCTTGGAGTTTCGTGTAGTCAGGATTGTTGGGCTGGTAGAGCTTGGCTTCAGTGCTTGAGAGGTGAGCTTCCAACTCTGCCAACATGTTTGATGAGTCCATAATGATAAGAAGAATAAAGTGAGAGTACATAATTAATATGCGACCTTTGGCAGAATTTATAACAACAAGCAGTCCATGGAAGCTGACGGCTGACAAACAGCTACATCGATCGTAGCATAACTATATTTCGAGACATCCTGCTGAAGACTCCAATCATCGCTCGATCAATACGCCGAAGTCTCATAGAAGGCGGGGTCAATGCAGATCTACTTAGTGCTTACTTTTTACGTCAAAGGAAAAGACCGAGAATGTCGATACACCGCGCCTCGTACACCTTTCCTACCATACCGTATCAACTCAAAATAACCAGTAGTGTCTGAGTAATGTTATCGTATCTTGGCCCCAAGAGCTTTATGCTAGCGCCAACACAATGGAGCCTGGAGACCAAACGAACCCGTGTGCCAAGTGCGTTAGAGGTCGGTTCCTCCACTTTCAGCGCTAAGTTCCGTCTTACCGCCCTGTAGCCCCCTGAACAAATTATTCCATTTTTTACCGTGAACACTCTTGCTGCTGTAGTTACAATGCAACCCTTCTGGTCTCTCCCAGCGTTGATGATCTGGTTCCTTTCGGGACTTGGATCATCATCAGCAAAGGAAGTCCGTTTCTATTTTCAGGCACTTGATGTCTCTCCTCTCAATCGTGCCAGCGATGCCTGCATTGCAATTTTTACCGTCAACGCCCCATGCCCATCCATAGGTGATTTTGGTATGGACACAGATCTTTCTCTTGATACCATCGAGTGAAAAGACCTTCTACAAGGCTCTTTCTTAAGAAGCTTGAATGGCCTACAGGACTCACTCAAAGAACAATGCGGCTCAAAAGCCAGCTATAAACTATACTCGGATGATTCTATATGGAAGCCTATATATGCTATGGAGGAAGCAATCCACGACGTTGCACGCGCGTATGTGAATAAAGGGTCAGTCTGGAATGAACAATCGCTTGATATTCCTAGCTATGCTAACAGGAGCTACAAACAACAGTCGAGGAATATTGCAACATGTGGTTTCAGATGCCGCCCAGGCGTGTAGCCTTTTGCGATGAATGCTACAAGATCATCTTGTGGCAAGATGATCCATCGTCGTTATCAGAGGACACCTCAGACAGCTCGAGATGCGGTATAGGACAGTCCACAAACCCATACCAACCACTGCTGATTTTATCGTAAGTGGTCTTTGAACAGAAAAGTCAAAGTTCTTACTGACATGTACAAGTCCAACTTGCAGTTCAAAGCATACTCTCAAAGCTGGCGACATGTTCCTCAGTTTTGACAATTATATACGCGCTGAGTAAGAGTCCACAACTGAGCCGGAAGATGCCACAAACGCTAATATGGCATGTTCGTTAGAGATGTTCAAGATTACCCCATAGCCAATGGTACCCGTACGGACTGTTGGGATTATCTCTGGTGGGACGAGAGAAGAGCGGGAAGTCCAATTTCTTGTCAGAACGCAGCAGAGGGTGCTGAGATATCCCTTGAACAGTTCTTCCTCTGGAATCCCAGTTTGGATCAGAACGTGACGGCGGAAGGAACACCTACTTACGATTTCCCATGCACGATCTCGCCTTATGTTTCATACTGCATGCAACTTGAAAGCCCGACGCCTACACCAAAGAAACCCTTCGTTCCCCCGTCTCCTCGGGCTGAAGGCGAGATTGCGAGCTGCGTGCGCTGGTTCATGGCATACTTCCCTTGCAGTACCCAATTACTAAATATCAGGATGAGTATGGAGTTGATGCACAAATACAATCCTTCTCTCAAGGAGGATTGCAGTGGATATACTCTGGGCACATACTACTGCTACAAGACACTCGAAGATTACCACGGTTACGGCCTCCGTCGCGAAGACAAGTCGAAGTCGACCTCTCCACAATCTGTGCCAACTGCAGTTGGTACAAGCAGCGACAAAGCGCGGCCAACTGATGTCATTTAATATTCTCTGTTTGAAACTTTGTGGATAATAAAACTGTCTGGTTCGGTAGCTTTTTTTCTTCTTCCACATAGCAGCATGTGCGGGGCGTGGCCCATTAGACTGGTAAAATGAATGCCAAGAATCTATTAGAGGCTAGATCTAGCGGTTGCCTAGTGGTGGATTTCTTCGTCAGCCAATGTCTATAAATACTTGGGTCCCCTTGTGATAAAACACGGAAAGAATGCCAAACAACTATCATTTTCTTAGCATTCGAAGAATCAATTACCATATACGTCTTGCGACAATATATCCGTAAAGGTCTACTTAACAAATCGAAATTGCTTTTAGGACCATTCTTCGCCATGGCTAGAAGTTACCACAACAAAGCGCCACTGCGAAAGCTTTATCGGACAGCGACAGGTCCTCGAACCATCCCATTGACTGACCCGAAAGGAATCCACCTACCAAGAGAAATCTCCATCGGACGTATCAACGTTTGGTCAAGGGACGAAGACTCGGTCATTTTCGTACCTGAGCGGGTCGAGGAGGAAGCTGGCGAGTCGGACGCTCCATGGCGGGGGGATTCAGAGGCTTTTACCTGCTTCAAAACGTCCTTTGCTTACAACGTGATTGGTCAAGAGCATCCAGGAATAGTCCCGTCAGTCTTCTTGAAGCGGTCAGTCTAGATCTCGATACTGATTTCAAACAGGGTGCTAGGACAAGATGCCTGGACGGGTCTTCCCATTCTTCGAAAGCCAACATATGGCTCACTTTGGACTTTCTTCAAGGAATACGAGGAAAGACTTTACAGCGGCCAAGCTGGAGCCACATTGCCTAACTCTCGCATAAAGCCGGAGTTCCTACCTTTAGCCTACCAGTGGAGCTTGCAGCTGTTGTCGGCCCTTGCGTTGATGCACTCTCACAGCATAGCCTATGGAGAAATCATCCCGGATTGCTGCTGGCTATCAGCAGAAACCCTCGACATATCACTAGCAGGCTTCCTAGGATCAGAATTCCATGATCCAAAAACAGGCTGGAACTGTCCTGGTTGGTTTCTCACCTACAACGAGTTTTCACCAGATGCACTTTCACTATCGAGGGAGGGTGTACCAACACTTCAAACGGATATCTTCATGTTTGCGAGACTGATGCATTGTATCATGACGTCTCACAACCCAGGGGACGGCATGGGCCGAGAAAGCGGAGAAACCGAGCGCTTGGTGAGAGATGAGGCCTGGTTGCCTGATCTTGAGGATGAGTTTATGGGGGAGATTCTTCATAGATGCTGGCGGTTCGACTATGCTAATATTGAGCAGTTGCAAAACGACGTTCGAGCTCATATTGAGTCAAATGGATGGACAATCGTGGAGGATAAACTTGAGGGGTTGGATATAGAGCGTATTAAAAGGCTACTTCAGGGCAGTGTTACTGATGATGAACAGTAAATAGACGCTCTTTCAAGTTTCACTTTATACTTATCTACCTATTTGCGATTAAAGACTCGATGACAAAACAATTGTTTGGAGGGCAAAAAGTGAGGTTCTGCCCGGGCTCGAACCGGGGACCTTCTCGGTGTTAACGAGATGTCATGACCAACTAGACCACAGTACCAAGCTGTTTTGTGAAGACTGTACAATGTGTAACTGCTCTAAACCACAAGCTCGTCATCAGTGGAGATTCAGAAGGTGACATAGACCCGATTTATTCCCACCGCGGAGAAGTCCCCATGCAAATCGCCAATTCCAGTCTCGGTAACTTTCATGGGGTTCTCCGCCGACACGAACTCTAACTTCTTTCAGCAGGTCCATGCGATGGTAAGATATTAGCGTTACACGAGAATCTATATTCGGGTAGTTTAAGCACTCGGTTCGCCGACATAACCAGTAATTCAACATGGAGATGTCGTTTTGACAGGTCCCCGCTCTGAACCCCATGCTTTGATGTTACGTAGGATATCTGGTGAATTGTTATTTATATTCCCTCATCTCCCTATATCTAACTAATGTCTTTGATGCTGTTCTGTCCCCCTTCATACATCACGCTCGACAACATGGCTTCCACAACTGTTCTGACAAACGGCCGGTTCCTCAACAGTGACCACACCTCTCACCAAAAATGCGTCATAACCCAAGACTCGAAGATAACATATATCGGCCCTGAAAATAGCGAAGCAGTCAAAAAAGCAAGATCCAGCGGCGCACAGGTTGTAGACCTGAACAATAAAGTTGTCCTCCCAGGATTCATCGACAGCCACGTCCACCTTCTCTTCTTTGGCCTCTCCCAACAGAAACTCGATTTAGGAGGATGCAAGTCATTAGAAGAAATTCGAAACAGGATCTCAACTTTCGCGAAACAGAATCCTGATTCACCACATATCCTTTGTCGAGGATGGCTTCAATCTGCAACTGATGGCATTGCCTTGGCAAGTATGATCGATGATATCGATCCGAGACCTGTCTTTATTGATGCGAATGATCTTCATTCCGCGTGGTGTAATACAGCTGCTCTGAACAAGTTGCCAATCGAAGAGATGAGAAAAAAGGTCCCGGAGTTTGTTACGTGGGACAAAGATGGGAATCCTACGGGTCTTTTGGCCGAAGCTGCTGTCACGGCGTACATATGGCCGTATCTGATCCAATCTCTTTCCATGGAGGCTAAGCTCGAGGCACTTGAAAAGGCTATAGACGCCTACTCGGCTGAAGGATATACTGGAGTTATCGACATGGCCATGGACTCAACAGCATGGGAAGCACTCCAACTCCTCCGCGAGCAAAAGGGCATAAATCTTCACATCGCAGCGCATTGGTTCGTGCCTTATGAAGCAGACCAAGCTCTTCTCGACGGGCAAATCCAAGAAGCTATCGAGATGCATAGCAAATTCCATCCCTCCAGATCACCAGACTTCTGCATTGTGGGTGTAAAGCTCATTTGCGATGGTGTGGTAGATGGATGTACAGCTGCCCTATCCTATCCCTATGGCGAATCAACTGATCTCGTTCAACCACTATGGCCGGCAGAGGCTATGAATAGAGCACTTGGTCAGATTACGAAAGCTGGGATGCAGTGTGCTATACATGCTATCGGAGACGTTGCCGTTACGCAGGCTATTGAAGCTATAGCGAGTACCAACAATCCCACCGCTCGTCATCGAATTGAACATTTGGAAATGGCCACGCCGGAAGATGCGTCAAGGCTGGGAGGTCTAGGTATAACAGCCTCCATCCAACCCGTTCACAGCGATCCAGCTATTTTAGAAGGCTACGCAAAACTTGTCAAACCGTCAGCCTGGGAAAATGCATTCCCTTACAAAGAATGTCTCGAGGGGCACGCAAATGTTGCTATTGGTACAGATGCACCCACAGCCAAACACCTACCTTTTCCGAATTTGTATAACGCTACGACAAGACGATCTGCGCTGGAACCGGAGAGGAAGGATGTCACGAATGAGAAGAGTAAGTTGAGCTTGTTGCAAGCTATTACTGGTGCTACATATGGAGCTGCGTACTCGAGGTTTGCGGAGGGTTGGACGGGTAGGTTGGAGGTGGGATTGAGGGCGGACTTTATGGTTTTGAGAGAGATGATTACCGTTGATGGGTTGTTGAATGTTAAGGTTGAAGAAACTTGGTTTGGTGGAAGGAGGGTTTATAGGCAGAGTGATTAAGGTGGAAGAGACCTTTCTGAAGTTCAATTATGTACATATGAATGAAATGGATCTACAGGATGGCGGGACTGCATATACTGATTATCCAAGACAAGATCAAGGACTAAATCCTCCCTGAACCTCTACAATACGAAGCTCCGTTGGGGTCAAATCAGGGTTTGAAATGCCCTCCGGTCCAATATCAGCATTCCAAGAACTTGTGAGCGTCTCCTTCCTCGTATAGAACTGCGTCCACGGCTCTTGGTCACTATAGCATTCTTTCACAGGAACCGATACATTCGGATCTACCTCCAGAGGCCGCATCACCGTAGCACAAGCCGGAGCTCGGCACTTTAAAGTCGTGCCGGCAGGGGCATTGCAGACGAGGTATTCAGGAGCCACAACATTGGGTGGGCAGACCCTCAGCTGTGCTGTCTCACGACCCCTGGTGTACACGACGCAGATGAAGTTAGGAGATCCTGTGACGAGAAGGCGTCCGGTTACGGAGTCCCACGTGAGAGGTGTTGACTGGCGGCCTGTGTCGGGGCGGATGAAGTAGGGCGCGGAGGATGGCTGGGGTTCGATTTGGAGGGTTCTGCCAGCTGCGGGGCCTGTCGATGCGCTGAGTTCGAAGAGGTTTGGGATCGATGGGGACTCGGAGGTTGTAGTTGTTTCAGCCAGGGTGGTAGTTGGGATTTCAACACTGGTGTCGGTAGTTGGGAGAAGAGTGGTATCATCAGAAGCTGTGACGACAACACCAGTCTCAGTTGTTGCACTCGTAGTCTGAATAGCCTCAGTTGTACCAGCCTTGGTGGAAGACTCCGCCGTAGCCAGGTCAGTGTCAAGGGCTGTAGTCGCAGTCTCGATAGATCCAGTAACCACGGTGGAAGGGAAATCGGTCTGAAGGAAGGATGAGGACGACAAGATGGTTTCCACTACAAGAGACGTCGTATCGGTTCCTGTAAGAGAAAGAGAAGAACCTGCAGACCGAATTAGCACGTGATGTCAATAGTTGGAAGCAATCCTCACCTGTGGTGCGTGGCCGACAAACACTCCCAAAGGCCACGTCGACACCAGATAGGCTAATGCCAAAAAACAAAAAGTTGAGAGAACGCATTGAAAAGAGTGACGACGGTCAATGTGAAGAGTTGACCTGGGAATAACGGGAAAGGGGAACAGGACGACATATTTAAAGCCCAGGCCGTGGTCCGGGCCCAATTATATATCAATAGTTCAGTCTTGGCAGGGACTATCATTTTTTTGGTTGCTGGCGAACAGTTGATTGGAGATTTATGACGGGTTCTAACATTAGTAGCCTATTGTCTTACGTTATGGATTTCCCTTTGCTCTTGGCAGACCACGGTCTGAGATTGTATCCTCTATTGGCGGCTTGCCGTGACTTGTAAAAAACATCAACCTTACAGGCTTGAAGAACGGTCCCTTGTAGTAAAGTTGATAAAAGCATTAAGTAACTGGTACCACAAGAGTCCATTCTTACGTATAAAACAGATAAAATGAATTATAACTTTCTGTAGGTCTCAAGGAGGTATATTTATATTATTATGTCTGCATTTCCGAGCTGTACATTACACTGTAGCAAGCAGCTCTCTGATAATTAAATACAGCCTCTTATTTGCTGGATTTCCATCCAATAAAGCGTTTAACTGTTATATATCCACTTACCTACCAATAGAATAGATGATTACAATGTCAGCCAAAGTGCGGGGTATCTTCAACTCCCCGTTAGGCATCATACGTATTTTTCGAAGAGTCAAAATCGCTTCGAAAGGAATCATCACAAAGTCGAACCAAATCTATGCACAGTCATGTCCACGACGAAGAAAACCTGGTTTCTGCCATCTGACTTTACTTTCACTCCAGATGGATCTCTCCAGTTGGGATCAGTCATTCCTCACCCTAGCCGGCATACTGAAACTCTTGCTTCACCCCGCACTAACGCCATCGCGCTTCCAGCGATTGATGTCTTTGTCGAGAAGAACCATTCCCACTCAAAAAAAGTATCGCGGACCACAGGCCTGAGTCTATTTGCCAAGTTCATCGAAGTCGCGTCTGTATCCATTGGTTACGAGCGCAGTAATCGCGACGCTATTGACTACGGGACTGTAGACCACGAAGTCCGGAGCCTTCAGACACCTTTCAACAAGGACTTTCTAGAAAGCGTTCTCAACGTGGAAGAAGTGAAGGAACATGTTGAAAGTGGTTTATATGGAAAAAGACCCGTCTACATCGTCTCTGGCTTACGGGTAACGAACGATCCGTTTACTGTAACCATCGAGAGAGGACAGGGAAACAACGCTTCGGTGGAAGCTTCTGGCCCTACGGGGCCTTTACCAGTGGGAGTCGGTGGTAGTTTATCCGGGGGACGTGAGAAGACGAAGACTGACTCTTACGAGACTGCTCCTGGAATAGTATTCGCCTACCGCCTCCACGCCATCCGCCCTCGTGGCAGTGGAAACTTGGGATCGGAGATGTTCTCACACCGGAAGGCATTCATGTCCGGCGAGGCAGAAGCTGAGCCTATGGAGGTTGTAGATGTTGATAAGCAGATCCTTGAAGATGGTGAAGAGGAAGTGGAAGTTCCTATCAACTACGAGGAAGCTGACCTTGATGAGGAAACACGTTGTTTGTGGGTGACAGATTGAGCCGTGGGACTATGATATTCCTTTCATAATTCACGTTATGTGTTCGTTTAATCTTCCTTTGATCGGTATATTTCACAAATTCCTTCTCTTCAAGTTCGGGCTCGATCGATCAGAGTTGTCCTGGCTAGTAGGCTTATCAGCCGGCTTCTTGTCATTAATGCTATAATAAATAGCATAAATATTCCCAGATGGTAAACCTTTTATGCCGCATCTGTCCCAAAATGTACAAGTCAATTAACAACTGAATCAAGAAAGTGCAAGTAGATACTTTAAAAACTTATTGCCTCATGTCATGCCGGCTTTTCAAGGGGGACACCGCATGTGAGATAGCGACCCATGCACTCCACGGGTTCCGATTCTCATACCAGAACCAGATCGGATTCACAAATCGGTAATTACCGGTTTGCCCAGGAGCCATCTTTCCCAGTAAGCGCCTCATCCCCTCACCCGTCTTCAAACTTCTTACAGGATTCTCCTCTGCTGGAACCGAAAGAACAACTGACAGTACCTCGGCATAAGAGATCGTAGATGCTGCTATACCAGCCGCTACTGCCGTTGCTATAGATGATCCAGGATCACACACCTGTGGACCAAAGCGATCTGATATCTCCTTTTTGATGCTGTCAGGCAGGTCGTCTCCAAACGTGCCCAAGCAGAGGGTCTGTGGCTCGTCAATCAGCGGATTGCTGGCAGCGAAAGTACCCTGGGAATCCGTTGCTCTTATGGAGATGACTGATTTGTGTCTTGCTGGAAAGGCTTCTCCTTGGTAACCAGCATTGTTACCAGCACTAGCTAAGAAGATAATACTTCGTTCTCTTTCCACTTCTTCGATAGCTCTCGATATCAACTCGTTATCAAGAGGGAATCCAAAAGACATGGAAATAATATCAACTTGCTCTTGTAGCCCGGCCCATCGAATAGCCTTTGAAGAGTCGTTAGCAAATTGAGAACGACAAGTTAAGCGGGGATACTACCTTCGCAATTTCCTCGGCTCTGCTGTCCAAATCGTTTGTATCCTCAGCCACTCGTCCAATACATATCTGGGCTAAAGGAGCTGTTTCCATTGCCAAGCGAGTCATCAAGCTGCCATGCCCATAGCAGTCTTCTGCTGTCGTATCGGCTATCGAGCCGTTTCTGTCGTGCGAGGTGAAGTCTCTACTGGCTTTTATGCATCTCGTTCGGCGAGGGCCTTTGAAAAACTTCAGTTGCGGATCGTATCCTGTGTCCAAAATTGCAATCTTCACAGGTTCGTACACGTGTTCCTTTCGCTGCCTCAGTCGCGATATATGTCCGCTTATGTGCTTCAGGTTATCTAGCCACTCCTTGGGAATCACGGTCTTCCCGATGTGGAACGAGGCTAGTTGGGATACTGTCGTGTTGTGCGATGGTGTGTCTGTATTGCGTCTTTCTAGGTAGCTTATGCTACCCTCGTCTGTTTTGAAGGCAACCTTGGCGAGTTTCGCTAATGGTTCAACAACCTCTCTAAAAAGCTTGTTTCTTCTGTGATGAGCGCCTGTGTCAAGACTATCCTCGTCAGTTCCTGATCCTGTTGCGGTAGTTGAGGTTCCGCCTAAGAGCCCATGTTGATAGTTGTCCTTTCTCAAACTGGTTCCTTGCACAGGGGTGTCCTCGCTGGCTTCTGATGTCGCAGTGGGGTTAGATGTCTCGTCAGTAACTGTGAATTTACTTGGGTCCAAGCAGCTTTCTATTGCCCTCGCGAATATATCCCTATGCGCAGGTCTGGACCACGGAGCCCTTTCCAACCTCCTCAGTAGGCTCATAGCATGTCCATGGTCTCTATTAAGGCGTGATATCAGAGGTTGCCTTTGGTCGGATATGTAGGTGTGTGAAAGGCCGATCTCCAACAGAACTATACCGAGCCCCAGGATATGAGGGAAAGGGTGGGTGCTCATCTCGTCTTTCAATTCCTCAGGCATCGTACTATTAGCCTCGAATTCAAGAGGGACAAAAGCCTGCAGGGCTATCTGATCCTTAGGCCGGTTACAGTGGTCCCGCTCCTGCATGAACCAGACGTCATAACTTGTCCACCTCTGCCGCATGAGATCAGTGGCGTAGAATCTCCAAAAAGAGTGGGCAATTGAGTGCGCAAGAACGAACTTATCTTTTTCTTTCAGTTCATAATGTTGTATAACTGAAGATAGTCGAAGTCCTTCCCCGGCACATAGGAACCTCTCTAGAGGAGCCGGCGGCGGTAGCATCACCAACCCGACGCCTTTGACAAATTTCAATCTCACGTTGTTAAACAGTTGACGTTTTAGAATTTGACAAAAGTAGTCTGGGTCTATCCGCTTGTGGTTAGAAACAACTTCGCTGTCTCTGTCATTATTTGGGGCGTCTGCGAATGCGATTCGGCCTTTTCGCCCTTTGGTCCGTCTGTGGCTGGTAAGTAATTGACTATGTATTTGACATAAACATACACTGGGATTCCAAGTCTTAGATACTGCCAGTAACTCATGCTTTCAGAAGATATAACGACCTCAAACTGGGCATGGCTATCTTGTAACAGTGGCTTTGTATCCAGATGAAGTCTCACAGGATGCGGGAGGTTGGGGTGGTCAGCTGAAGGCCGAGGTTTGAGCTTTTGGAACCAGCTTTGTCCTTGCTCTTGGTTCTCCTTGCAGTATGCTTGCCAGTGAAGTGACGTAAACAGGTTTTTGATAACGTGTGACGGGTAGTCGTCTGGCTCTGGCAATCTCGAACCTGCTGTTAATCGTTCAAGACCTGATCTCTCGTTTAGCTCTTCCTGGTTGATTGTTGACAAGAACAGGTCGCATTTGGTTCTAAGCTCTCCTGGTACTTTGTTGTCATAGAGGAAGAAGTTGGATATAGATTTCTCGAGAAGGGGTTGTTTACCAGGCCCTGTACACAGCGCGATATTCCTATAATATTCCCTGGGGTCGTTTTCATCTTCTACGGGCTCTGGAAACTGGTAGAATTAGCGGCCTTAATCTGCAGGAGGAGCTGTAGGATCCAACCAACTGACTGTGCACATTTGAGACAGTATTCGAAGTATGATAGCAGCCAAGCTTTCAACCTCGTAATCAACTTCGTACCTGGCCAATGACTCTCCCGCAATCAGCCCCAGCTTTGTCGCAACTTCGCCCGCAAGTCGGCACTGCTGTCGCATCCCGCAAAAAAGCACCAATAAGTAAACCCCTTCGGCAGCCCTTTTCAGCATCTCGCATGTGCTGGAATCATAGAAATCCATCGCAACAGCCTTGTCTTGGGTTTGACGAAATCAGGCTGTGAGGATCATGGCAGGTGGAAGTTACGGAAGCTTGGGAAGGGTCAGATGAAGCGCCATACAGCCGCATGCAGGTCATGTGACGGGCTGAAAGATTTCACCACTCATCACTCATCTGACAGAGTGGCATGATCAAACGTTCCATTTTGCATCAGTGATATTATACTAATCATTGAGACTATCTTTCTGTCCACTTTTAAGAATGGAGTATATGACATCTACCGCCAGAGAGCTCTCGATCAAATGCCTCCAGCTTTTCGAAATCTGTCTCAATACGCAGCGACCTAAGGAATCCGATCGTGAAGAGCAGCCGGACAATGACGATTCCCAAAGGCTGCCAGATTACTATACGAAAGGCCTTCATTCACGATTTGAGTGTCGCATGGCGGACTTCAACCTCTGGATTGATGGAATTGGAGCTCTTGCTCCCTCCAAGGCATCACTCGACGCTAGGCTGAGAGACCGACCGATCGATCTGTCCTTGGTAAAAGGCAATCTTGCCATGTTGAGCCAAGCGCTGGAGAGTTGTAAAAGCTTCATTGAGCGTGACTTACCCGCAGAAGAGTCTTTACTCGATATCGACTCAACACTAGAGAGCCTTGTCGCGCTTGCTTTAGCCATTCGACGTACAGGAAGAAAGTCTCGTTTACATAAAATAGATTGCCTTTTTAATCCAGAAGAGCACACTGAGTTGAAGCAGCACCTTGAATGCATTGTCATTCTTCGCCCTGGTATGGAAGGTCGCGAATCTGACCATCAGTATCAGCTGAAAGTCGAGTCATTATCGCCACTTCAGCGTCACCTCATAGACGCAAACTTGAGACGAAGAAACCGCTTCATTCAGGCTCAGTTACATTCGGTTGGCCTCAAGTCGCGAGCCCCGGCCTTAGACCAGTCCCAAGCGTGGTCATATCACCAACCACTACGTGAACCTATTGATACAACGATAAAGAATAACCCCTCTGGTGGAGTCCCATCGATCGTTCCTACTCCCAGACCAGATGAAAATCTTCAACTACGTCCCGCATCTGTAACAACCGCGACTTATCCTAATAGCAAATTAGAATACAGCATAGGCCCGCAGCACAAGACTGAATCATCTCCAATGACAGTAATTACAAAGATAACAGCATCCGCCCGCTACCCTAGGCCAAAGTTTGGGAGCAATCAGACCCTGGTCCAATGTCCATGTTGCTGCCAGATGCTATCTGTCTCCGAAGTCAAGAATGACAAGACGTGGAGGTAAGAAAATATTTTCTCATTGCGAAACGTCTGATAATGCCATCATTTCAACAGTCAGCCGCCATGTATACACGTTTGACAAACCTGAAGCATCATATTTGGAGGATTTAAGCAATTGGCCCTCACAGAAACCAAAATAGCGACACTAATGTCACAAGATAGGAAGCACTTGAGCGAGGATGTACGCCCATATACTTGTGTTTTCGAAAATTGCCCCACCCCAAATGTATACTACAGTAGCAGAGCAATGCTAGAGCGGCACTTTCGACAAGACCATCCTCCAGTCTGGCAATGCCCTTTATGCAAGGAAGAGCAGGTATTCGCAACCATGACTGCCATGATCGACCATCTCCAAGCATTTCATACCTTTACAACAGAGGTTTCAGAAATATTGTCGTCTTCTATGCTGATGAGGATGGGAATTGACGCTTGTCCTCTTTGTGACACTATAGGGCCGCCTGATTCCCCTGCCTTGATAGATCATGTACTGGAACATGTTCATGACTTCTCCCTCCGATCTCTCCCCTGGCCGAAGCCTGCCGACATTGAGCTCGGAGGCGAAGTTGGATACTACAACGACGAGCCTGGAGATGAAGGCGCTGCTATCACACACTGGTTGGAAGGTTCTCAAACAGAAACCCCTAATGGCCCAGCCTGCCTCCAGTTGTCAACATACGACCACAACAGGCTATCAAAGATAAATCAGCTGATCCAATCCGGACCACGGGATACACCTGGAATTGGGATCTACTTTGCTGACGAGGAAGAGGTCGAATCTGCCGAGGCTGAAGATGGAAATACGGTATCCGATACCAAGCAGGCGCCTGTTGAAGAGGATATCACAGTTGACAAATCTGGCCCTGGAGCTCAAAAGTCCAAGCCTCAACGACTCCTCGAAAGAGCTACGAAGTCGCTCAAGCTTTTTGAAGGTCGAGCGTCCAAAACAACAGTCGGAAGTTCGGGACGATTGACTAGTTTCAACTTTTCTTGGGAGCAGGCATTGCCAGAGACCGGCTCATTAACCGAAACTGTCGCACGGCCAAGTAGAGAATCCATAGCTTTGGCAGCGTCTGAACTGTTTGATTCAAGCTACGTCTTACCTCACTGCAACCATACCACGTTCAATATCCTATTCACTCTCTACAGAGAGATACTTGGACTATCGATCCGTAATGGTGAAACCGCTGCCGGAGAGGATTCCCTGGCCCTTCCCACCTTCTTCTGCTTTTCGGATAGTGTCCAGGATCAAATGGTGGACCGATTTCTCCAGCCTCTAAATAACATGGACCGCATCAACGCGAGTACGTTTATCGTACTGATGCTCCAACTTTGCGTGGATGGGTGCCAGCCACTTCAAACGGAGGATACTTCAAGACTCGTCTCGGATTATTTTATTCATACCAGCCATGGTATCCCTGTGCCACTAGGCAAAGGCGAATCTAGTTCCCCTAATATCATAGATGAGTATCAAAAGGTTAGCTTGGGATAGAATCCACATTGAGCCTTTCGCTAACTTGATACCCAGATACTTCTCGCTGGTTGTCGAGTACTAGAAGCAAATATTTGGGATGGTGATAAGACCTTACAGAGCGACCCGAATACAGGTCTTGCCACAAGATTGCGTACAACCCTAACAACCTCTCCTCGTCAGACCATAGCAGGGGTTGGCAGCGCTTTTGGTCAAATCAACATGGAAGCCACTGCGGCCATTCCTCATTTGTCAAACATAAGAAATGCCAATGAGCCAATCGTGATGATAAAACCAGATGTGCAAGGGTGGTGTACCTTGCGAGAACTCTGTGTTGCCGTCAGGGATTCGGCTTTCGTCAGCACCGATCTCCCAGTCGTTGTACGTCTCGATGTATTCGCCGATATTACACAACAGGCCTTGATGTATCAAATTATGCAGGAAGAGTGGGGCACTCTTCTGTTTGATGAAGGCTACGACTCAAAGTCCGGCATGCCGAGACTCGACGACCTCCGTAACAAAATATTAGTTGACCTACTACTAACCACGAAGCGATTCAATCCGAATTTCAGTCAGCCTCTCAACCAACTTGGCAATTGGATCGACGAAGAAAGCTTTCTCACGTTGCCGTCGCCAAGGGAGCCTCTTCATTGCAATCCTGCTTGGAGTCACATTACCGACGATCCAGGAACCTTCGAGGAGGAAAGCTTCCGCCAATGGAAACTGATTCGGCATCTTGAAAGGAATCTCTGCCACGTTATGCATCCGCGCCGAGATACCTTTTCAAGTCCTCCCCATCTTCAGCAAGCCAGGCGTAAAGTTGACGGCAAAACAATGGCTGGCCGACACGCGAATCCTCGTTCTCAACCCGAAAACCACAATCCCGCACGGCTATGGGGGATGGGTATACAGATGGCAGCTATTGATAGAGAACAGGTGGACACCGGTATGATGATCAATCATGCCATGTTCGCCGGTGGAAGCGGCTGGGAATCGAAGTCACATGACTACCTAGGCTCCAGCACTTTGCACTATCTTTCTGTCTTAGTATTTGATAATCAAAGATTCAGAACTGAAGGTTGGGAGGGAGATTTATCTTCTCTGTTCACGGCTGAACTGCATACCTCGACATGGGACAGTGGAGAAAGGTTTTCCTGGAAACGACGTTTCAATTCTTCCGTCTTTCCCGATTTCGCCGGCTTTGTGAATGCTGATCACGAAGAAGAGGGGTTTGACCCGTCTGCCCCCGTGGTGGAGGAATACACAAGTAGAGGACAATACGTCAAATTACCAAGCCGACAGAATATCGATCCGAAGCTCAGTTTCATCAGGTAGGTGGATATTTCGACGAAGAGAGCCAGATCCCGTTGCTAATCACCGACAAGACTTTTATTCACAATAGATGGAAGGCTAATTGCCTGGTCAAGCATGCGACTTGACCGCCTCAGCCGCGGCTTTCGTCTGATTCGGCTTTATAATAAAGAAGGTAGGCCATTGAGTGAGACCAAGTTGCTACTGAGGATAAATATCAAGATTACAGAACAAGAGCCCCTCTCACTATAGTTACTGGATTCAGGGTAACAGTGGTCAATCATAGGTAGTTGTCAATCTATACGTATAAGTGCAAGGCCTGCAGTTAAAAGCATTTTCTTCCCTCGATAACCTGACTGAATCCGGAACTCAATATGCTTGTAGTCCGGGCGCGAAAGGGCTCATCGAGTTGTACTACGGGAGTCATACGCTAACTCCATCCTTCTCTTGATACAAAGCCGTCACCAAGGGGCGAGATTAATAGAGCAATTTTTCAAAGTCCCGAAGGAGTCCAGTCGGCATGATAATAGGGTGACCTGTAGGTTAGAGCTTCACACAGGTCTACAGGGAACCTCTTCGGTGATGGGGTTTGGGAGAGAAAGGAATTGAATCTGTATAATTACCTATGTAACAGCCTGGCGAATTAGTCCTCTCCATTAGGGTTGAAATTATGCCTCCTGGTCCCCGCTGTTCTTGTAACCATAAACCAAATAAATCGCAGTTCTTGCTGAATACTTCTTGTGCCCAAACCTAATCTACAAGACAGAGCAAAAGGATAGGTCATGTGTGGATAAATGAGTCATAACGCCCCATACTGCAAATATCATCAAAAACCATATTTGATCGTGTTGGACACTTCCTTAGTTATGCTTTCCAAAGATATTTACATTTTGGATAAGGCGTTGTAACTCCACTGCCTACATGAACCGCTTTCGCGCCCTACCCTAACACAAGGTTTCGGTTGCCTAGAAAATGCCTTTACTTTTCCTTGCTTCAATCCTCATCTGGCCATCAATACGCACCCGATCGTCAAAATGGCTACCACACCAAGACTCGAGGGATGGATGCGCCTTAACAAGGAGCGGCTCAGAGACAGCGTCATCTGGAGCGAGTACATGCAAGATCTGTACCAATTTCCAAGAAACTTCTCGCCCCCTCGGGACCTCGGTGACGACATCGACATCGAACGTGTGGACAGTCACGAATGGCCGCTGTATCGCATTCTTCACCGCACGTCAACCTCGACAGGTGGAGGCACCATGTTGTACTGCCACGGTGGCGATTTTGTCAACGAAATCGTGTCGCAACATTACAAACTCGCCGCGCAAATTGCCAGGGAGGCGGGAATGAATGTTCTTATTCCTATCTATCCTCTTGTCCCTCGACCTACGGCTACATGTGAAGAGGTTGTTGGTGGATTATGCGATATTGTGACGCAGTGCCACTGGCATATCAAAGGTATCGCTGGTGACTCGGTCGGAGGGACTCTCGCCTTGTTGACGATGCAGCGTCTAATCCGCATGCAATCACGTTGAGCATCGCGCATTAAGTCGTTTATCCTAATGTCACCTTTTCTCGACTGTAATCTCGACCACCGAGAGACCATCAGGTTGGAGGCTCACGATCCATGGCTCGGTATCGATGGTCTAGTCAAGGCCTGTCAACAGTTAAATAGATGGCGCGTGGCCGGGCAAGAGTACAGTAGACGCGGCGATCTTTCTGATCCCACCGTGAGCCCGCTCTTTGGCGATATCTCAGACTTGCCTGCGACGTTGCTACTCTCTGGAACGCGCGACTTGCTATACGCGGACGCAAGACGCCTAAGTGCCCAATTCCGCAACGGCGACACCTCGGAAAACGCTGAAGACTGTATCGCGGGAAGCGTTGAACTAGACGGATTTACGTACGTCGAGGTAGAGGACATGCTTCATGTTTGGCTACTCATGGCTTCCCCTGAAGGGGCCGAATCACGGGAGGTGATTATGGAGTTTTTGAGGACACACGAGTGATATCACGAATATCGAAGGAAGAGAAGGTCCAAGACAGAAGCTATTGGAACTAATCACTGTCGAATAGAGCCAAACGAGACTAGAATGGAACCAATGTGAGGAAAAGGAGTTGGACTTTTTAGGTGGTCTGGATGGTACCTGGGAGTGCAAAGAATGTAGTATAGTCACTAGTCCCGTAAGACTTATTGTCCCGGAGGTGATAACTCCATTTATTTTCATTGATTAGCTATCCGTGTATTAGTTGCCCGCTCGTAGGACTGTGATCACAAGGGATGTGGAGCTCGTAAAGTAGAGTATGCGATTGGGTTCGAACGATCCTCTATAACAATTTCTGAATTCTGCAAAGGCCCATTTATCTGTGGAGATTGTAATGCAACCTGCTTACTCGGACTTAAGAAACTATAGGTACCTATCGGGGTTAGACATAGTATCATCGACACAAACAGGAAAGGCTCTAGTGACGTTTAAGGTGACTAACATACTAAATCTGACGTTGTGGCATTAACTTCATCTATATAAAGGGTTGAAATCCCGCCAGAACCTGCCTTTGAAAAAGTGGCAGTACATCTCTTTCAACATTCGATACAAACTAGATCAGAATTTGCTACAATATGTCAGATCACCCAGTCACCCTAGTTGCTGGTAGTTCCCGTGGTATTGGTGCAGAGTTCGTCAAGCAAATCGCACAATCACACCCATCGAACAAGGTCGTCGCAAAAGTCCGCAGCCCACGGTCATTTGACTGGCCTAACGTCGAGACTCTTGAACTCGACATCAACTCTCCAGACTCCATCAAGGCCGCCGCCGCCAAAGTGGAACGACTGGATAGTCTCATCGTCAGCACCTCCATCGGCAGCGACGAGTTTCTTCTCACAACGTCGGAAGAACGCTTCCAAGAATACATGGACACCAACATCCTAGCACCGTTCCGGGTCGTCAAGGCTTTCTTGCCAGCCCTCCGCGCTGGTAAAAGCAAGAAAAGTATTCTTCTCTCGTCACTCTCCGGTTCGCTGGCCAAACAAAATGGTGCACGATGGGGACTGCGAGGACCATAAGCTGTCACAAAGGCCGCGGTCAACATGTTAACAGTTCAATTCGACAATGAACTTCAAGATGATGGTTTTACCGTTATTCCCATTCATCTAGGCTGGGTGGCGACTGACATGAGCAATGCCTATGCTGAGGGTGCTTCGCCAGTTGACGAGAGTGTAGCGGGGATGTTTAACGTCATTGAATCGCTTAAGTACGATGAGTCGGCCAACCTTTTGCAGTGGGATGGTAAAGAAGTGTTATGGTAATTTGAGGGTTGTAACTAACTATTGAATGGTAAGAAACTATAGCAGTGGTAGGCGTCCGGGTCTTGAGTAGTCAATATTGGTCTCAGCCAACTCAACACGATCCCCACAAGTGCCAAATAGACGATCCCATACTCGACTCTGTTTGCCATAATTTTGGGATCTTCTCCAGCCGTAGCGATGGTGTAGATCATGATCTTCAATAACTAATTCCATGCCAAGCCCTTCAAGCACCCAGCTCAATGGTGATGGTGCAGTAGTATATATCCGTATACCGCTGTGCCCAAACAGCTCCGTATATACTACATACTGGTGACATACCCACCATTCGTAGAATCCCAATGGACAACAAATTGCCCTCAACGTAATATAGGTCAGGAGCGGCACACCAACACTATCAAAGAGCTCCTGCAAACTATCCGCGTAAGCTGACATGTATGGATTTGGGTGTTTGATCAGATGGTGAGTACGGTGATATTTCCAGAGAAACGGTATTTCGTGTAGGCAACGGTGATAAGAATAATACCAGAAGTCAAGAACGATGGTATACAGCCCAACGTTAACGGTCAGCCATGCCCACCATGTCCAATCGCATAGCACCATTGCTGGAGACGTTTCGTGATCATAGGAAATGTAAACCGTTATGGTGACTCGGTATATGATTGCTTTTAGCAGCCCTGTAAATACTGACAGTGTTCCAAAGTCTGCTGTATCAGCACGGCGATTCCTATCTCCATCCAGATATCCATACTTCCGCCCAAGGTATCCCAGGTTAGCCATATGCCGCAACGCGAACAAAAGGTACCCCAGAAAGTAAATGATGAAAACGGCGGGTCTTGTAAGGCTTTTTAATCCGGCGTACGACATCCAGGCTTGGTGTAAACCGAGAGGCAGCAATGAATAGGACAGAATCCATATGTGTCCTCGCCAATTCCGAACATGTCGTACTTTGGGATTTCTAGGAAGGGTGGGCAAAGTAGAATCTTGCTTGATGCGTCGGAAGCGATCTCTCGAATTGACTTTGCTTCCCATTGTCGTTTTTTCTCATGTGGTATGTGGTAAATTCGACGATTGAGAAAGAGATCAAGATTTCAACCTACGAACGCATGAGCCTGAGGTCTAGGCTGACCGGAAGTAGTACTAATAAGTTAGTCTTATCCTGACTGAAATTGCCTCATTTGCTCGGACCTCACTTCTGCGATCGTGTCTTTGAACAAAAATGCAATGACGATAGATCGGATGCCGTGTCTCACTTCGTCTTATTACGCGCTAACTACATAGAGATATATTGAAGAAGGGATATGAAATGAATGTCTCAGTCGTCACAATTTTTATTATAGGTACCCTGGTTCCTGTGTAAATCGCCTAGTCCATTCCAAACATAGCGCAAAGCTACTGTCACGTACTGCGGCAAGGGTATCATAGCAAGGCAGTGCGCCAGCCGACTGAAGGATTCTTGAGCTTTCCGAAAAAGACTTGACTAATGTCAGTGTTTCAACGCGGCTGAGCTAGTCCTGAAGATGAAGGATACAGTCATGTGGCGGCATAGAAAGTCGCTCGTCATGTAACACATAGGACAGCTCCATAATGCGATATCAGTCCTGTCTAAAGAAGGTGATGTGATATTGTAATCGAGTTCATAATAGATTCTGTCCCTGCTTGTAGTGGTTAGTTATTTAAGTGTCATAAGCCGATATTGTGGCTGTATAGAATCATATATCAAACGTTTCGCACTCTCAATTACTCTAAAGTAGAGTCTATCTTTTCAACAACACCATATAAGAAGCCTCATAGCACCACAATCCTCAACAGCCTTATGATAGACCGAACACAGTAATTGAAGCACACAAAAGATCCCCCGATAGTTGCGAAAAATAACACAGCATAATAGCAGAATGGTATAGGATTGTTTAAGAATGTGTGTTGCGTACCAATTACGCTTTAGGCATTATAGTTTTTTACAACTTTAACTTTCACCTCGTCGTGTCCCTTGTCCCCCCCAAAGGCCCTCTTAGGATAGCCTAGGACCCTATCATGACGGATCGAAATCTGCTCTGCTGTGGTCTCGTAGAGTTCGAGGTCGTACGTAATGGCAATTCTTGCAAAAACGAGATATAGCTCAGCCATAGCCAGACTATATGATATTTAGTATTAGCACGCTCTTGCCCAAAGGTTTCTAGCCATCATGTCAAGATGACATGTCAAGCGGAGGCATCACCTACTTTATTCCAATACATTGGCGACTTCCCTTTGTGAAGCTCGTAAGGTACTTCGTAAGGTGATTGTCTTTTTCGCCATTTCTGATCCAGCGATCCGGTGCAAAAGAGTAAGGATGTGGAAAGATAACAGGGTCTGTGTGCATAAACAACGTGGATTGGCTTAATGGTGTCTAAAGAAGTTTTCGGTCAATAAGAGAAAAACTGTGACGCCTTTGAGAATACGGCCAAAAGGAAGTGAAACTCACCCCTGCCGGAATGGCCCATGTACCATAATGCAGAATCTCGTCGGTGGCGATTCGTGGACGGCGAGAAATAGGCCCAAAAGAGAGCCTTAGAGCTTCGTGCACAACACCGGTCTGGTGCTTGGTTAGTATGACTTGCTTTTGGAACCTATTGACGCTACTTACAAGATATGGCAGGCTTTCGAGCTTAGATAGAGCATATGATTCTTCTTGCGGTGGTGGCAAAGTCTTCAGTTCTTCCCGCAAGCGACTGAGTATCAGCTTGTCGTTGAGAAGGTAGAAGAATCCAACACGCATAGCTCTAGACAAGGTCGCGGCCCCAGCGCCGACAAAGATGAGTGCCTCATCGAAAACGCGCTGTGGTGATCTTTCCTCGTCCTTGATAGCAGTATTGTTTAGTAGCGTACTGATTATCGGCGCCGCCTCTTTCAAGTCTGTATCCTTACTAAGAAGATCGACTTTGTTGCGAAGCCGGTAGTAGAAAGCCTTGGAAGCCGGACTCGTAGGGGATATCAATCTGATGAATGGAACGGGTAACTTTCTTAAATAGCCGAGGAGCCCTGGGATGAATCGAGCGAGGTGGTAAAAGTCGGTGAACTGCTTCCACAAGGCGGGAATAGGAGACTCGAAATCTTCATTACCGACAAAGTCGTAATGCTCTCCGAATAGTAGCTCTATAACGATGTCCCCTGCAAGCGATGAAAAAGCGTTGTTTAACACGATTGCCTTGTTGGTCCGCATAGCATTGTCAAATCCCTGAAACAATCTGTCAATCCGCTCATTGATCATGGGCATCATGGCAGTCACCGATCGTTTTGAAAAATGAGGATTCAAGTACCCTCGGCGAGTGCGATGGTGGAAATGATCAACAGTTGTCAAGGCAGCCATAGTCGCAGGGAACCCCGCCACAGTCCAGATATCCTTGTCTACCTTTCTCCGTCCGCCTACGTAAATCTTGTCATAGTAATACGGATCTTTGATATGAAGTTCTCTGGCATTGATACGAACAATTGGTCCTGTTCAATATGTCAGTATGGCTACTTTCGGGAATACAGCATTCCTGTTCTTTAGAGTATATCTGCTTACCATATTTTTGATGCATCTTTTCAATTTCCCAAAGGTAGCGACCATCACGTACGACGTCATGGTAAAACTCGTAAAAACGCCAAATGGCCGCCCTCTTAGGGCCTGGAATACGGCTCAGAGGATGGAAATAGAGGTTGTAAATGCAGTAGCAAACAAAGTAACAAACTAAGACACCCAACGATATCCATAAGATGGAAATCCGAGGTATACCAGCAGTAACGTTGAGTAATACCATTGTGATAATGATTGGTTAAGTGACGGGGCCTTCTTTTCTTGGTTTGGGAGGGCACTAACTCTTGTTGGGGGAAAAAGACCATCTAGCTTTTAATACCACTCGTCGATCCCATCCGACTGGTCTGTTTAATGGAATCTCTCAACGTTACTCAACCCCTTGCGTATACTGTCAGCAGCTGGAACTTGACATTACCTCGCTAGGCAGGGCGATCAAGAATTGCAATCGTAGAATGTCCCACCATCTCTCACTAGCTTAATCTGTAGTGACATGCTAGTGCTTTGCATGGTGACCAACCATCCTACACCAAAGAGGATCTCAATATACACACTTCAGTCAATCTATCATGAGAACAATAAACTCGTTTACAAGATATTCTTCGTCAAGTACAGTATCGTTAAAAATACAAGATGCGACAATCTTACATATAAAGTCGCGGTTCCCCGAACATCAACGGCATATGTGATGACCTACAAAAAGATGCCGGACTCGCTACTAGTCTATCTCAGATACAAGATTGCTTTGCGGTTAGTGGCAATGTGGCACACGGCATAATGCAAGGGATTGAGTGACATATCAAAATTCTTCATCTTAGAATATATTACTCTATACCGGTGGGTATTCCAAGACGGAAGTGAGGAAATGACCAGACGAAAACCCGTAATTAAAGTGAGACAAATCTAGGCAAAAGCCCAAAAATAGTACATCATATATCAGGAGCTGATAGTCAGGTACTTGCGGTTCACGAACTTGTTGTCCAGAACGTAAATCTTCCCCGTTCCATGGTCAAATGCTAGTAGGGTTGTCGATGGGACTTGTCTCACTTCTGACCTATAGAACAGCAAAGGCTTGATCGGCACAGAGCGGCAAAACTCAGTACTGAGACAAATCAGGATAACCTAAGACATGCTAGATCCAACAAAAGTTAATCTGAATGTCTATCCAATTGACCGGGTCAAAACTGCGCCCTTGTGCCGATCGATTGTGCCGATCTAAATGGACCATCGGACGGATGTCATATTCACCGAGACATACAAACAGGTATGAAAGGAAATGGCGATCGTGCAGCTTGAGATGTACAGTGCGCTGTTCAGTAGCCAGAGAGTTGAGGACCTCAAAATTCGGGCCGAGGATGCCTCTCGACATCCTTCGTCTTGGGTTTTGGGCGTGGTATCAGTTGTGAGGCCGCATTGGACCGAGGCCATTATCTCCCATGAAGCACCTGCAGAGTTCTATATTTTTGCAGTGCCTTCATACCACTCTCACATAACCCGTGATACTGTGCATCAATAAACCGTCCACCTAATTCAACTGATATAGGGTAGCGAATACAAAACTCGTGCCTGGGATACTGCCTTTATCGGGCCGTTATAGTAAGATGAGGAATACCCAACGATGTAAAAAGCAAACTAGCATAGTGAATGCAATACTTATGTCTTTGGGTAGCCAAATTCTGCATACCGACCAACAATACGAAGCTAGTCAGAAAGGTTTGCTGGGATGGTACATGGCGCATGTAAGGTGAGTACCTACTCAGATGGTCCTGTTGGGAACCGAGACTGATCGGCTTACTTGATGATTTTGCTTGTCGACATTCCCGCAGTGAGCTCCAGAATATGAGGCCGAAACCAAAAAGATCACCAATGAGGAGGTCTACGTTATAAATTAGATGTTATACTAAGGAATGGCGCTGCTGATCGAACCTTCAATTCCGCTTAGACACCCTGACTATTGCTTTATTAGTCTAAGTCAATGGTGTGTTAGATACTTTTTCGAAATCAAACTAGGCCGATCATGGATTCTGCTTCCTGTCGTGGTGCCGAGACATGTATCTTTTCAAGCTCACGTATCTGCCCTGAACCGTGGAGTCGGGCGCGCAGATGTCTCAACACAGCCCCTGATCCGAGACAAACGCTCCAAGACCAGATGGATAGGTTAACCCGAGAGTCAAGCCGAGATCATTACTGCAACGATCAAGCGGAATGCTTTCAAGACGCGTGATGGCACCATTGATCCGAATTTCGAGATTTATGTGCCCGAGCTACTGAGAATTAGTTCTAGTGTTCATATTTGACTTGATATGTTAGCGAAATTAATGAATATACGACTGATACGTGCGCCTGGACAAGATCTTAGTAGCCAAGTTCCTTGCTATATATACACTAAGTTGCAACATCTACGGCTAAAAGACTTCCGGCAGCCTTCGACAGTAGAACATTGCCATTCAGTACTGCCATCAGACGACGCTTCTTCACTATCACTCCTATTGTCCTCAAACCAGCCTCTAGCTTTGCAAAAATGGATCTTGAACAATCTATTGCTTCCAGTGAATGCGATTCAGACAGCGGTGTTCATAGTCTGGCTTGGCGTATAACCAGTGTTCAACAGAACTGCAGGCCGCCAAAGACAATTTTGAATGATGTCAATGGAATTCTTTATGCAGGTAAGTTCTACTCACAGAACATTGGGACCGAACTTTACAAGAACAACAGTTGCTGAGGTGACACTTAGGTCAATGCTGCGCTTTAATGGGGCCATCAGGTAGTGGCAAAACTACACTACTCAATGTACTAGCCAACCGAACACCCAGAAGCCAAACAGTGGATGGCAGCGTTACATTGAACGGTGCTTCCCTAAAGGCATCTGACTTTTGCCGAGTCAGCTGCTTTGTTGAGCACGAAGAGTCACTCATTGGAGGTCTTACTGTTTTTGAGACCCTGTCATTTGCTTCAAGACTCGCTAGTTCGACGTAAGGATTCTCTTCAAGTGCTAACGAGCAATAAAAACGGCATGCTAAATTTTGTGACCTTTAGTACTGTCAGCAAGAGTCAACGTCTACAGCATATCAACACTGTACTTCACTCTTTTGGCCTTTATCATGAAGCAGACACAATTGTTCGAACGCCATTCGGCAGAGGAATCTCACAAGGACAAAAGCGACGTCTTGCTGTATCGAAACAAATGGTCATGGGACCAAAGATAGTGTTTCTGGATGAGCCGACTTCGGGTCTCGATTCTCAGAGTGCTTATGAGGTTGTCGATTACTTACAAAGGTCGGCAAAACGCCATAATCTCATCGTTATCTGTTCCATCCATCAACCATCGACATCAATCTTGGCCCTCTTCGATACTACGTTGCTGATATCCCAAGGGAGACCTTGTTATTTCGGATCAACTTGCGGAATGACAGATTACTTTCGTTCAGTCGGGCTAGATATCTCGAATCAACCCAACCCAATGGATTTCCTCCTTCAGATTTTCAACACCGACTTTTCACAAAGTGAATCTACCGCACCTGGGCGTGCCAGCGACTTCCTGACGTTATGGAAATCGTCTCTTCCGTGCAAGGACCTTAACCAGACTATCGAAGATGCTTGCCAGGCACCTATGTCCCCAATCATCGTCACTGGCGACCTGCCTGATATGCATACTCGAATATTGATCTTGCTGCACCGCAGTCTCCTCAAATCATGCCGCGATCCCCTAGCGTATGGAATCCGACTTGCCTTTGCAGCAAGCTTTGGCATCCTCATAGGAACTGTCTGGTATCATCTAGATCGTGATCAGGAATCTATCGAGTCTTTGGTCAGCATGATCTATTTCGCACCTTCTTTCATGTCTCTTTCAGCAATGATATACGGCCCATCTTTCATCGAAGACTACCTAGACTACCGTCAAGATATGCAGGATGGCCTGTACGGCCCTACCGAGTTTATTATCTCGAACTTTTTGATAGGCGCGCCATTCCTATTTCTTATCAGTCTTGCCTTTTCAGCTATCTGCTATTGGCTTTCGAACCTAATGACCTCAGCTGCTGCCTTTTTCACATGGGTCCTCTGGATTTTTGCGACTACTCTAGTGGCAGAATCTTTAGTCGTGCTTTCAGTAACTATCTTTCCCGATTTTATGTTTACCATCGCGCTATCATCTCTTGTTAATAGCATTTTGCTATGTACCCAAGGCTTTTTTATCCCTGCCACCAAACTTAACGTGTTTTATAGGTACGGATTCTATTATTGGAACTACCTTGGCTATACGTTTGAAGGCCTAATGGTCACCCAATTCAAAGGCGTGTCATACAGCTGCGGTGATGAGTGCAACTGCTTATTCAAATCAGGCTTGCTGCCACAGTGTCAAGTCTCGGGCCAGGCTGTGCTAGAAAAGTTTGATTTGCATAGTACTGATAAACTTGGCAAAAACGTTGCTATAGTTATTGCTATCATGTTTGGGTTTCGTTTAGCATCATGGCTTGTTTTACAAGCTAAGAAGAACTTCTAAGTTTGGAAAAAGAGGCTCTAATCACTTTTATCATAGAACTCAACGTTTTTCAAACTCCTGTTGAGTAGAACTACTCGTAGTTATATACCTATATGTCTTTACTTTCTATATAATAAGTTACGTTTACATAAGAGGTAAAAAAGGAACCTTGAATAAGAATATTAACTAGGTATACAGGGTCATTACCATTTAGAGTCATTACAAGGGATTGTTAATCTTAAGAGAGTCATCTTTTTACTTTCCATTAGCGTTAGAAGAGGAAAGTTTAGTTAGTAGCTAGGAGTTGAAAAAGTTTGCAGTAAAAAGAATACGTTAGGTAGGCTACATAACTGAGCCGTGATGTTATTTAACAAGTTGCTTCAGAATTAAACTCAATTGTCAAATACCTAAAGGAACCCCTGCCCAAAGGGTCGTCCAAAGCTGTTCAATCCCACATTAGTAACCGTCTCATTAACATCCCCCTGATAATCCCCCTTCTGCGTTGTGAAATCCTCAATCACACCCAAATTCTTGATACGTCCCAACAACAACTCCACAACCCTGTACCCAGCACCAGCACTATATCCAGGCAACTCATGACCGGCAAGTTGAACCTCATAGTACGTCAACCCACGCTCATAACCCCACTGTCCCACAATACCAGCCTCACTGAGTCTGCCACCGTTGTACTCAGGATGGAAGGGTACGTAGAACTGTTTATCTTGGGGATAAGATTGGTAGCCTTGTTTGCCGTTCCATGTTACGTTCTGAAGAGCGAAGAGCGTGCCGTTGGGTGGGAGGATGAAGTCAAGGCGACCTACGCCAATGATTGTGTTGTTGGTATGCTCGATTACACGCTTGAGGACGTTATTTTGAGCGGGTGCAAGAGAAGTGTCGCTACGGTTGGACTTGGGATTGCCGAAGCCGAAGACTTTGTTGGGGGTGCATTGGTACCATGTTGAGTCTACAGGTGCGTGAAGAGCTTTCTTGACGTCCGTTCGGTTGAAGTAGACTTCAGATCCTGGAGGAGAATAGTCGCCCTGTAAAGTTAGCATAGCTCTTATCAATGACGGATGGCTGGCACTTACCGAGTTGACAATGCCCAATTGACTGTATGTCTTGGGGCAAGTATCAGTGATATGATAGATGTTGAAACAAGGGTTCTGGTCAAGGGCAGCTGCGTATGCATAGTCGAACATATCACAAGTGTAGTTCTTGGTATCGAGGTACGGATCCTTCAAAACGTCGAATTTTCCCTCGGGTGGCGGGAAAGTACCGTATTTCTCAAGATACTTGTCAAAGCCACAATGCTCATGTGTCCAGCGCAGAGCATTCATTGTCGTCTCGTTAAGATAGAACAACTTATCCCAGTACTCGACAAACGGGAAAATAACAGCTTGTTGTTGCAGAGTAGCATCACCAATGATAGGATCATTGATAGCTACACCGCCAAGCTTGTAATAATCGTCATCATCAGCAGTGATAAACGCATCCGCGATGTAAGGTACGTAGAAGCCTGCGTAAGATTCTCCGGTGATGTATGTTGTGAAGCCTTTCATGTCAAAGGTGTCGATGAAGTTCTTCCAGAATCCGACGAACTGGAGACCGAGTTCTACTTCGTTTGTGATGTTGGGTTTGCCTTGGGAGTAGCCTACCCCGACGGGCTGTTCGATCCAGATGACGTTGGTTCTGGAATGTTAGTTGAGAATGTGTTTTAGATTGTTGGGGACTTACAGGTTTGTCCAACTGTAGGAATTTGGCACGGGGGCGAGAGTGCCCTGTTGCCACAAGAAAGGACCATTCTCGGTCAAAAGACCACTAAGGGAACTACATCCAGGCCCACCATTCAACCTACAAAGTCAGCCAGATTCCCTCCCAACATTGACCATTTGACTTACCAAATCAGCACATCATCGGATGCATTGACATTAGTACTAGGAAAGAACCAAAAGAACAATTCCCTCTCCTCATCAGGGTCTTGCGAAATGGGCAAAAGTCCAGCATAAGACTCTCCAACGTCAAAGTCAACTTCAGGGATAGCACTGCCGTTAACAGCAAACTTTTCAGAATTCTTATTCAAGAATTTAGACTTTGCTCGCTTGTTGAGATTGGGTTGAGGAACGGGAGCGCGCTTCTGATCATAGTTGCGTGGATGGGGACGGTTGAAGGCTTTGATGGCGCCTTGATTGAAGCCTGCCTCGACAAAAGTGCCGAGAGCTAGGACGCTGGTGATCAGACTGAACCGCATTTTGGATTACGGGTAGGATGATCATGAGGAAGTAAAGTGGCTGGGTGGTCTTTTATATAGAGAGGTTTATGGGCGTACAGTCAGTGCATGAATATTGTGTCATTGGGCTGATGTCACAGCACGGAAACACGGCATTTTGCATGCTCGCGTAAACGTCCAAACATCAATCGGTAGAGTAAAAACGGTTCGAACGGCATCTTACAATACCCTTGCACCATGGCTGAGCTGCCCCAAGCGGAACAGCGTGTCAAAAGTTCCGTCCCGGTAAGACGGATGATCTTTGAATTGGAGATGGTCAGACCTTCCTATCCCGGTGAGCTTCTTCTCCAATTCTTGTTTCTAGCCCACTGTAAGACACAAGGATTGGGTCTTATCGGTACTGGATCTTTTGTGATTACTAGATCTGGTTTAGTGGTGGTTTATAGATCGGCAGTTTTTGGCCCCTCATCTCGGGATCTTTTGACATGTATCCGTACCCTTGTTCTCTTCTCGAGCTTCAAGTCGTCATCGTTTTATTGCGCTACAAAAGGACGACCGAGGCTGTGTATCTTATCTGGTTACAGTATCTCTCTGCGCTGGGCCAATTGAACAAGTCTGGACTGATAACCCTTGTGGCACATTCCAGTTGAAGGCTATAGCCGACGCTGTTATAACCGGCGAGCCGCATTCCAGCGTCACAGAACGTAGTACAATCACAGTACCGCCAAACAAAGTTCGGGTCCAAGTCCAAGTCCAACAGACATAAAATGCTATCACAATGAGGAAAACGCCTCCCCACGTAAAACCACGCGTCGGGGTCACCCGCCAAATAAACTTCTCTAGCCATTCCGTCTCCAAATCTTCGACAAAGCCACACCTTGGATCTCAGGGCGTTTTTAGCGCCCGCCATCTCCATGTATACGCGACAGCCTGTAATTTACCCAACCCAGTCGTGGCGGTCTCGGAGGACTCGGTTAGCATGTCGTCATATGAGCAACGTTCCGCAGCGTTTGAGTTAAGGTTATTGAACCAACGGTAATTTCTCAGCCTTTGGAATTTCGGGGAGTGACAATAGGGATTTTTAGGGCGCCCAAGAGAGTTTCCTGTTCGGTGAAGGCGAGGTTTTAGGCCTCTGGTAACAACGTAGCAACGCCTAAGATTCTTTAAACACTCCCAGAAGATTTATCGCGTCATTTTTTGTAAGCCATCAATTAAAGTTCAATGAATGTTTTACGGATCAAATGAAGTCGCTTGGTGATTCAATTGCCATTAATGCGTCTTTGATGAGGGATGTTTCAGAAACCCAGTTCTACCCTGAAGTCGTAAACTCTATCAACGGCAAATTACATTGACTCAAGGACTCAAAATGGGCGGAAAATGACAATATTAGAAGCCTTAAAAATGAAATCTGGAAGTCTATTATCCAGAATTGTTGTGGTTATGCTGTTGTTGTGGTACATGGTTAGTTCTCATTGAAACAGTTTCGTTCCCCGGTGAGTTGGATGTGACAGAGTGTGGGTCTGTTAACTGAACACCACAAAATCGAGGGTATGTGAAACGGGACAGAGAGGAAGGATCCATAAGACATTCAATTTCGACTCGAAAACGTAAAATTCCTTCCCCTTCAGAAATGGACCACCGTTGGTCTGCGTGAGTCAAATCGAATTAATTTGGCCCCCAAACTTGATCCTTCGCCCAAAACTAAGCCTTCCAATATCACATCAGCTTACGATCCTATCAAGCTAATATGACCGTGAAGTCTTCACTCTTTACGATCATATTCTTTTGCAAAGTATCAACCAAAACCATCTCTCAATTCTTTGGTGTCCCTTTCATGCCAGTATGTGGACGATTCGTGTTCTTTTACCGTTCGCAGTGTGGGGCTTTATCAAATCTATGCAGGTCTCAGCAGCGGCCTCTGACACAAGATTGGAACCACATGAGCATTCCCTCACCGCTTCTCTATGCTACGTACAAGATCAAGTGCGAACACACCCCGAAAACAGCGGTGTCTGGCCAAAAGATCCAAACTTCATCTCGCTTTTCGACGTCCTTGGTCTGGACCCGTATAAAAAACCGTTCCATTCAGTCCGCGAGTCCTTATACCCTGAGGGGAAGAATGGGAAAGAGGTGAAAGAAGCTCTTGATAAAAAAGCCTTGGATTGGAAAGAGGCTAAAAAGATACTTGGAAATGAGGATATGTCTGATAAAGAGGTGTCAGAAATTCTGAGAACTGGGGTTAATCAGACTGCTTTGATGGAAATGCCGGAGCCTGATGTTGATAAGTTAATGGCTATGGCCATGAGGTACATGGTGCATGCTGTATTGTCTGATGAAGACAGAAGGGTTGTGTACCAGGTCAAGTTCCTTCCTCGATTAAAGCGTCCAGGAGCGTTACAAAAGTTCTGTAGCGATGTGATCGAAAAGACGCATAGTCATGACGAGTTGTGATAGACAGACACATAAATGGAGAAGACCAGCACAATATAACACCGCCCATGAGTCTTTCATCCATGGAACTGATATTGTGCCATGACGGTGTCCAGCTCTAGATACAACATGATCAGATCTCCCGGTAACTGACAGAAATCTCATCAGTTCTTTTGATCCCACCAGTTTCGTTCAAATTCTTCGCATCTCTCAAAATACTCTCGTCACTAGCATTCGCACCATATGCAATAACCGTGTGATGCGACGGTCCAGTATTCGCGCCAGCTCCTGTACCATTCTTACTGCTGTGATTTCCATACTGTCTGAGGTTGTGGCTGCTTCCTCCAGTAGAGCTATCGCCTTTGCTACCGTAGCGGAAGCGGACGTACAGTGGACGAAGGACAGGGATGGAGGAGCACATTAATGTGACGGTGCTTTCGGTGGCGGACCAGATGAGCATGTCGACTGTGTCATCTGGAGATGTTAGTACAGGCTTTTGAGAGGTGACGATAGGGACGTACAGATGAATTCGTTTGCGTTGAGACTGTCGAGCGCGACCGTTCTGACGATACCGCATATGCCAGCACTAGCAGGGTCAGCTAGAAGTCAGTATGAGTTGGAGGTATGTCTTACAAGATACCAAGACTGAGACCACAAGCAACAGTAATCTTCTCCTTGCGCTTCATGTTGAGTTCCCAAACAACAAACCAAGGGAATATCGCAAAGAAAAAGTCGGCGATAACAAACCAAGCTATTACATTAGCATAAGAAGTAACGTGGAAGGGAGAAATTTACATCCAACGGTCAACCCGACCTTGGAAAAGTCGATCCAACAATATCCCTCGATTCTCTTATCCCAAGTACTCTCCACAGGATCACATTGCACCACAACAACAACACTTGCAAAGAGGGTAATGCCCACCGTTCCCGCAAGGAAAGTCCATATAACCCATTTCTGTATCCTGTTTCGTATAATTCGTAGGAGAAAGATACCGACAGCGCATTTCCCAACTCCGATAAGAAGAATACCTGATACTTGGGCATATACTTCCATCTCGACGGCTTTGAAGTATGCATCTGGGTTACCCACGTCTGCGAAGAGACGGCCGATACCGTATTGTGTTCCGGTGGATACAAAGGAGGTGTAGATTATCTGGAGGGCCTGTGAAGCCGTCAGCCCATATTGTTTTGGGAAGTAATGAAGGGTTAGGGATGAGGATATACCAAGGCTATCAGGACGAGGTAGTCATCTACTCCAATCGAATGGAGGATACGAGATCGAGTGTAGAGACGAAGAGACACAAAGAATATGCAGAGAACTACTTCTGTCCAAAGAACACCGTTGAGCATAGGCCCATGGCCACCGTAGTAACTAGTCATTGTTACACAGATAAGGCTGAAGATAAAGGAGTTGACAATTGAGAAAACCCAGACCAGACTAACCCATCCTTTTATTTAAAATAACGGGAGATCGCACCTTTTTCACTTCCATTGAGATATGACTTGCTTCGGGGAGTTCCCCTGATCATCGTAGCACATCATGCTATTTACTGATTTCCGGTAAAGAAAAAGAAAATAATGAAGCGTTGGCGTGTTTGAGCCGTGCTATTAAAAGTGACAGGTTCATTAGGTAGAAATTTCACGGGTTGTAGAACTGAGACTTGTGACTGATAAATTTTATCCTTGTTGGTGGCTCGGCCGATGGCGGTTGAAGAAAAGGGTACGGGTTGGACTCAGTTGGCTACCCGGATATTTCCATTACGCTAATTCGAGACGACAAAAGCAATGTCAGCACCGGTCATGTCCTTCTGGTGTTGTAAAACGTACTTACGGTAGTCACAAACAATCACTGTGACGACTGCGTATTCAATTCGACAGGTTTCAGTCCCCTTTTGTAAGTTATCAAAGGGAGGAAAGTTATTTCAAGCGTCGATCAGAACGCATTGACCAGCAACAGGAGACCCTGACGCCGGGAAATAACCCGGAACTAAAGCCAAGATCCCGCAACGAAGATCGGAACGGCGCGGATAATGTCATACGACAATTTCTCAGTAGCGCTTTGACAACAAACTTTGCAGAGAAAAACGATAATTTCTCTTCCCTCTAATCTGGCCCCTCATCTCCCCGCATAAGGTTGTAAGCGAGACCTCGGTCATGTTGTTTGCCCAGCAAGCAAAAGCAATTCTTAACCATCCATCACAAACAGAACATGCAGCTTAGAGGGGTAGGACTCCACTGTGGAAATGAAAGTCGCGTGATCTGAACCCTTAGTTTATCTTGGTTTGTTTACAGTTTCTTGACCTGTCATAGCCAATGATTTATATGTATGTTGGGTCTCAGTTTGGTGATCAGACTGCTGCGCCGCTCCCGGCTTCAAGGATAAGATGCTGAATTGAGATCATAGCGCTGGTCTGTACAGGACACTCATGAGATTAACGGCTTGCTCTTCAAATTTCCGGTAATTATTTCCGTTATGGAGCTGTCAAAACAGAGGCTCTAGATCGAGACACTCAAAAGCGGCGAATTGCGATTAATACCAGCAGTCTGTTGTGCGATTATATGAACGGGCGTAGAGACGGGGTTTGCTTAACATTGCAAGGATCTGGGCCCCAGTTAATTGTCTTGTCCTGCGTTGACTCGACCAACTACTACGAAACGCTTTCCTAAAATACCATTTCGATTGACGATCAACAGGTGACAGATCACATAGTTAACAACTCTGAGTGGGACAGTTTGATCACGGTACTTACACGCTGCAGATCTCCCCAGAACCCTCAAGAGGGGAATAACGATGGGTATGCCTCTGACCCACTATCGAAGAGATCTTGATGCGGTGATAGGAGAGATATTGCCACGACTGATGTATGCTGCATTTACTGGAGCAGTTCAAGAGGGGAAGATTAGCCAACTTGTACTTATATCAGGACTTGATTTCACCAGACCCTCTCATTCTAAATCCTACCCTAGAATATCTTCTCAATCATCGCGAGAATGGGTTCAGTCGGCCCCTCAACAGACTCGCTAATCGCGACCCTCGACAACATCCACCCCTCCCAATACAACGGCGATGAAGTCGAACGTCTCCGTGTCCGAGCTGCAGCTCGAAGCCTTCTAGCTAGACTCGAAACACCATACGAGCGAGCATGGGGGTTTGACTTTGAACAACCCGCTGTCAATGCTGCTATCCAAACCTGTGTTGACTCGGGTCTCTGGAAAGCTTGGACTGAGAGCGGTGATGGGAAGAAGACTATTGATGAGTTGGTTCAATTGACAGGACGGGATATTGAGCCTAACCTGCTTCGTAAGTGATAAAGGCATGGATGTGGTGGTTAATTTATACTGATACCATGTAGGACGTCTGTTTCGCCTTATGGCTGCCTTTCACGTCGTCGAAGAAATGGGCGAAGATACATTCAAACCAACACCCTTCTCCCACGCCATAGGCGACAAAACGTCTGGAATTCGAGGGTGCCTCGAAGCAGGGTCCGTAGCATCCGGTCCACCTATTTACCCAACTAACATTTCAGAACCCAAACTTATATATCCACCGCTCTGAACCTCCCCAAATATCTCGCTAAAAGCGACTACAAAGAGCCCACGGCAGCAACTACAAGCAACTTCGCCGATAACGACCCAGACGGTCTAAATTTCTTCGACCGACATCAAAAGAATCCAGAGTACTATGAAACCTTTGCCTGTCACATGGAGATGTGGACGGCATGGAAGACGCCCTGGACTAAGATTTACGATATCAACAAGTTACTTGATGGTGCTGATTTGAGTAAGCCGCTCGTTGTGGATGTCGGTGGAAATACAGGCATTGATATACAGCGTGTTCTTGAGGAGAAGCCGGATTTACCTGGTGGTGTGCTATACTTGCAAGATTTAAAGGTTGTTCTTGACAAAGTTAATATTGATGAGAGGATCGCTGTTCAGGTTCATGATTTCTTTACGCCCCAGCCTGTGATTGGTAAGTCGTCCTTCAATGTCATCAACCGCATTTGGCTAACGATGTCAGGTGCTCGTGCGTACTTCATGCACGCTGTCCTTCACGACTGGCCCGATGCTGAATCTGCAACCATTCTCACCCACACTAAAGATGCCATGGCGAAAGGATACTCCAAGCTCTTTATTTATGATATCGTCATTCCAGCCACGGGAGCTAGTATCAGCCAGACCAGCATGGATTTCCAGATGATGTCTCTTCTTTCAGCTGCTGAGCGAACGAAGAGTCAGTGGGAGAATCTTTTGACGGGTGCGGGATTTAGAATTGTCAATTTTTGGCCCGATCCGCAGCAATATGAAATGCTGATTGAAGCTGAGGTTGCGTAATTGATTGGATTGGACCACAACGTCATTGTACCCTCGTGGTTCTAGATAGATAAGCCTTTCGAGTCTAGGCCACAAGACTCATAATGACCAACGACGTCTTTTTGTTGTGCCGCCGCCTCACATATCTCGCTGACCCATTCAACCGACATCGCATGACCCGGTGTAACAATCCTCCGAAATACCACCTGACTCTGTTCTGTTGCCTATTTCTACGTTAACACATCTCAATTACCATCTCCACATCACAGGCACATTCCAGCAACTGGCTTTCCTTTCGTACTACGACTTTCGTATACTCGCGACAACATGTCAACCTCAACCAAGACAGTCGCCTTCTTAGGCGCTAGCACAGGAATCGGTCTTGCAGCTCTCAAACTCGCCCTCGTCGCAGGGCATACTTGCATCGCACTTTGTCGCGTCCCTTCCAAACTCCAAGCCCTTCAGGCGGAATATCCCAACCTTCTTCATGTCGTTGAAGGCAACGCCCATGACTCAAAATCCGTCAGTGACTGCCTAGTGAAATCTGACGGCGCTCTAGTGGACGAAATTCTCTTCTCAATTGGCGGCAAACCTGTTCCATGGAGCTTAACAATCGACGACCCAAAAGTCTGCGAAGTCGGCATGACTGTCCTTCTTGGAACCATCACTCAACTTCGCGACCAAGGTAAAACTGGAAAACCCCTCATAATCGCCTTCTCGACGACTGGAACATCACGTTTCGGCCGCGACTATCCCCTGGTCATGTATCCAATCTACAATTTTGCAATCGCAGTTGCGCGCGACGACAAGGTTGCTATGACAGATAAGCTAGCTTCCAGTGGAGAAGACTTCTGTGTTGTTAGAGCCAGTTTACTGGTGGATGGTAAGAGCGATGCACCTGTGAGAGTTGGTATTGAGGATCCTGAGAAAGGGAGGGAGAAGGAGGAATTTGGGTATACGATTTCGAGGGAAGATTCAGGGCGATGGATTGCTGAGAACTTGATTTTGGAAAGGAAGGGGGAGTACGTCAATAAGATTGTGTCAATTACCTGGTGATAGCGTGATAAGGCCGTTGTGGGGGATCTTGGGAACTCGAGAACAGAGTAATTGAGCCACGGACTGAGTACAACATTGGTATTTGGAGGTGCCTGTACGTTGAAATATGGATTTGCCTTCTATCTATATCTGCCCATTTAATGCACGTTTAGCTGTTCGTGACCAACCATCTCAGGCTCTGTTCGAACTGAATGATTGCGGTCATCCTCCAAAGCAAGAGATGTTGCAACTGTCTATTCATGACTAAATGTCTGTAAAATATGAAACCTCATGCATCTTCTCCCATGTCATGTAACACATGGTCAAGACCTAGGTACCAAGTCCCTCTTCCAGCTTTGTTTCAAGCGTAGTCTTGCTTCTATCTACCAGTACTCCTCAACAATATCCTGAACCCAAAACCTGTACTTTACTACAACACTTGAACCCATAAACGCCTCTTTAATCCTGCATCTGTGATCCGTCATATCTTGTTCAACATCATCCACAAGTGTCATCGTGGCAACAACGCGAGACGGGTGGTATACCGGCGTAGCAGCACGAGCGTTGATTTCTATATGTTCAAGCAAAGGAAAGTCCCCAGCTACCACTCGCTGACCAAAATGCAAAATACAGTCTAGACATTCATGTCCTCCCCTGTATCTTGGAAAGGATATAGCTAGCTTGCGGACAGTAATGGGAAGCATGTCTGCGAGGTATGTGGGTCTTTGTGTGTCGTGGTTGAGTCCGACCCGTTGGTGAGGGCAGTAGCAGAATTGGTCGATATCAAGAGTTTCAAGACGTGTAAACTGTTTCAGTTGACTACGGTCGATAATGATATCATGTGTATAGAGAGAAACAGGGTCTCCAGTGATTCCTCGTTCTCCAAAGTCAAATGTCAGATGTTGAAGGCTTGACTTTACTCGCAGCAGCATGTTGAGAAGGTGCCGTGGAGGGTATTCGCGATGGAACAAACCCCACTCCCAGTCACTGACAAGGTCAGGGCTTTTCACACTGGACAGATACTTGAACGTCCTGAGTCTTTTAGTCGTAGTGAGGAATTTCTCCAGGACATAATTGTCTGTATTTCTTCTTGTAAAGTCCCAGCCTATCATCTGTATCTCGACAAGGCTCTCAAGCGCGGGACGGATCTTTTCTGCAAGAAAGTATCCTTCAATGGACTTGGGTTTAAAGCCGTCTCTACCCCTCAAGATCAAGATCTTAAGCCGTGGAGAGAGTTCGAGAAGAAGAGGGACACCAGAGGCGACTATACCATCTGTAGGTTCAAAGCCCGTCTGTACTTCAAGGTGCTACAGAGATTGGAGGACAGCGGGGGTGCCCCGCTGTCTTGAAATCCCCTTCAACAAATGGAAAGTGCTTTTGAAGGAGGTCCTGCTCCTGTCGAGAGTATCCAGAGTAATCTGCAGTCGCTTCACGTTAGAGCAAAGTGTCAAGGCCAGACTTGCCTCAGCGGATGGATGATTGTATATTGCCCCAAAGTCGAACGCCTTTAAATTCGCAACCGAAAGCCTCTCGGCTGTAAGTTCCATCAGAGCAGAGTCAGGAAGAGTGCTCCTAAAAGGAAGGCAAATGGCTCTTGTACATTGAGTGAGTTCCTGGTGCCAGTTGAACATCTTGAATATGTATCTGGCTTCTTGGCAGTGGTAGAAGGAGTGGAACAAAAACGGTAGGGCTATAGAGCGACAGGTTCTGCTGGTCCTAGCCATTTGGAAGAGGGCTTCGTTATCTCTTCCCTGATCGCTCGTTGGGATTCTGGGGTATGTGTTATTGCAGTGGTGGCAGAGATGCGAGACGATGCGGCCGACAATTTCGGCTGGACAACTTTCGAGGCGCGACATGATGCGTCACTGACGATGACAAGATTTAGATGATGTTGAACAAGGAAGACATAAGGATTTGGGGGGTTAGGCAGGATATTCTGTAACCAATACAAACTGTGATTCAAGACAAGGAAGAAGGTTTCGTCTAGGCATAAAGACTACAACACCCACCAATGTTTCGATCTAGTCACAGGAAGTCCATTTAAGTTCCCTTGGGAGTCAGGGAGCTTCAAAGTGTGAAAAGGAAACAGGCACATTAACTATAGAAAGTCACTACACCCTAAGCAAGCTCAGGTGCATCATCCGTCGGTGTCCAACCGAAAACCCTCAAAACACCAACCCATGCACTGACAAATAAAAGAACGAACTTTAATCCAAGGATGATCCCTCTTCCCACCAGACTGTCAAGATCAGGCAGCTGGAAGTGTTAGCTTCGAAACCATTGAAGTTGAGCGACATACCTGCTGATTACTGCTCTTCTTGACCCAATTAAATGCTCTTGGCATCATGGCTTTCTCATAAACACTCAATTGCGCAGAGACAATGTCATCCGTTATAACTCCATCAATTTGTGCAAGTTCAAGTAATGGACCGAGAGCATCGGCCGTATCGTGGATAGCGTTATTAGCACCCATTCCCCGTGATGGAAGCATTGGATGGATCGAATCTCCTATGAGCCAGACTCTTGGATGTGCTATTTCCACATTTGATGTATTGTTCAAGACCTTTTGCCTCCAGTTGACGGGTGTGTCGCTTTTTGCGTATCGCCAGGGTGTAGTCATGAGGTCTTCATTATCCACCGCGTCGACTAGCGTATGGAAATCAGGATGGAAGCCCGCGTCGGTTAGCTTTTCTCGCATAAGGGCTTTCTTATCAATGTTTTCTGGTAAATCCTTGCTTGAAGGCCCTGTTGACCATGACATCCCTAGAAACAGCGATGCCTGTTCCTCGTCGTAGTTGATCGGTTTATCGGATGATTGTTTCGATAGACTTTCGGGAAGATATGCCGCTGCGAAAACCATGGCCTTGGAATTTCCGGTGTATATCGTGCCCTTTTCCAAAAGCTGTTTCGGTAGTGTCTGTAGGATGGACCATGGAAGATGACATTTTCCCAGAAAGCCACCATGTCCTGGCTTGACTTCTGTAATAATGTTATCCAGACCGATCTGCTTATTCGTCCTACTTCCACTGCCCTCTGCGGAAACAAGCACGTCGCAGTCTTCCCAAGTCCCATCATCAAATTGTACCCTCACGCCACTTTGTCCCATCTTTCCCTCCAAGATTTCATACTTCACAAACTTCTTCCCATAACGAATAGCGTCTCTCTCTTGCAGAGGCTTGTGTAGAAAGTCCCTTAATCTAGTCCTCGCGATTGGAGCACTCTTCTCATACAGAGGGGCTTTGCTCAGATCGATTAGAACCTTCAGGTCAGATGGACTAAAGATGCACGGTGCTGAGGACACTACACCTCCCGACTTGCCGAATAGTGGGAGGAGGTCGGCGTATTGCTCTTTTGTGAGGCAGGCTTTGAACCCGGTTAGGGCGTGGGCTCCGAGGCGGATTTGATAGCCACCCCTTGAAGAGCCTTGGGGATCACGCTCGAAGACTGTTACTGAGATGGAGTCTGAGTTGTTGAGGAGGCCATTCGCTAAGCAGGAGCCTGCAAGGCCGCCTCCTATGATTATGACTTTGAGGGTAGCCATGATGGAAGTGAAGAGATGTGTCGGCGTCAAAAGTTTGAGTTGAGCCGCACGACTTTTTATTGAGATATCGTCACCAACCCCAGTCTTAATTTTGCTGCCCAGATGTAGTAATTAATATGTCAAGGAGGATATCTTCCGCTTACACGCCCTCTGGAGTCATCTCGATCCGGTTTAGTACCCCGTCGGCCCGGCTCCATTTCTCGGAGCGGCCCTTCACTCTTCTTCCCCCACATGAACCGTAGACTCCTTCGTCGGCGTCTCCCCCCGTCTCAATTGCGCAAAGCTCGCGGCAAAAGCTCTGCAAAAGCCTCTCCAAGCAATCTGTCCACACAAAGTCGTCTCCAAGTCCCGCAGCAGTCTCACACGCGAGTCAGAGTCCAAAAGTCCTACCCCGGTTAAGAACACAATTTTATCATGGCCATTCATAATCCAATCTGCTGGATCGTGTAACTGGTCAATTCGGACGATGGCCGAACGTGTCGTTGATGGGGGTTTGGGTGGTGAAAGTTCGAGATAGCAGTATAGATATCCCATTGCCACTGTCAAACTTAGAGCATCGTAGCATGCTAAACGCCGGGAGGAGCGTGTTGTTTTGAAGATAGATGCTGCGTGCCAGAGACACTGTCTAGACTTCTGACTATTCAGCAGGAAGCTTCTGAGCTTTTCTTTCGCCTCCTGCATTTGTCGTTTGTTCGCTTGCCATCCTGTAGCAGAGTGCAGTATTTCCAATGGCACGCGCCTTAATATGGCTAGCACATGGAACAGTGTTTCTGTTTCATTGAACGCTGCTTCATCGATTGAAGTTTCCAATTGAAGGTTCTGGTAGTCTGGGGCCTGAATGGTATAGTTGTTGGCAAACGAGGATCTTAGCAGTTGTGAAGATCGGAGTTGGCGGGCTATATTCTTCTCATCGATGAAAAGCTCGAGAAGAGTCATCTTCGATACAAAGGTCGATTTTGTATCTGTATCTGACATTGGCATCTCCCGAGCTTTGCTCCATTCTTTTGCACTTCTTGCCTGCCAAATAGCATTGGAGCAGGGTAGCTGACATGTCATATCTCTGAGATTGGAGAGAAGAGGTGTTCCAAGAAAGAGGTGTCCTATACACTCCAGCCCTGCATAATAATTAATCACTATATCTTCACAGTAGTTGAGTGGAAGTGTCTTACCACGAATGCAGGTGGCAACACGAAGCAAGCTCTCTGTCTTCAGCCACTCTTGCCATTCCTGCTCATTATCCATTTGGTACGTCTCTTTGCCTCTCCTGTCTGTAGTCATCAAATCCCAGCACATAGTCGCTAGACCATTCCTTTTGTGCTGTAGGACGACCTTGTCTCTATGTGAGCCGGAAAACATCCATAGAACATGGAGCAGAAACACAGATTGCAGAGTAGCTAGGTCAGGCTTCATCAACTTCTCCGATACCTGTCAACACATCCGTCAGCGTACGTGTCAGAGAGCACATCTGTTAACTTACTATAACCTCCACGGCTCGGCCAAGCAGATCGCATAACACAACGTGGTACTGATCTGCCTCTTTGATCTCTGAGTAGTGACTCCCGACTGCCGCGGTAGCTAGAAGTAAGATCCAAGGAAGATCCAGGTCTTCTAGACAAGATGGGTGTAAGAATGGGAACTGGGGGTCGAAGTATTCAAAGTAAAGTTCTACAAAAGCGCTTAGAATGCGCGACGGTATACCAGGTAGATGGCCATGACACTGGCTTCTGTAGAAGGTTTCCAACCCTTTAGATGCTTGCTCTGGAATATGGTGGATATGGCCGTATATCTCAGCGCCGGCCATCTGGAGACTACCATCTTGAGGTTCTGGGAAGGATTTGCAGGTCTTTGTATACGGCGAGCAAATGTTCATAGGTCCCAGATAACTTTCAGAGAAGTTTTCGGGTATTTGCTGGGCCTGTATTGTATTTGGAAGAGAAACGGGAGGAGTTAAGAGAGGCAGTGTGTCTTGCTGAAAGTCTGGTATATCAAAGGTCATTTCCAGACCGTCCATGAACCAGGGGAATGCGAAATTGGATGTAAAAGGATTCCACAACGTCCCAAAACTCTCCATCCCGTTACTCGTACCGTTGAGCGAGACATCTGTAGAGTTTTGATGCCAAGCTGGACCGTGCAGCTGGGTAGCAAATGATGTGTCTGCTGGTATGGTGGATATACTGTCTGTGTGCGATGAAATAGAGGGATGATGGTTCCATCCTTCTAGACTTGTTTCACCAAAACCGGTAGTATCTTCTGTCTGTACAGCGATACACTCTGAAGCTGCTGAACGCACTGGGCTTTGCATATTCATCACGTTACGACTACTCGTTGGCGTCGCAGGACCAGCCTCACTACGAGGATACTCACACTGAAGCCCCTTCGTCTTACATCTCTTACATGGTAATCCCCTCTCACATCTTAGCTTCGATTTGGAACATGGCAAACAAGCTTGACCAGGCTGACGAGCAGGTCGTTCATTATGCTGAGGGCCATGCAGGGAGCGATGACGAACTAGAGTATCGCTACGGTGATAGTGTCAGCTTCAAGATCCTTTGAACTTTTTTTTTCGGTAGTCTGTGGTCCATACTTTCTAGAGAACGACTTCTGACAGACTTGGCAGACAAACGGCTTGAGGCCAGTATGTCGTCGGAGGTGACGATCGCGATGTTCCCGGCGCTGGAACGTTTCACCGCAGTATTCGCAGAATAGTGGGTTGAGTCTCGTATCGGGCTCCATTGTCTTTACCCCGTCGCTTCGGGATTCCAGATTGTTGGATTGTATATGGTCGATGCTTGAGGGAGATGAGAAGTGATGAGATTCCGACGGTTCTTTGATGAGCCGGGCCGAGGTCGGTTTACCCCGTCGGCCCCACATCGTTTCGAATACCCAGCTCGGACTAGCAACTTGTGCCCATGATGGACCTAAGAATAGGGTAACGAAACAACATTATCTTGTAATAAAAGCCAACACATGGTGAAGTACAGTTTGGATAGTCAAAACTGTCAAAGATAAAATAATGGAGAAAACAACCCTCGAATGGTTTGGTGCAACAACCTTCCGTCTTCGTACCAGAGGAGTGACCATCTTCCTGGATACGTGGCTCGACAAACCGACCATTCTACCAACACATCTTTCAGTTGATGAAGTAACAGAGGCAGATTACATTTTCATCTCCCACGCCCACTTCGACCAGTAAGGATCTCACCGTCGGACTAACCACATAACTAACAAACTCAGCCTCCCAGGAGCTGATCGTATCGCCATCAAAACAGGCGCGATAGTAATTGCAAACAATGAGGCGATAAACCTTCTCCGCGCGGCAGGTGTCCCAGAAGATCAACTGCTGCCTGTGCAAGGCGGGGAGCGCATCCCATTGTTCACTCGAAAAGTCAGAGATGATCCTACCTTACAAGCACCCGGTCTTCCTGGTGCACCCAAGCGCCCGCTACACACGCACGCAGCTCTATCGGTAGATGTTTGGCCTTCTTTGCATTGCTTCATGCCAGAGGATCATCCTGAAGTCATTGACACAGCGACGGTGTATACAGGCTCGGCAAGTCCGTATAGCTGTACGTTGGATATAACTATGGGAATGAAGTATGGTTTGTTAAAGATCGGTGAGTTGATGCCACCTGAGAAACTAACACCGGGTCATCGCTCCTTCATCGAATACATCAATGATAGCAAGAATGTTTTCTCACACTGCGATGGCGGTCAATTGATGTTCAACTTCATCCTTGGTCAAAAAGCGCTACTGTGGAGCGCGCATCTTGGTGGTTATGAGGGTATTCTTCGAGACTTGCAACCAAAACCTGACGTTGCGATCATGGCTGTTGCTGGCAGAGCGAATCTCAATGGTAGACCTTTTGAAGGGAGTGCAGCTGAGTTTGCGGCTATGAAGACTGGGTGGTTGGGATGTCCTGGGACGGTTATTTGGTGTCTGCATGATGAAGCGTAAGTTGATATCCTAGCGAGAAAATATCTGACTGACTTGGTGTTTTAGGTGTATTCCGCCTTGGAGGATTGATACGAGGGCTGCTACGGAGGCGGTGGAGAGGATTGGGAAGACCAAAGTGAAGGAGTTGAAACATGCCCATGTTTGTGACCTTGATATATAAAAAGGTTCCTGATTGAAGGAAGATTATAACACGTTAAATTTAGAACGGTCTGTTGTTAAGTGACTCTTTGTCCTCTCTCAGATTAGGCAATTGATTGACCCCATCTCCATTTCGAAATCTATTCCGAAACCTGCTTGTTCGTCCTAGTAAACATACTTCACACGGTCCAGATCCGAAATCGGAACCTCATCACTAACAACAATCTGATCCACAATAAGCGAAGCCTTCCCAGGCGACCCAATACACCAAAACCTAACAGTCAAGGAAGATGTCTTGACCACGGTCATTCGCATTGGCGCTGCACCTCGATAAGGCTCCCGAGAGCTTCCACGATCAAAGTCACGTTACAAGATGGCCCAGCAACCAACCTACTTACTCGCTCCAAACTTCACCTCGAAGCCCTATAGCAGCCCCATCGCCCTCGCCAACGTCATCGCCGATACTCTGAGACTAACGAAATGACATGGACTGTAGCTAGTGAACGTAGATCCAGATTTTGAGTTAACAAATTTGGTTACTTGGATCGAGAAGAGAACTGCCCTCTCATCCTGATCTCGTTAGCCCATGCCGACTGCACTAAAACTGAAGAAAGGTCTATTATGCTAATGGATATAGATAAACATGGTTCCCCAGCATATGCTCCAAAAATCGTGCGCCGATAGCGGTCCGGTAAGCCAGCAGATAGTGCAGCATCGATGGGATTGCATATATCATCTTTAATGGCTTTAACCCCTTCCGACGTCTAGATCTCGACGAGCTACTTCATGATTCCAGAATGGGTTCCATCGACCTTCACGGGCGTTACTGGAAAGATATCAGTATCGCTGCGAAAGACTTCATCCGACGGTCGCTTCAAACTGACCCTGAAGACCGTTGGACGATTGGGGTATGAGGCCCAGGGCCTATATCTATTTCTCTTCTTTTCATTTTTCGTTATCAACTAAAAATGCTTAGGAGGCCTTAAGTAATCCCTGGATTACAGGAAACGAGGAAGTGAATCAAATGAGGGACCTTCTGCGTGCCAGATGGAAGTGTGCCGTCGTCGAGGTTTAGTTCCTTCTTCATATTCAACAGCTTCCTACGCGACAAGGTGATCGGGGAGGAAGCGAATATGATACGAAAGATGACCACCGGGAGAAATCTCATGAGCGGAGGCTCTCCGCTTGGCAGCATCGTATTCTGAGTGACTCCGATTCCGACTATCAGGAGTTTTACAACGATTACAATTACCGTTGCCGACAGCCCCTCCGAACGGCAGTCTTAGCTCGAGTCGCTGTTGAAAACCTGGGCCGTCTTGGGTTTGAGCGCCCTCAAGCTAGACCGATAATCAACTTGTCCTTGCTGAATCGAGATGGGGCATCTGCCATTTCCGTAGTCGAAACTCAACCCCGCGCGGCCCCGTCGGCTCCCCGCAACCGCCGCAGGAAACTGGTATGCAGCAAACCTTGATACTCAGAGTATGCAATATTTTCAGGGTTCGCAAATGGCGTATTCTTCGGGTTTCGGATCTTTGGGCCGATCGGCACGGATTTAGAATCCGGCAAACGACCAGTCTATATAGAATGGGATGAGGAGGTATCAACACTGCCCTCTCGTCTGATAATTATTCCTTGGCTTCTGTCCTTCCTCAGATCCATCATGAATCAACAATTGAAGGAAAGTAACCAAGACCCACTGACCTCAGAAAAAGATCAAACAGAAACCCCCGACACCATTCCCATATCCCCCAAGACTGACTACCCCGAGGGTGGCCGCGAAGCATGGCTCGTAGTCTTAGGCGGCTGGTTCGGACTCTTCTGCTCCTTTGGCCTCGTCACATGCGTAGGCGTATTCCTAGAATACTACCAAACCGGTCCTTTGGCAGATCATTCTCCCAGCACCATAAGCTGGATTACTAGTCTGCAGGTCTTCTTCCAGGTTGGAGGTTCTGCCATAGTATGTTTACTCCATCTATGCTTGCGATCATACTAACGATTGTAGTGGGGATGCGTCTATGATTCGTATGGACCACGTTGGCTTCTTTTTATCGGCACACCAGTATACGTCTTCGGCCTCATGATGCTCTCACTGTCGACACAGTATTACCAGATCTTACTCTCCCAAGCTATCGTCAGCTCTCTTGGTTCAGGCGCCATATTCACTGCTTCTTTAACGTCCGCGACATCATACTTCCATAAGAAGCGTGGCACAGTCTTCGGCGTCATCAACTCTGGCTCTTCAGCAGGCGGTGTCGTTCTACCCATCATGCTGTCCCGCTTATTCAAGACCATTGGCTTTGAGTGGGCTGTGAGGGTGGTTGCATTCATGCTCTTGGCCTTTTGTGCCATTTCGTGTGTTCTCATCAAGTCTCGACTTCCCCCTAAACCACGACCTTTTGACATTTCGGATTACAAGCGGTGCTTTAAAGAGCCAGTTATGCTACTTACCATGCTCGGCGGCTTCTTGTTCTTCTGGGGCATGTTCTTACCGCTGAGCTACATCATCATTCAAGCCAAAGCCAGTGGTGTTTCGGAGGGTTTAGTGCCTTACCTATTGCCCATCGTCAACGGGATAAGTCTTATCGGCCGTCTAACCGCCGGTGCATTCGCAGACAAAATAGGCCAATTCAACTGCATGTTGATAATCACCTCCTTCACTGGAATTCTAACACTAGTCCTCTGGATACCCGGAAGTAGCAACACAGCAGCCATCGTGGCGTATGCAGTAGCTTTTGGATTTGGATCAGGTGGCTATGTGTCCATCTTTCCCGGTTGTGTGGCCCAGATCAGTCCAATGGAAGAAATCGGTATGCGAATTGGTCTTGCTTCGTTGGTTAACGCATTTGGAGCGCTGACAGGTAGTCCGCTGGGAGGTGCGTTGATTTCTGGCGGGGATAGTTTCCTTGGGCTGCAGTTGTTTTGTGGGTGTACCATGATTGCTTCTGTTTTTGTTTATAGCACTGCGAGATTCGTTCAGATTGGGTTTCGGTGGGGGAAGGTATAACATTACTAAAAGTGAATTCTGACTATCAGACACTCCAACGGTGAAACATGTGCTGTCGATGTGCTATCTCAAGTCCAGTTGTACGACCCCATGTCTCGAGATACACACCTGCCACCACCCCTCTGTACCTCCCCCATCAACAATTTGAACTCCAGATTATCTTCCCCACTATCCAAGCGAGCGAGATTGATGTCCCATTCAGGAAACGTAAATCCATACTTCGTATCACTCCACGCATACGGCTAGATACAAAACCCATCTTCTTCTTTCGCTCTCTTCCGAAATTCCTTGATCTTCTCCTCTTGATCAGACTGCGGCTTATAACGTTCTCTTCTCGGCACGTATAAAACTTCTGGGGGTGCCTTGATAGCTCGACGCATAGCCTTTTATAATCCTTCCCAAGTTGATGGCACATCGAAGGGTTGACCCTCGGCTAAGGCTACACAGTCCGTCATTCGGATCTTTGACATTGTACCCAGTACGTCTTGAAGAAAACTGGTCAAGACTGAAGTCGCCGTTATACCACCCACGTGCAAAACACGCAGTGCTGGCATAGAACCTGGAGCCAGGTATAACGAGCCATCACCTCCAAGCAACCGCTCGTCGTGAGCTTTAATTTTCAAGTACTCCAGATTTTCTACATGCGAAAGCATGGTATCTGGCAAGTGGTGGAAAAAGACATGAAAACCATGCAATGTATTAGCTTGCTAACCACTTCTATTGTTTCCGCCATAAGGATGAAGAGTCAACTTCTTTAACCGACCTAGAAACCGAACCCATTCATCTTTCTGCCAAAAAGAAGTCTTGCGAGGCAAGAGGTTCAAGATCTTTAAATCGTTGACAGTTGAGAGAGTCGCAATATCGTGGTACATTTCCCGCAGCGCTGCACGCCATGGGTACTTCTGCTCCTTAGCCTTTACTTGTTCCCAATCTTCAGGCTTGGCGCAGAAATACATGCCGTTGTTTGCCCATTCATTCCCATCCCAGTCCGCCTCCATCTCGAAATCCTTTTCGCCGTTGGTGTAAAACGTAAGGGTTCTGCAACACGGTAGGTATTTGAACGTGATGAGATCATGGATGATGGATACGTCGGTTTCTTTGCGTGCCCAAACTGACGCGGGAGGACTTTTCCAGTACCACTTGGGGCCCCTGTCTGAATCTGAATCGCTATCTTCTTCATTCGCTCCCTCCAACTCTTTCGGATAGAGCGTCACATCTAGGCGCAATTCCAGAAATCGAGCTCCATATTTGCTGACAATGCAGGGATCCCCGCTTTGTATCCAGCTTAAAATACGCGCGTCGCTCACTGGATTTATCCTTTATGCTGACTGATCCACAGATCTAAATGCTTCTGTTGTAATTGGTCAATGTGACGATACTTGCCATTGATCTCTTAGGCAACTATCGTACCCATCTGAGTCGCGAAATGACTTTATCATCGACCTTTTATCAGCAGGTCCCGATCAAATATTGTCATGGAGTATCTGCTTCCACGACCCCTCATCCTCTGAAGACTCCACCCTCCACCATCCCATTGCCATTCCCATACTCCATCCACATATTGATGATATGTAAGAAAGTAAGATTGTTATATAAAACTTCCAACAAGAGATTCGAAACGCTCTGATCTACCGTCTTGAACCGATTCCTGCCTTTCGAATTTGTCTGGTGTAAATCAGATTTTGTAAGTGGTTGAATCGATCATCTTAGAGATGAAACACTGGAGCTTCGAAAGCCATATTGCCAAGTCGTTTACACTATTAATAGGTATCTATATCGTTTAAAACACTATACAAATACTTCTCAGTCTCCTCCAAACTTATGCAAGCCATGTTGAACTTCTGGAGTTTTGCACCCAGACGCTCACAAACATCCGACTGTTGAGTTTCACATCTACACATCATGTGTCCCCATTCACGGCTCGAGCGCGTGCAGAGCCATATCCAATATCTCATCCTTTCTGGTGTCTTGACAAAGATCGGAAAGGTGAGTGGCGCCACGTTTGAGCCTGAAGTAGAATCGCCATCAAGGCTCGTCACTGAGTTTGTTTGCTCTTCGAATATGCACCACATTACCTTGGCAAGACTGTAGTTCTCAAACGTTTGTCTTTCCAAGTCGGAGGAATTGGCGAATGGTAGCATATAACCTGCCGATGGGCTGGAGTAGAAGATACTTGGTGGCATACAAACCGGATTGATGGGACTGTGCTCCCAACTATCATCAGGTACTTCCAGCATTCTCCCAAGCCGCGGGTGAAGCCATCGTTCGGGTCCTCCAAACTGCTCCAAGTCCACCAAAATGATGTCGTTGTTGTCAGATAAAACAATGTTCTCCAATCTCAACTCAGGGTAAAAGCTGTAACCAGGATAGTGAATGTGTTGAAGGGCTTGTAGCATCTGTCGTATCCACTTGAACTTGTCTCTCATGGTAATGGGGAGGTATCCTGTGGGGCACGACAGCCTATCGAGAAGCGTGCCTCCGGGGTGAAACTCCAGTATAAAACCACACACGACAGGCTCGTCCCGTCCCTTGATTTCTCTAGTCACAATGTATCGTGGTTTCCCTATCACGTTAGGATGACAGGGCATCCGAAGCAGCTCCCTCAATTCATGGTACGTTCGAGATATCACAGAAACTGCGCCCTTGAAAACCATGGGAGTTTCATTCGGAACTGTAACAAGTGAAACCGAATCGTGCAGTCGCCTGATTGTCTTTACTTGTTGGATGTCAAGACTTGGTGGAAGTTCCAGCGGATGAGAGGCCCATAAATTACTCAAATGGCGTGGAGTCAGGTACCGGTCTTGCAAGGAAATATTTGGTGCCAGCCATATCGTTGTCTCTTGTTCTGGAACTGATATAGACGATATATGAAGCGTGGAACCCATGGTAATGTCCTTTAGCAGCGGCCTAAAGCATCTCGAGTTACTCCAGTTGTCAAGGCGTGTTGTAATGATTTCTACCATACTATGACGGACGCGATTGGCCTTGGGCTGATTGTAGAGCTTCCATGACTGCGATAGAGTTTGGAATTCTTTATCATCATCCAGGACGCAAAATAAATGAAGTGGAGGGAAATCCTGTCCATCAGAAGTCTTTGGAACAATTGATAAGCTGTTTGAACCGTCCTCTGATATGCCCTGGATACTCCAAGTCAATGGCAACGTGGGGTCGTACATGATGGCAGAAATTTGGAGGGCGTGACTGTAACAGAATGTGCGGTGAGAGATGGAACGTTGAGCTGATTGTCGCTGTAGTGTACCCGGGCGTTGGGGGAAGCACGCCCTATTTACGTACCCTGTAATGCCTGTCGCTGTGTAGCAAAGTTACCTCGACTGTACCGTCCCGGTCAGGAGAAGAATTAGCTGACGTAATGTCAGATGGCCTCAGGGTTTCCAATTGAACCAATGTTTGATCTGGTATGATTTAATCTTTTTCCTTGTCATTTGCTTTGGAAAACACTCGCCCTTTCATCTAAGATCACACGGAACATTCCATTTGCTTCTCTCTGGACACGTGTTTCCTCAAGGCTATCAACATGCAAAACGAATCCGCCACAGCCGAAATTCTTGCAGGTCTCGAGTCTTGTTTCTCCAGTATCTGCAAGATTGGCGGCGCGCCCGCTTTGTCACTGTCAGTCCTCACCGGCGGGAAAGAGGTTTACACGAAACACTTTGGCTACCGCGACGTCGATGCTGAAAAGGCCCCGGATGGCTCTACGACTTACTTCATCGGCTCTTTGACAAAGGCCATGACAGCAGCCACGGCAGGTATACTCGTCGACGAGGGCAAGCTTGAGTGGTCTACTCGTATCGCCTCTATCCTCCCGGAGCTTGAAGGCGCCTTCGAAGGCCGCGGCTCTCAGATCACAATCGCAGACCTTCTGTCGCATCGCACCGGTGTTGCTCGGGGTGATGGTCTGTGGTTGCAGCGCGCGGGAAACATTCTTCTCGGCAAGTCGACAGGCATACAGACTTGGACGTCCCAGCCTCTTGTACGAGATTTTAGATCCGACTATCTTTACAGTAACTACGGGTACGACATGGTCGGCAGAGCCATCGAAAAACTGCAGGGGAAGAGCTTGGGAGCTTGCTTCAAAGAGAAGCTTTTCGATCCACTGGGAATGATGCGCACATCCGCTTATGACCTGCCGAATAACGAAAATGCAGCCAAGGCATATTTCCCTCTTCAAGATGGAACACCATTCGAAGTGCCGATTCCGACCATCTCGGAGAAAACCCTCATGGCAGCAGCTGGATCCGTCCGAAGCTGCACAGACGATCTGATCAAGTTCTACAGCAACTTCATGCATGCTGCTAATGACCAGTTCGCCAATAATACCACGTCGACTCCGGGATCTCCATTCAAACAGCTGAAGCAAATCCTTCGCCCTCATAGCCAACTAACCCTCCCGTCCCTTCGTGAACAATCGTATGCGCTGGGCTGGGGTCGTGCAGAACTACCAGCGGTCCTTGGAGCATTCAACTACAACAAATACCTGATTCCTTCTATGCCACAAGTTGGTGAAGGAGGTCCAAACCGTCTCGCAGTTTACCACGGAGGAAGTATGCAGGGGTTTACCTCTTGCGTCTACCTTTTGCCCGAGACGGAGACCGCCATCATCGCTTTGCAAAATTCTACTGGGCTTTGTGATGCGTGCGACTGGATTCCTCAATTGATCATCCACGAGCTCTCGGGGGCTGGACGCAAGAGCATTGATTTCAAGGAACTGGCCACCAAGGCTGCTAAAACAGGCACAGATCTAGCGGAGAGAATCAACGACGAGCTAGAAAAGAGACGAGAGAAAGACACCAAGCCACTGGAACTCAAGAACTACACAGGTAAATACTGGAATCAGCTTCGCAACTTTCACATCCAAGTCACCGTCGACAACGGCGGAGATCTACGAATGACTTTGCAGGGGATGGAAGACGAGTCGTATAAGCTAAGACACTACCATCGGAACTCGTTTGTCTGGAACTTGTCACACAACGAGACAGCGAAGCAAGGACGGTTTCAGACGCGTCCTTGGGTGTCCTACGTGATCGAATTTGAGTGCGGGGAAGGAACTGCAGCTAACGGCCTGCGATGGAAGTACGACGTCGAGCTTGAATCGCCTGCCTTGTTTTCTCTTGAGGAGGGCTCTCGCTGATTGCTGCCTGCTGCAAAGTGCAGCCAGACTACGGGTGGTGGGTGTGACAGCGTGTGTGTGCATCTTTCTAGCGCAGACGGGAAATTGAGGCCTCCTAACTGTTGTAGCATGCGGACTTGTCCAATAAAATCCTGCAGAGGTTCAGGCAAATTTCCACCAAGAGAATCAATGCATAAAAAGGCATGTGATAATTCCACCCTGAAAGCCCCTCAGCTCAGCCGCATTTCAAATGCAGGCCTTATGCCCTGTCCACTTTGGTTCTAGACCGGAAGATAAGCTTAATCCTTGCCGCGCACTCGTCACAATATGACATGGTACAATGACCCCCCTCTTTCCGAACGTAGCAAGGGTTACATGCCAACCGACGAAAAGAACCATGCGCTTGTCAATAATGCGGCTGAGAGTCCGTGTCTGGTTCCTTGGATACGCGTGAAAGACGGCGTCTATTCTGAAACTGCCTGCCACGATATCTCAAGCCATGTGTTTTGGCGCGTGCCTCTCGGCGTAGTTGTCATGTTGACCTCTAGTTACCATCAGGCTATCCAAGCCAAGCCCGTACTGGGGATGATAAGAGTTCTATTCCCATACCTAGATGTAATGCCACTTGATAGTTAAACATGAACAGGCCGACTTCGTACCCCGTCGGCCAACATCTTTACCGATGCTACCATGCAACCGGAGTGTCAATCTGAAGGTGATGCTGATCTTTACGGTTTAGGCGTTCGGGTAGCATCGTACATATCATGGTTCACCACCGTTGTCGCATATCACAAATGGCCAGACAAAACAGTAAGTCTTGTTACTCAAGCTTTACATGTGATCCCAAAATTCGTCAACGTCACTTACACATAGTTTAGATAGATTCACTGACGATCAACTGCATTCTGCAGCTGTCTTTATTAGTCGCCACGGTTTACAAGATTGCTGTTGATACCGCCCATACTGGCGAGGTGTTTCTCATGACCTTCTTCGGCGCCGGAGGGGGCTTCGCCATAATGATCGAGACGCTGATAGACAAGAAAGCATCAGGATTTGGGTCGACCAAGCTTGCTGAGTTTCTTCGAGCCCTCCTGCTGCTTGCTTACGGCGTGCTCAGCGTGTGGTTTTGGTACCGTGGTCGCAATGTACTGGTATGTTTTGGAAGTCCAAATCTCGTGGATCAGGAATCATATAGAAACCTTTCTAACCAACGACGAACAGTTGCTTGCCTCATGTAACTGGCAAGTCTTCTTCTTTTCCTCAACCTCCATGTTCGGTTGGTTTCTTAGAATGAGTCAGGGATTGTCGGTGATCGTCTTGGTTGCGCATGCCTTACGTCTCACCTTTATGATGCTTAATGTCTGGGTTAATCGTCGAGACATCAAACACTGGTTGCTGGTCGAATACACATCCCCTGCAGTTCCTGTTTCTCGGTGGAGGAAAAATTATGTCTTACTAATTATTCAACTGGTCTCCCTCGGAATATTCGTTGTTATAATCGAGCTATTTCTTAGTTGGAACTCGATTAGCAACGTGAACTCTGTAGGTTCCGCTGGACAGATTATTCCACTGGTAACGGCTCTATCAGGCCTGGGAACGGTATGTCTGAGTCGAATAGGCAGGGAAACGATGTGAGTAGATTATTATCAAAGCGCTTCACGTTTTAATTGCCTGTGTCATATCCTGATGCGTCAAGTCGACTTGTCGGAAGGCCAGTCAATGGATTCAGTTGAAGACATAGCCTCCCAAAACCCATCGATGATATACTTGTCCAATTTCCCAACTTTATCAATAAGGGCCAAATCCTTTTCCATTGACTCTTTCCTCCTAGTACCATTTAGGATGCACAGTCTGCCATCCCAGCAGGAGAGAACAAGGCTATACAAAGCCTCTGGCTCGCTGATATCTTTCTCGTGCGCCAACCAACGAACCAGCGGCGACTCCAACAACGTCATGTTACCTTTCAAAACTGCGTAAGCCTGATAAACTATTTCTCGCTTCCGACAATAGTCCAACAGCGGGATGTCGAATCCGTGGGCGGGGCGGAAGTCATTCTGCACAATCGCGGGCTTGATGGTTGCACGCTCGTAAAGCTGACGAAAGGTAGGCAAAGAAGTATTGCATATGCCAAGGTAAGTAACTCGGCTGGGAACCTGGGTTTCCATGGCCTCCCAATACGCCATCGTTTCATCGATTGTCTCGAGCGGGGAATGCAGCAAAAGGGCATCAAGTGGCGGCTGACCTGCATCTCCGCGGCTCAGGTAGGCAAGGGTCTGGTTGAGGCTTTTTTCGACCTGCACCATGGGCGAATCATGGTCTTCGAAGGGTTTCACAGAATCTTTGTAGCCCCTCGCGTCAGTAAACTTTGACTGGAGGAAGATACTCCGCTCTGATGCGTCCTCTGCGGGAAACAAGGTGAACCAAGTACTGAGCGCTTTGCCCACCAGAGCCTCATTGTAATTCTGACTCTGGGGTGCCGTGTCGATAGCGCGGAAACCTGCATGAAGAGCCTCCAACACATTATCCTCGGTCTGCTCCCACTTCCATGCTGTGCCGTAAATGAAGTGTGGGATCGATGTTCTTTCTGGCAAAAGGATCGGCGATAAAGGTGTCATGGCTAGAGGTTATGATGACTGGGGATAGGTAGGTGTTTGGCACAATGAGGGGGATTCTTGGGTTATGACCTTGCCTTTTGTAGTTCGATGAATCAAAACACATTACATGTGCACCCTTTCATGTTCTCGGTGTGATGATAAGCTGCAAGAAGCGAGGATGGCAATGGTCTCCTGACACACCATTCTGCACTCCATGCGACAATAATTCTATAGCCTCATGAAACATTGGCAAGTCTCTGCACGTGAGATTATGGATGCGAATGTAAATTTCTATACAAATATGATCGATTCATCCCTCAGGCGATTGTTGCTGCACATCAACAACGGACACATCGCATAACCCAAGTATGATATCAATTGAAATATGTGCCAGATCTCTTATTAACCGCCTTCAGTTCATCTACGATATCAACATGTCTTCCACCAACAGCAAAGATCCTGTTGCCTCTGTATCCAAGGAATCTCAGAGTGCTCCTCAAGATTTGACCGACGGTCGCGAACAGCCCTGGAAGAAATTCCTCGCTGCAGAGAACGAGTGCAACAATCGTCCATGGACTGGATGGCAGCCAACTGAAGAAAAACCTTTTGAGAAGCCGTGGCTTAGGTGGAGTGTTGAGTTTGGCATCGACAACTTTCGCCACATGACTGGTTCTTGAGATAGAAACATTTGATCACAACGTTTATTTTGGAAGTCGGGTGGTGGGGTTTAGTATCAATTCAAATTGTAGTCAATGATAGCACAAATGATACGGTGTCCGTAACAACCGTTGTTTTCCACGTGTTAGTGTAGGTCATAGAATATATACACAACTCAAAAATCAACCACCATTAGTACTCGACAATAAATCTAATCTCAATGCTTTCCCGAACTGTCTGGACCTTCGGGTCAGGCATGATAGCGGTATGTATACAACCTGATAAAATCTGTTAGCTACAGCCATGAATCTCTAATCGGGATCGGCCTACAGCAAGCTTTGTCCTCCTCACTATCCCATGACTTAAGAAGAAGTAGGTCATCGACATTTTGTTCCTCCATGTAGTACCATCGATGGGAAGGGTTGTGCTTCACATGATACACTTCCATAACCCGGTGCGGAAAGACGGAGTCAACTGCGATGAGATCACCCCGTTGGACTGTTTGGTAGTCACAAACCGCAAGTGGTGATCCTCGGACAGGCCCCTTGATGGGCACCCATATACTGTTGAGTTTGAAATGCATTAGATCGAGCTGTGCCGATGAATGAACACTTACTTTAGCAATGTCCATCGGCTGGGCATTTCTTTATTTTTCTCTGCCATGAGCTGTTGGACTCTCCATTTACAGTTGGCAATTGAGTGATCTGCAGACAAATGAGGAGGCATGTTCTACCAGACAGAAAATTCGCAACATACCAACGTGGGCATACAATGATGCCTGTAAAAACTGCGGATCGCCGACCTTCCTGGTCTACGTACCATTAGCTTTCGCAGACCTATGATATTCCATCATTACTTGCATTTGCGTCATACGGTGTTACCTCTTTGGCATGCAGATGCTTTCTCAAGAATTCAGATATCTCTCTCATGTAAGGATCATCTGGGCTCTGGACATCATGACCGGGTCGTTCTTCGGGATGATAAGACACGTAGGCAAATCCATTTTTGTCAAGATCAAAATCTGACTCCCTGCCACGGACGTTTGTGATCTCCATCATGTGCTCTTCGACTTCTGTGTTGGTAAAGTTGGCGCCTTTTGCGAGGAAAGGAACGAGCGATACGTAAGGCTTTTCCTTGCGAAAGAGCTCATCGTCGGGCTTCATGTACGCGATAGCGGCTTGTACACTTTGTGGCGTCTCCATCTTCGGCAATGTTGTTCCCTTACACTCGCTGTCCGGCAGCATGAATACGACATCCCAAGCAGCCCTTTATACCACGCCATCTGATTTCGTTCATAGGATAAATCGCTGTAAGCCTTCCAGCGAGCCTATTTTTCTCCACCCAAACGTCTTTCTCCCGTACTGGTTGCCCCATGATTGAGATGTAGGATACTTTGGTACCAGCAGCGCCGAAAGCTTGCATGTAGGCAGGGTACCTTTGATGCAGCCACACCTGCGTTCAGCGTTTCCCCTCTTTTGTGACCACGTATGCATGGGTACGGAACAGACCCCGGAAAAGAAAGCCGGCTTACTCCAGGCATCCCGGGTGAGTCAACAGTTCCTTGAACGGTACGCCGTGAGGGGAAGCGAATCCATGCCCATCGTTGACCCCGTACCTCTAAACGGATAACCATTCTCGTGGTTATCAAACCATCCATACTAAAGCACACAAAACGGACTTCTACTGTCTTTTCTATCACCAATTCAATCATTAGTACCTCTAACCAACTATGAGTTTGGACTTGTCAATCGAGGCCGTGCAATCAAGGTTCTTACTCCGCTACCAGAGCAATTGATAAAACGGTACTGATACAAACCTCAGGATTCACGATGTGACTTCAATTCTCGATCGCATCCAGGACAACACTCGCACAGCGTCAATCAGTATTGGAGTTCTTCACCAAGGAGAGGTTATTTACACCCGCAGCAGAGGTGTTTGTGATGTGGAATCAGGAAAAACCGCCGATTCAGACACCAATTACCTACTATGCTCCGTCTCAAAGGCCTTCACTGCTTCTTGCTGTGGATTGCTGGTCCATGAAGGGAAGCTGAAATGGGATGAGCCAATGCAGTCATATATCCCTTTCAATAACAAGATTGACCCTGTTATTGGTCAAAGAGCAACAGTTCAAGATGCCCTTTCACACAATACAGGGCTTGCGCACTTGGATCTCACCTGGCTGGGTGTGGAATGCGAGTACCTCCTGAAAAAGGAAGACTTACTCGACGTTGTCAGCTATCTGCCTCCTGTGCACGACCTTCGCTGTGGCTTCCATTATAATAACTACATGTTCGCTGTAGCTGGGGCCGTTATTGAGAAGCAGTCTGGTCAGCCGTGGTACGAATATCTGAAGGAAAAGATCTTGGACCCGCTTGACTTGAGCCGCACAGTGACAAACCGCACGAAGCTACCGGATGACAATTATGGAGCCCCTCATGTCGTTCTCGATGATTACTCGCTTCACAAGCAGAAACCTGTCGATATGGCTTCCGATGATTCTCTCATGGGGCCCGCTGGAGCTGTCTGGTCATGTGTCACAGACATGATGAAATGGGCCAAAGCTTTGCTGGCAGCTATGCACAGTGACACTGAAACCCCCCTCAAGCAAGTGTCTACAATTGTGTCGCACAAGGCCAACATTACTAAGTCCACCATTGGGGAAAACACATACGGCCTCGGCTTCGCGCGTGCTACAATCCCCTCTACCGAGTTGGGTATGATATCTCTCAACGGCCCTCAGCGCGAACATGTTATTGGTCGAGCGTCACAGCCCCGGTTGGTTCTCTATCACAATGGGGGCCAATCCGGATACTTGACATCATTCTATCTTTTCCCCGAAACTAATTCAGCTATCGTTGCTTTGGGAAATTCTTACGGGCTGGGCGATGGGCCTGACTGGACTGCACAGGCCATCGCACAAGCAATGTTTGATCTGCAACCACGCGTTGACTTTGCGAAAGCGTCAGAGGCAAAAGCCAAGACGGAATACGAGCGATACGACCGTCTCGCTGCAGAATTTGAACAACATCGCGACGCAGAACGCGTCAAACAAGAAGGTTCACATGAGGCTCCATGGGAAGACTACGTGGGCAGGTATCACAACGCAGGTTTGAAGATGACTCTGGATATCAAGAAGGATAAGGATGAAACGCTGAAACTGATCTTCAATGACGTACCGTCGCAAGAGCATAATCTCACGCACTTTGCGGGGGATAAGCTGGGCTTTCTGCCACCCTCACGGGAAGAGCTTATCTTGCGGGAATTCATTGATTGGTTCCAGTGGGATCAGTTTGTTTTGGCATTCCATCGACATGACAAGTCACAAGAGGTAATCGATGTTACATGGGCAATGCAGGTGGGCGTCGAGCCGCTACGGTTTAAAAAGGAATAAGATGAGTGGGATAAATGGCACATTTGTGGCGTGTATAGCGCTTGATTATAGGTCTGATGGCCTGCATCAACAGAAGCACTGGAAAATGATATGACACCGATGATCTGTCCTATAGTGTGGCAGGCCTCATAAAGAAAATGATTCGCTATACACTCTGAGTGACAGAAATCGCCTGCAAGGAAGGATTACTGCATAAGCTCTATCATTGTGTGACAAATGTTGAAGCGAGTGCTGCCATAAAGAGCCTGAACAGGGTTATCAGGCACGAATGCTTGTTTCATTCTGCAGAGTTACTACACCATTCGCTGTGTCATCCCTTGCCCCGCCTTTAATGATTCTTTATTGATCAGGCTGCGGTAGCACTCAATGTTTCAATCTGCCATGTTACTGGACCATTCGCTGCATCATGCCATACCCCGCCTTGAAGAGTTCTCCATTGAGCAGGCTGCAGCAGCACTTGCGCCCGGTTACTATGGCCAAAGAATCATAGTGTCACTCAGCTTCATGTTCTTGTGAATCAACGCTAATGTAGAGTAAACAAGATGCTGGTTTATCGTCCGAGGTGGGTACGACGGACCGTATGGGTTCAGCTGAGCCTCAACCTCCTGTTTGTCAGGTAGGTTCCTATGCCCCGCCAATTGCTACCCTTGAGGTCATTCACGAATGCCAGTCAGCGAGTACTAACGATCAGCGTTCACATTGTACTCAACAATCCACACTCAGCGGAGACAAAAGACATATCGCAATTATTTCCACTTTGATTTAGCTTTCATCTATCAACCAAATGGTACATGAACAAAATAGAAAACATTGTTTCGTCTACATTCCCCATCTAAGATAATTAAGGCTGCTTACAACTCTTGTTTTTTTCTTCTTCTTTTTTTTGTGCTATAGCAATTATTACACCCAATAGGCTGGTCAGATAAAACTACAGCGTATAGCAATGGTCAATCAAGGTCATCAGAAGCTATGGCTCCAGGCTGTAGCAGACTACAAACAGAACCTCAGCAGCGAGGATCGTGCCGTTTTTGCCAAACAAAAACCTGAGGATATTGAAAAGATCATCAGTGCTTTGTCACAACCTCCCCCAAGCAAACCTGGCAAATCGCAAACCACCAAGGCAGCGCTATCGCCGGAGACTATCGCCAATGTCAAAAGCTTGATACAGCTTCTTTCAACATTCACTTCATGGCTTCCCGAAGTATCAACCACAATTTGGATCAGTGTCTACCTTCTCAATGAGGTATGAGTATAACATCTTTTTTGAGAGAGCTGTGGCTAACTTAAACGAGCGCAAAAACGTCAATTCAGATACACTAAGAATCTTCGATCAAACCATGCAGTGTATTTCTTCTTCTGTGCCACATTTTGGCACCTACCATGACGTTTTTGCAGAAATGGACGATGTCGAAAGTGGCATCGTTGAGTTTTACTCTCGAGTCATCACGTTTCTTTTGGCTGCTTTAGAGCAGACAAAGCAATCTTCTCGCTGTATGTTATGTTATGGCTTGCAGCATAAACAGACTTGGTTTATGGAAACTAACATATGAAAGGGACGCACAAGTTCGGTATAGAAGCAGCGCCGGTTGCACTATCAAAAGCCGGCGCCGCAATCCAGGAACAGAAGCAGGTTGTAGAGAAACAGATCGAGGCTGCCAACCTTCTTATCCAAAACAAGCGCCACACCGAAATCAGAGAGATTCTCCAAGACCTGAAGATCCAGAATCAACCACCATCGAGATCCTCCGCGCCATGCCATGTGATTCCCTACTCGGCTAATCCTCTTTTTCACGGACGAAGAGAGACCCTAGACAAACTGAAAGCCCATTTGATCGTGTCGCGGCAACAGCGCGCTTCGTTTGCAATCTCCGGTCTTGGTGGCGTGGGAAAGACGCAGATTGCCCTCAAGTTCACTTACGACAACCTTGATCGCTATCCAATTGTTCTGTGGATGCAGGCTGATAACAAACAAAAGCTTGCCGAGTCTTATGCCCATGCGGCTAAACGTCTTCAAATTGAGCCCGAAGACTCGCAAAAGGATGCTGACGCTATTGCCACTGTTCTGAAGACATGGCTGAGTGAATCTGACGTTGAGTGGTTGCTGGTATTTGACAACGCAGATGACCTCAAAGTGCTGAAGCCGTTCTGGCCACCAGGTAATCGAGGTGCCATCATCATTACAAGCCGGAACCCAGCTGCTACGAGGGTTGCCGACTCTGGAATGCTCATCTCCCCTCTGACGTCCTCGGAGGGAGAAACACTATTTGTCACTCTCTTGACATCGCGTGGATCGAGCATTCACAGTTCGGAAACTCATAATAAGGAAAGAATTTCGGAAATAATCAAGGAGTTAGGTAATGTGTGACGGAACTTGAATTTTATTCACGATAGCTAATGCCTACCAGGATACTTGCCGCTGGCGATCGTCCAAGTTTCTAGCTTCATTTTAGAATGCGACTGCACTTTGGAAGAGTTCCAAGAACTTTACCATTCATCTCATCAGGCTAACAAGGGAATATCGGACATGGAGACATCGTCTCCAAATCTTTTCTATGAGTATTCGCTGGCAACTGTATGGCGAGTGTCCATCGTGATGCTTGGTAAGAACGCATTGAAGCTTCTGCGTCTGATTTCCTACTTCGACCCCGATGGCGTTCCCGAATCTCTGTTCTGGGACGCTGGCAAGAAGTTGAAAACACCAGCCCTTACATTTCTCCAGCCAGGATTTGCCTACCATACTGCTGTGCAGGAACTCATCTCCCGTAGTCTCATCAGCAAGGCCGAGTACGGGGCTGTTGCAGGCCAAGCTAGTACAAAGGCACGCAGCCTGACGGTTCATCGTTTGGTACAGGAAACTGTTTTCCATCAGCTGAGCGAAGAGGAACAGGCTGATCTTTTGGCTGATGCTTTAAACATGCTACTGGCGGTCTGGCCAGTAAACAAGGACAACCCCTTCAGGATGAATGCTTTTTGGCCTTTGTGCTCTCTGTACCTCCCACATGTAATTGCACTAGAGGCCAGATGCAGAGATGCCTCATACCTCAATCCTCCTAGTGGTTTTGTCCAACTCTTGTTTCATGCTTCTTGGTATCTATACGAGAGACGGCTATCTGAGTTTGCTTTCCCTTTGCTGGAGACAGCAAGGTCAATCTGTGCTCTAAACGGAGACACGGACCCTTGGTTCCCAAAGCTCATGACTGCTTATGGATGCGTATGCTTGGAAGCTGATAAACTTGAGGAATCGGCAGATTGGTTCTCCAAGGTCGTTACCATCTATCGAGCGAACTACGAAAGAGAGCAAAAGGAGGATGCCCAGACCCAAGGAGACCATACCTGGCTCTTGGCTATATCGCTCTCGGACTGGGGATGCACATGTACGGGTATGGGCCAGTATCATCGCGCCGAAGAGCTTTTCAAAGAAGGATTATCGGTGATGAAAGGTGTGACAGACAAGTATACATACAAGGACTGGAGTGTCCATATATCCCACAATCTATCGCGTCTCTACACACAAATGGGAGTTCCAGAGGAAGCGATCAAACTGCAGTTCGAATACGGTGACGAATTTGCAGACGGCCTCATCGTTGAGAATTCCCAACGGGGTGCACTGTTCCTGTATGGAATCGGAAACACCTATCTTGCTCTTGCACTCAAGGACAGCCCAGGAAGCGCCCAGAACAGAGATCGCGGTTTCGATTTTCACAGGAGGGCACTTCGAATAAGACAACAGGTCTGTGGTGAGCAGTTTGTCACAGCTATCTCACTACACAAAATTGGCGTGCTTCTTTACCAGACCGGGGACTTTGAAGGAGCTTCAGAAACTTTGGAGCACGCCATTGGTATCTTCAAACAGACCTTTATGGCCACTAGGGAGAAGGCACGATCATTGTTCTATATGTCTCTCGTCAAAGAAAAAATGAGAGAAGATGCAGAAGCCAAAGCATTGCTTGACGAAGCGTGGAAGCATATGACGGAAGTTACAGGGAAGAAACGGGATATAAATAACGAGAAGGACACAGAGCTTTTTGATAGTGTTGTTTTGTATGTCTACTACTAGGTACGTTGAAGTCACTCAGGTTATAGTATAAGGTCCCAACTCATTGATGATATTCTTGTCTAACCTCCGCCATCCTTTCCAATGTCGTTGCGATTAGATCCCAGAGTGTAGCGTCCTGTTTCTGGTTATGTTTGTCAGCATCGATCTTGGAGTATAATATGACAAAATGAACTTACAACCCCTGCACTTGAAGGACTTGATGTCACCCCACTTGTAACGGTGGAGGGAGGCGCATGCCCTGTTGGTAGGACCATTGCTGTCCTGGTATCTACCGCCGCAGTTGGCTTGATCGTAAACAATGCAGTTTCCAGCTTCCTGGATCATGGAACGGGCGTCGAATCCACCACTGCAGCCGCCGTTGCTGGTGCCGCCGTTTCGGTACTCAGTGCACTTAGTGTTAGGCATACTTCCGCCGAACGTAATGCACGCTTCGTTGTTACCAGCACCAGAAATGATACGGTAAGTGCTGGCTCCATTGGCTTTGCAATTTTCAACATTGTTGTAGGCGGTAACTGTGTCCAGGTGTCAGTTCGTCACATGTGATATATCTTCTGAGCATGAGACATACCTTGCCAAGCCTGAGTGCCAGTTGCCAAAGTGGCTAGGACAACGGCGGTGATGGATGTGAAGTGCATTTTGAGGGTTTAGAACAGAGTTTGATAGATATTGAACTGATTTCTGGATGCTGAAAAGAATATTTTACTCGGAAATGGCCCCCAATTTATATCTTTAGCAAGACCTTTATGACGTCCAACTATGTTGAACTGTTAACTTTTCAACAAGGTCACCGTATACTAGACTGCTATCCCCCACATACAGTAACCTAGACTGGCTGCATACACTACTTCACCGTCGAAGTTGTGGATTCTATCCATAATTACTCGTACTAAGTACCCATTGTAAACTAAGCGAGTCTTCCTTCGTCGGACAAGACTTTCGAACCTGCCTTATCGTTATTAGCCCAGAATCCTCCAACTATCACAACTGCCTTAATGATCTAAGCCAAGAAATCCTTCGGAGAATATCTATCCGAACCCCAGTTTTACCTCGATATACACTTACTATTTAAGGAAAAAGCTCCGTAGGACAGATCTACAATGATCCTTGGTAGTTTCCGAGAACCTATCTAGCCAATAAACAGCACCAAACTAGGAATATTGCGCTGTTGTCGGTTATGTATTCCGGCTATATACCATTTTATCTCACTTAGTAGCCCTAGGCTCACGAGGGTGGCGATCCGAGACAACAAACTCCTCGGTCCTGAAAACGCGTATAGAAGATATCCACATTTATTAATTCTGCAAACTACAAAGGGCAACTTAAATCCTGTTGGCATTGCCATTCGCCGTCCACATATTAATAATGGATAAGAAAGTAAGCTAGTGTTACATAAAACTGAAGACCTGTTTTTGCAGCGAGGGCCCATTGCAAGTCTGGAGCGCCTGCCCTTCCATCAGCCCGTCGACATACGATTCACCAACAAAGTGCCAGTACTGGTTGAGGGGCCTTGCTATGTATGGAACATCTCCTCCAGGTATTATCAGAATGACATCCCCGACTTGTGTGTTTGAAGGAACTATTCCCATCCGTCCTTCCGATGTCGTGACGAACGCGCGATCGAAGCAGAAATTTCTAACAAGCGCTTCGTAACGCTCTGGTCTACCGTTAACAGCCATTTGCTTGAGCTCGACCATCGTGCTGAGTCTTGGCGGAATGTTCTCTGATCTTTTGAAGAAGTTCCAAAGCCAGACTGCGCCGTCAGCAGAACCCTGTCTAGTATCCTCTCCATTTAGTTGATGTTGGTTCGCGGTGGTACTTTGAATGAACCTTGTCGCCCATGGAAGACCGCCATTAGGCGTGACAAGTGAGATGGCGAGTTCTATCGCCGGGGCCATCTTCCTTCCGAGATCATCCATCTCCTCGCCGTCCCTGGGCCGATCAATATTGAATTGATGGACACCGTGTACATGATCAACCTTAACGCCATAGACTTGCAATATCGATTTTTCCTCTGTTGAACTGTCCGCACTAAGTAATTCTAGCTTGGAGTCGCCTGACGCCTTGTATTGGCTTGGGAAACCAAGGACTGCAGGCGACGAGCCTTTTGGGTAATGGATCCAGGACAAACTCGTGCATATTCCAAGATTATAACTGTGAAAGTCGCTCCAGTCCGGACACCAAGAAGGTAAGGCCAAATCATGATGACGGTTGTTTCTTGTTTCTGTACCAGGGAGGCCCCTCGCGCGAGTCAACATCGCAAGTGACCGATTCTTTTCCATCAAGTAACGCGCTACGCGCTGGTACAGGTCGGTCACCTCCAGGCTATAATCAGGTCTCAGAGCTAATGGGATCTCCACTGTGCCCTGGCATTCGCTTGCCAGTCCGAGTAGCCCATATACTTTGTCTCTTTGATCCGTCGCTTGAAATTTGATCTGTGTAATCGACATCAAGGCAGCGAGGGGCCAGGAAGTTGTTGCTCGTCGAAGATTGGAAATAGTGTCCACATTCCGCAACTCCTCCGGTAATTGAGGAAGACGCATGTAGCCAGATCTACGCAACCAAGTCGCAGCCCAACCCAGTTGCTCCCAAGCATGGATCTGCTTGCCATGTAGGATAATCGGGTCTTGACTCGATAAGACCACCTCTTGTATGACCCAGATTCTAGAAAACCACCTTATACTCATCAGGCGTTTGAGGTATCTCCAACGGAGATCCTCCAGTGGTGGCAACCCCAGACCAAGATGACGTTCCTCAGTATAGATTCGTAGGGGTATGTCTGATATTGCTGTGGCCTCTGGGTTTTCCTCTTGGAAAATGTCATATATCCTGGAAATGAGGTGCCATGCGCCAGAGATCAAGGCAGACTCCGGCTCGCCAAGCCAGATGATTGTCCTTATCGACTGGCTATAAATGCATTTCATCATAGCCACTTGACATGATTTCTCTGTCGTGTCTTCCTGATTGATACAAATGTTATCGATCCAAATGTGCCTCAGCGGGGTGCTGAGCGGGTGCTTGTCTTGGCAAATGAGCTGCTGAAGTTGTTTGATACAAGTTGAAAGGTTTCTGCTCAAACCGAGTTCATCGCCATCTTGTACGACCGCTGCAGGCTGACCTGGAACCCAAGCATGGCTTATTGCGTAATATGGAGGTGGGTTCTCCAACTTGACAACTTCAAGTTGTCCAGATACAGGGTAATCAAAGTCCGTGTTTAGCCGAACAAGTCGGATTTCGGTTGCGGACAAAGAAACATAACGGCCTGCGATTTTAGTCGTCATTTCTCTATCCCAGAAGATTTTCAGCAAATATGAAATTTTGTTGATGGTACGGTATTGAAGTTGGGGAGAAATTGAATTCGGAAGCTTCGGTCGAGGAAATCTGGTCACTTGCTGGTGGGAATGGGAAGATACAATCACACCAAAACACGGTTAGGAGATAAACAGGGACTTTGCACCGCCACGATGTATTGTACGTCCCTGACGTGGCCGCGAGGCACACTCAATCTATCCGCGGAGCGATCAGCACAGAAGATCAGTCAGCTCTTATTGTCCAAGTTGCACCGCATTAACGAATCATTAGTAGTAAAATATGGTGAAATTGGCGAGAAACCTCTATTTACACTACTTCTAGGTGACTAGCCAAGTAGTTTTCCAAGTGGTTAACTTGATAACACTGCTTCCAGGTGATACACTGAATGTGCCTAGCGGCCACGTAAGAGATCGCATCTATTTTCAGCCCCCCCCAGAAACAATTAAACAGTACGTCCGGGTGTCTGTTAGTTCCGCAAGGGCGGCTAGCGAGCAGTCGTGGTTGGTGTGTTTGATCAACAGCGCCACAAATATCCACTGTCAGATCATGCCGACCCACGACCGAGCACTGTGAGAAGCAATATGCAGCTCAGACCCAAATGCTAAGGCAGTTATTCAGCTGGACATGGAGGCCCAACCTCGATTCGCAAAGCCTTGTTTTCATTCTGCTCGCCTTCGTTCTGATAACCCAACTTTGTTCCATCTTCTCTTTTCGTAGCTAGCGATGGCAGACATCGAGAGAACCAAGTATCGTATGCAATCATGAGCCGACCCCCGACCCCCGATGATTCTCTAGATACCCCTTCTCTCCCTCCCCAAAAGCCTATCGACAATCGGCGTCTTGGCCTGGTTCAGGTTCATCCAAAAACGACCGAGCGTGAAGCAATAGCGAGACAGAAGGTGGAGTAAGTTGTCCTCTTGAACTCATTGCCACTCGTCTTATATCTCCAGTATTATTTTCATGCATGGTCTCGACGCACAATCGCCAAAGACCTGGATCGCTTGGGTCCGAGAAGATGATCCCAACTCCGGGAATGTCAATTGGCTGAGCGATGAGCACATGCTGCCGGCTGCTATGCCTGATGCCCGCATCTTGACATATGACTGGAATAGCAACTATGACAGGACGGCCTCTCGGGAAAGGCTTCTTGGCCATGCAGATACTCTTCTAGAACGCATAAGTCGGGATCGCGAGGAATTTGTATGACCCCGAATGCTCAAAGCGGATCTATACTGACATCGTCAGAACCGACATGACACTCCTGTGATGTTTGTTGCATCTTGCTACAGTGGTCTTCTACTAGCACAGGCAAGGTCACTCTCGGGAATGCTTTAGTTGTAGACTAATAATTGTAGGCCCTTGTGCGAGCAACCGAAATTTATCTTCCACGTTACAAGAATAACCGAAGAATTCTGGACTCTGTCGCAGGCATAGCCTTTCTCGGAACACCTTTCGGAGGCAGTTGGGAAACAGGTTATCTGGTTGCCAATCTCCGACTGGAAATGGCGGTGGATGCTGCAACCGAATATAACCGAGAACTCATCGAGTATCTTAGACCGGGAACTAGAGACGCCCCGAGCCCGCTTCAGGACCTCATTGATAGATTCACTTACATGATCCGTCAAAAGGATTTCGACTTTGGTATTGTTTGCTTTTATGAAACACGCGACACAGACTTTACGCCTTATAAAAGCAAGTTGTCACCATCCTACGCCGAGCATCTAGACGCGAATGGCCATGGAATTGTAAGTTAAACCCTAGTCTCGTATCTGCCTTACTAATCAAATTGAATCAAGGTCGTCGAGAAAGCCTCCGCCTGCCTTCAAGGCGTCGACAAAGTCGCCCTCGACGTCAGGCATAATATGCTGCACAAATTCAACTCTCCACAGAATGAGGGATTCAAGCATCTAACCTCGAGACTCAGAGAGTTCCAGGGAAAGGCGGTGCTTGACTTGAGTACAAAAGCCAAACTTCACGATAAATGCCTCGAGGCCTTGTATTTCGGTGGAATTAACTTTGAGCCGGGTCAGATCCGCGAAGCTAGCGAAACAACTTGTCAATGGTTACTTGAACACCCCATATACTCCAATTGGTACGAAGAAGGACGTGGTGTCTTCTGGATTCTTGGAAGTCCAGGCACTGGGAAAAGCACCATCATCAAACACGCCATAAAGAAAGACCAGGGACTACATAACCAACACTCAACCTTAACCCTGTCGTTCTTTTTCCACAACCGGGGAACGCGTCTTCAACATACGGTTGAGGGTCTTCTCCGAGGGCTTTTACGGCAGCTCCTTAAAAAGGTTCCTAGCCAAATGCATTCATTCTGCAATAAACTTGATACAAATGCACCTAAAGGTTTACATGATTCAAGGTGGACCGCTCCATATCTAGTGAAACTTTTCGAAGAAGCACTTGCAACAGTCCTCGACCATGTCAACATCAGAATATTCGTCGATGCCCTTGACGAATGCCGTTTAGGGGAAGAAGAGGATGATACTCAAGAAATTGAAGACCTAGTGCAAAGACTTCGGGACGTCGAGAAGCTAATGCGCGCCAAACCACAGAGTCTTAGTGTATGCTTTGCTTGTCGAAACTTCCCACTACTGGCTCCCTTGAACAAGGATCCTTATATAAAGACTGAATGGGAAAATGGTAGGGCTATAGAGGAGTATGTCCAGCAGGAGTTGCTGCGGATAAATGGAGATGGCGAGTTGAGGAGTAATCTTCAGACCGAGATAGTTCATTCCGCAAACGGAAACTTCTTGTGGGCAAGTTTGGTGACGACAGAGGCTATTAGACTCCATATGAAGGGGTTACCTGTCGAAGAAAGAATTCGCAATACACCTAGACAAATCTCGACTATATATGAGGAAATCCTTACGCAGCTATCGAGACAAACATCCAAGATGTCTCTCAGGATATTCCAATGGATCTGCTTCGCGGAAGTGACTCTCTCCTTGCAAGAGCTTTGTCTTGCTTCTGGCATCGATTTTCAAGAATCAAGGTGCTCATCGTTTTCGGAGCTTATTGATTCATCGACGGACGATGACGACCCAGAGATGAAAAGGCTCGTCAGATCGATCCAAACCCTATCCGGAGGTCTTGCGAAAGTCGAAGGAGAGAACAATCACGTTGTTCTAATTCACCAGTCAGTCCAAGACTTTTTGATCAAGCATGGGTTCGGAATTCTTGATCCAGAACAGGATACTCATCAAAAGGTGATGGAAAACGGCCACAGTCTACTGCTCACTTCATGCTTATGGTGGCTTGCAGAGGTTGACCTGTCGGAAATCGCCCAGCGTTGGATGAGCACGTTCGATCCAGCGATAATAGCCATTGTGATGGATATGCACCAACATGACGAGGACATAGATTGGATGATGAGGCTCGATATGACCCTTACAGACGATTTTCGTGGTGCAACGGCTTCGCTAAGCTCATCAGACAGAGAAATTATGCGAGAGGCCCTTTCCGGGCAAACACAGACCGATGACCTTTGGGCAGCCCGTTATCGGAAAGGTAACATTTCCAAAGAATTCAACAATTGGCTTCTAGCGGATGAGATTCACGCCTGTCTGTTGTCATATATTCTTCTTCTTTCATCGCAACCTTCATTCGCGGTATGCCGTTATGCTAGGGAGCTTTGGGTGTATCACGCCGTGAGGGCAGCTGACAACGGTGGGCTGTCGACGGCGAAATCTGAAATAGGCAAGTTTTGCTCCCGGCTAAAGCCTCAACATGCAACGGTCTACAACAGGATATTTGGATTGCTCCATCTCGCGGCTGGCCTCTCAATTTCATGGATTCTAGCGGAGCTACTATTATCTGTACCTAACAGCCCTCTACATGTGAATTCTATGAGAGGAGAGTATGGATTAACACCATTGATGGAAGCTATGCGAAATGGTCACGATGCTAATATCCGAATTCTTCTGGAACATCAAAAGACTGATATTAACACAAAGAACCTGGCACATGAAACAGTATTATACGATGCGTTCAATCTGGAGGATTACGAACTCATGGAGCGACTAATCAACCATGGCGCGGATGTCGACAATCAAGACATTTTTGGACAAACCGTTTTGATGCTTGCTGTCGATGATGATCAATATGAGATGATGAATCTATTGCTGGAGAACGGGGCAAGTGTCCACCTTAAGGCCGATAATGACGTTGATGCGATAGAAGTTGCAGAAGGCAGATGCCTGGATGGTCTGGCTCGATTCATTATTAAAAAGATAGAACGGCAACGGGAGGAGATTTGGGGAGCTCGGCAGCGTAGCAGTGAGCAGTAACGCAGAAAGCATATATTCCTTTATTCATATAGAGGCCTATTGGAATACCGTCAAGCTTAGTTCCTATCATATCTATATCAAAACAAATATCTCACTGCTTAAAAACATTGATCTTGACAGACTTAACCTGCGTCCAATCACCCAACGCATCAATCCCATTCTCCCTGCCAAACCCACTCTGCTTGATGCCTCCAAACGGCGCATTCGCACTAATACTTCCCCAGCTATTAACAGTAACCATACCCGCCTCGATCTGTTCCGACACCCTAACAGCACGACTAATATCATTCGTAAACAAAGCCGCCGCCAAACCATACTCGTTATCGTTCGCGAGGGCAATAACCTCATCTTCGGTCTTGAACTTGGCAATGCTGGCAACTGGACCAAATACTTCTTCACGGATGATTGTATCGTTGGGCGAGACGTTGATGAATGCTGTGTTGGGAACAAAATTGCCTTGTTCTTCTGATGCGCCGTGCAGAAGCTCTGTTCCTTCGTTCTTGGCTTTGGCGATATACTCCATGATTCTCTCCTTTTGTGTAGCACTGATAATAGGGCCTTTGGTAGTCTCGGGCAAAAGAGGATCGCCAGCAACAGCATCCTTCGTCCTCGCTGTAAACTCGGAAATAAACTTATCGTAGATATCCTCCTGGACATAAATTCTACTTCCAGCAGCACAAATCTGTCCGTTATGCAGTGTAATTCCTGCCGTCGCAAACGCAAGCGCGTTCTCAAAGTTGGCGTCGTTAAAGACGATACTGGGTCCTTTACCGCCCAGTTCGAGAGTTACGCGCTTGAGGTTTGACTTTGCCGCGCTGACGAGAATTCGACGACCGACGGCTAGACTGCCTGTGAAGGAGAGTTTGCGGACTTGGGGGTGGTCGGCGAGGGCTTGGCCTGCTACATGACCTAGGCCTGGGAGGACGGAGACAACACCGGCGGGGAAACCGGCTTCTTTAATAAGTTGGGCGAGCTTTTGGCCGTAGAGGGGGGTTAGTTCGGGGGTTTTGAGGATGAGAGTGTTTCCAACTGCTAGAGCAGGGGCTAGCTTCCATGAGGTGATCATGCTGATCTCACGTTAGTCGAGTTGAGGCAGTGAGATGGGAACCTTACAGTGGAGTATTCCATGGAACAACAGCAGCACAAACACCGATAGGTTCACGCTTAGTGTACGCCAAGCCTCCTTGGTCAAGGTCCATAGCCTGACCATCAATCTTATCCGCCCAACCAGCAAAGTAGCGAATAGTCTCGACAGCCTGGACGACACAGAAACCGAGCGACATGTTGTACAGCATTCCTCCATCAACAGCCTCTAGGGAAGCAAACTCTTGAGCATCGCGTTCGATTAGATCAGCGAGCTTATTGAGCAATCTTCGACGCTCTGCAGGGTTGGTCTTCCATGTCTTCAAGGCTTCTTGTGCTGCGGAAACGGCGGCGTCGACATCGGCAGGTTGGGCGGCTGAGACATCGCCTAGAGGGGTGTTGGTAGTGGGATTGAGTGTTGTAAGTGTTTCCGAAGATGTTGCGGGGACGAATTTGTTATTGATGAAGAGGCCGGTTGGGACTAAATAGTCTATCAGCGTATGTGACTATGTAGGTGAGGTTAGACATACCCAGGATCTTGCGATCGCCCGCGCCAGTGATAGTAATGTCAGCCATATTGAAGAATATTTCCAAAAAGAGCAGTAGTATAAAAGATTCCGAGAAAGAAAGTGAGCGATAATCATACGATTTATATACCTACAGACGTGTACTGTGGATCTCGGAATTGGCTCGGAACGCATAACATCCCTTCCGGAGCCGCAACAGCACAGATCCACCCGCGGTAATCCGGACTCCACAGCTCCACCGACTCGGACAAATAAGACATAAACAACTACTGCAGCGATCCGTATTACCCGAAGCTACATGGGTGGTTGCTTGCCTTATCTATCTCGCCAAGGACCCTGATCCCCATAGTGAAGCGGATTGGTGTTTCAGTAAGCTTATGCTTATGCTTATGTGCAAAAGCCGTTTGCTTACGTGCTCTTCAGAACCTCCACTGATTCATTTCATGTGAAAGCTCTTGGTTTCTTATTCAAAGGAGAAGAAAGAGGATCTAGCTGTTAGAGATTATTCTCTCCGCTTCCTTCACCACGTCCCACCCATAGAAGAAATCCCGAACCGGCTTCGTGAAATTCATCGCTGAAGCAGGGAATATTCCATCGCCGTAAATGTCTTCAGCACGTTGTCTTAAGATACTCGCCAATCCAGGTTGCGCGTCTGACAAAAGTTGAGTCGCGTGGATACGACGTTTGAGAATTTTGTCATATAATTGCAGACGCCCGGTGACGTCTTCGGGCTTGTTGATGTTCGTGAAGAGTGCTCCGAGGGCTGCTGCCTCTTCGATTGCCAAGACTGCGCCTTGGGCTGTTATGTGTTAGTATGAGAAGAGTAGGTGAGTTGGGAGGAATACCATGTGTAGGTTGAATAGGATGGGCCGCATCACCAATTATGACACCCCGTCCCCTGGTATACGTCTCCAAAGGATCTCGTCTGAAAACCTTATGAACACTAACACTTTCCGCCAACCGAAACAACTCAGGCAGAGCAGGATTATACCGTTCAACCAAAGCAGCAATATCCTCAACATCGGTATCATTATTCCACTCATCCGCACCTTCATTCTCTGGCTTGGTTGGATGTCGAAGTGCGATGTTTAGCATTGTTCCATCTCGGCATGGGTATGTGACTACGAATGTACCGCACGATAGATCGAAGGGTACCCAGAAGCCGGGTGGTTCGTTGAAGATCGCCGCAAGAGTCGGGTTTTCAGTGATGGACGACATGGGGATTAGACAGCGATAGAAGGAGGAGAGTGTGTCTTGGAGAGGTCCGGCGTTGTCGGCAATTTCGTTGATGAGTTGGGTCTAGACCTGTCAGTCGAAGCTTCATAACAGTGAAGGACTTACATGAACTCCATCAGCGATAACGATGAGATCCTTCTCAAGGACCTCCCCACTGTCAATCTCAATCCTCCCAGACCCACAATCAACACTCCTCACCTTCATCCCGTTCCGAATCTTCACAGCCGGTCCTTCACCCTCTTGCTTAATAGCCATATCCTTCAACGCCGAATGCAAATCGATGCGGTGAAAGAACATAAATGGCGCACCATAGTCATTTTCCACCCCACTGAAATCTTCAACGATCTGGGGCTCAAGAGAATGCGGATCTACCATACGCATTTGCTTGCTGTACACACCTCTTGCTTTCTTTGCGTCGAAGTTCAGGGCTTGAAGAGCGCGCATTCCATTGGGTGTTATGGTTATTGCTGCGCCGATTTCGTTTTGAAAGTTACTTCTTTCGAAAATCTGCAACATATCAGCAACGCTTGGCAAACAAAGCAGCTAATTTACCTCAACATGTGCACCAGTCCGTCGAAGCGCGACGGCGGTACTCAGACCGCCGATGCCTGCACCAATTACACCAACTTTCAGGGTCATGATTGAGAGAATCGCCAAGGAGTTTGGGAGAGATGATGGGATGCGGCGTTTTATGGTCTTGCTACGCCTCAGGATAAGCAGTAAGCACTATTTTTAGGATCAGCAATCACACCGCGCTAAGGCGATAAGCCGGGTGTTGATTGTACTACAACGTTGCGTTTAGACCATACGGCGTCGTCCCATCGCCCCGCTGAATGATGATTACGTACACACTCTCCAAGCATACAAGCATATAACAGGCTCAGATCGGCACCTTGTTCAAGTTGGGTATCCGTACTTCACCGATATACGCTCTGGCAAACCTCCTCACCAACCTCCATGACAGACCTCTCATTGATGATCGACTGTGTATGGAGTCCCCCAAGACGCCCCCCGGGGTCCAAAAGACGTGCATTTGACAAGACACTCCCTGAAAACCTCAAGTATTATAAATACTGGGGTTTTACAATATACCGTACCTACTACGGACCTTCATCTGATGACCACTGGGAGACACTCCTCGGTGCCATCAGACAACAAACTCGTTTAGCATTCGGCTATTACGAAACAGAATGGTTTCGGGAAAGCGACAAAGCATGGCAAAGCAGACGTTATCTCACTGATGCAGATTATGATCGGGATCTAAGCATCATTAAAGACCTGTTTCGACTCTTCCCACGACAAGATCCATCCTTGTTATCAGGTGTTTCGATCGAGGGCATACGGGAAATATGCATCCAGGAGCACTCCGAGGCTAAGGAAAAGATGGCCGGGGCGGACTTTAACTTCGTACTTGTGGCAGACGAAGCGGTTCTGAACGGTATCGCACACGGCAAATTCTCTGTTAAGGCAGTTGGTTACGACTGGGACAAACTTGACGGTGGCTGGGGTTGGGAAAGAGTCTCAACAGGTTCCTTACTGGAGTTTTGGGGAATGCTCCTAGAGTTTCGGGAATCAGGCATTGGGAAATACTACACGTTCCGTTATGAGGGTCCGGAAGAAGGTCTGGAAAGTTACTTGTGGGCTGGGAACCTGTCTGCACCTCGATTTGAACGTTGTAGTCAGGCTAGAACGGCACAGGGGGGGGCAGGGGCAGCAGCATTCAAATTTGATTAAGAACGGCAGTTAATGTTGTGATACGGTCATCGACCGCATATGCATCTATTTTGACCAACTGACAAATGTAACCACTGAATAGGACAATCATCATGTTCCGCCCATTTCCACATTTCCACGTCGTCATCCAAGAGAGTCCTCCAGTTCGTATCGGTGTCATTGGTGACACTCCTACCCAGCCCAGCGACGGTGTCAAGACGCCCTCGCCGATCCAATCAAAGATGGTAAGCAATTGTAAGAAGTTCCATAAGGTAGCTTCAACAACTACCTGCGCCTTGATCCAGAGTTATTACAAGATTACCATGTCTTAGCTGGCCAAGTGGAACCCGACGGTTGGTAGTGGGTGCGAGAAGCTCCGGGCTGACTATTGGGTCTGTGTTGGAGTGTAGACAGACGACGTACATGCAGTTAGCTTACTAAATAAACTCCTCCTACGCACGGTTTCCTTGTGTTTGTACGGATCTGATATGTTTCAAATTAGGTAAGAACATTTTTACGCGAGAAGCGTGAGTGTAATTGACTCCACCTTCCGTACGTCCATCAATTTGTGTATTGCTACACAACTCTCTAACCATATTTTCAATAACGACAACCTACATTCTTTGGTTGGCTGGTAAATTAATGTTTATTTCTGTCTTTATTTCCCGTAACTATATAGAGTGGGAGAAAATGATTTAACAGGACTCAGCGGTCTATGCAACTGCTGTCGGGTAGTTGCTGTATAAATAATAACTATGCTAATCATTCCAGTAGTTACATATCTACATAATGAGAGAGAAAGCCTGATTTTCATTTTAACTAGGAATAAACTACATATGAGTTATGGCTATATGAGAAAGGCAAATGAATGAACGTCAGATCTAGACCCCTGCATAAAATCACGACATCCAACTCACCACTCTTTTCTGTTTTCTGTAATACCCACAACTTGAGGCTTGAAGTGTCGCCAGTGTGGAGATAAGTTGGCTACATCGATGCATCTCCCAGAAAAGATGAGAGAGTTGCCATTCCGTCAACCTTCTCTTTCTCGGCTGAGGTGCGCTTCAGCTGTGACGTAAGCGAGGTCGGTACTCTCCCTGTTTCGTAGCTCTTCGAAGTCCTGAATCCGTGAAGGGTACCAGATATAGAAGATAGCCATAGTGATAGCCATGAACAAAGAGTCAAAGATATATAAAGTCCACTCATTCTTCAGCGGGTAAGCCTCAGAACCCATAGCATACTCAATGATTCGGAAGAAACATCGGATGAGGATGAAGGCCGAAGTGGCATACAACATCATCAACATCCTTTCCCATGTAAAGACATTCTCACTGTTTGAGGTAACAGCAGCCCTCCAGCTATTACCGACTTGTCGATAACGCAGATGAAAGGTCACCGCTGCGATCACAAACAGACCGAAGAAGAGGATTTGAATGACGAGACCGGCGATGACAATATTCTCTCCCTTTTCGGGATCATCGCCAGCTGCCATCAATCCAGCTCCCGAACTTTGAACCAAGAAGGAGAACGCATCTCCTAAAACGAATATGGTCGTCAAGCGCTTTGTACGGATAATAGAGCAACTTTCTGCTTTGGGACCAAGACTGCGTATGATTCGTCCGAGGGTCATGTAAATCGAAGCAGCAAAGAGGGAGGGCGGGATGAGCAGAAAGACAGATTGAATGATATAAGGTCCGAGTTGATCCGTCGCTTTGGAAGCCATGGCTCGACCAATAAATCCAATGACTTCAACTGTTGCAACATATGTCAGAATCTAAAAACTTCAAACGGTGGGAAGCAGGAACTTACGGTATCCTCCAACCACAAAGGGAATGCAGAACCACAATCGATTTTGATACATCTTCCAGGTGTGGGCTATCGAGAGCAAAAGGAACACGATGATGAAGATAACGGCAGCTGGTATCGAAGGGACATAGCTCCAAAGATAGAAATCTCCTTTGTACGGAAGAAGCTCCCCTCGTGGGTTCAGGTTGTTGTTCATTGTCGAAGATGGTGTGCCGAGAGGGTGGCTCTAAGTAGAAGGACGGGAAAGATTGCTTTGTTGCTGAAAGAGTGGCTAAATCGATGTCGCAGTCACACAAAGAAACGTTGTGGATTTCAGTTGAACAAGTTGACGGAAGATGGAGACGGTAAGAAAAGAGACATAAACCACTATTTATTAACCTTACAGGTTACAAAGAATTCTCATCGCATCAGTTACGATATAGACCCTTCCCTTTTTGATCAAAGTTACGCGGGACCCCTGACTCAGCAGCACGGTTCTTTTTTCAAGGTGAATGCCCCGGATACATGCAGGGGAAATGTAGTGAGAGAACTCGCCAGCATGTACTTGCACGTGAAGGGGATCATCCGTGAAATTCGGTCGTGCTTTGATCGTCAGGGTAATCTTATAGGATTCGCTGTTCACGTTACGATAACAATCAGAGAGATTAAGATTATAATGGGCATAAAGATAAGTAAAACCTACTTCCACCTGAATGGCGGAGTTTCAATTTCGATAGGTCGTAGGGGGTAAGCCTTAACTAAAAAAACACATCCCTCTAAAATGGTTATTGAGACGGATCTGAGAGTCGGTATCTGCTTTGTTGTACAACAAGCTGAACCAGGTCAATGTAGGAAGAAAAGAACACGGTAGTATAGTAACATTTAGAATCAGTTGTTTCAACTTCTGGCCCGTGCAAATTAAATGGAGAAGGACTTAATTCGTTTCGTAATAGTGTCCCCAAGGATATGATAAGTGCGAGTAAATACTCGTAAAGTTTCTCGAACTGGACCTAGTGGAACGGGACTAAGAAAGCTAGTTCCATTCAAGTCGAGTTACGCGTAAAGAAACCAAATCGGAAAATGGAAATGTGGATCTCGCCACATCCATCATGCTCTCGTATCTCCTCGTATTCCTCCTTGCATTCCCTCGCTATGGCTTTCTATACTCGCGATTATTTTTTTCTCTTCTCCTATCCTGAATTCCTTCCCCGTATTGCAACCCGATCAAGCAACGATGCAGGTTGAAGGCTCAAAAAAGCCCCGTCAAAGGCATCGCAAGTCCCGTGATGGGTGTACCACTTGTAAGAAGCGCCACATCAAATGCGACGAAAAAGTCAGTACCTTCTTGTTTATCACCGATATTGATGTTCCTGACATTTCGGGGATGCTAGCGGCCGGACTGCGGTAATTGTGCCATCTCCGGGAGAGTGTGCCATTACGCATCACCCAAGCAGGCAAAAACTGTCACCTCTCCGTATGAGACCCAACTCACATTACTCTCTTCGTCTTATTCAGCCAGTATATTTCCAGACTCATCAGGCTCTTCAACGCCTGACTTGGGAGATGTTGAAACTGGAGATCTTTTTACTCTTGATCACTTGAACTTGCTCTGCCATGTGAAAGCGCATATGCGAGACTGGTTGATGGTGACAGATAAGCTTCTTCCACTAGCTGATGGCTATTTGGCCACAGCATTGAAGACACCGTACCTCATGAATCAACTACTTGCGCTATCTGCCATGCACCTCAGGACCGTCAACAAGCCGATGGCAGAGTCTCATAGTCAGACCGCTACCCATCTTCGACGTCGCGCGCTCCACGGTTTCAACAAACACATTGATGACACTTCCGAGATAAACTCAACATCTCAATTCTTCTTCGCCTCGCTTTTGGCTCTTCACTACCTCGCAGAAACCGTAACGGATCTTGGTGAGGGGAATTTTGCCGCGTGTCTTGACTGCACGTTGAATTATTTCAGACTTCACCGCGGAGCACGAATCATGGGGGAGAGAGCGAACGCGTCCTTCGGCAACTCTCCTGTCGCTCAATGGATGATCGACGCGTCAAGAGAAGGACTCGAAGAGCCAAAAGCCAATTCCCATGGCACTGAGAAACTCACTTCCATGCTTGAGATATCTGAACTCAACGAGGATTCACGAAAGGCTTGCAAGGAGGCGGTGGATGCTCTTGGCTTTGTCCAACGAAAGGTCGGAGGACCCAATAGTTGGGGGGTTCATGCCATGATGGCATGGTCAAACCTGATTCCCTGGCGCTTTCTAACGCTATTGGAAAAGCAGATCCCAGAAGCACTTGTTATCTTGGCCCATTATGCTGTTTTGATGCATCAGTTTCGTACGTTTTGGTGTTTTAATGGCCTTGGAAGGCGTTTGGTGGATGGGATCTCTGGCACTCTTGCAAACTATTGGGCCAGTTGGCTTCCAGAGCTGGAGGATGATGTACATCATTATACATCGGTGTGATCTGGGAATAAGCATTTATACAAGGGCTGCGTAACAGAAATGAGGTTAAATATGCTATTTCTTTAAGTATACTTATAAGAAGTGTAACAAAAGGGTACAGTATCTTAAAACTTTAGCTATATTCTATCTTTTAAGGGTAGCATTACTATTCAAAATAAACATAATTTACCTTCATGTCTAGGATTAAACATTCAATTTGATCATAGTCTATCATTTTTAGACAATAGAACGACTCGACGGACAGGATCTCGAGCACACTCCAGATTAAGTCGCATATAACTTCCTTATCTCGGGAAGATGTTTTGCAAGCATTTCTTCTGTCTATCCTGCACTTAGTGTTACAGAGCAGAGAGTGAATATTTAACTCTACCTCTATTGGCAAGTTAAGCAACCTATCTTGTTATGCTTAGATCCTTTTTTCTCTTAATTATAGGGCTCTCTATGGTGCGTATAAAGAGCCAAGTTCGAGATCGGGTTATGGAGCGGAGACTAAAGCAGAATACGGAATAATGTCAACCTGCGGACTTTACTTTCTGTTCAATCATTAGTTAGTTACCAAGGGTATCACATTAAGTCAGAAGTTTATTTTTAGCTACTTAACTAGGGATAGCAAAATAACAAGGGCACAAAGGCCTGCTTTATCCATTGCATATTTACAATCTAGCTTAATAATCTTAAATAACTTATCTATATTTATATGAATTAGTTATGCAGACCGGTGTAATTATCGTAATTAGCATTAGTTAAGACTCCACCGAGCAATAATAGCTAATGCCATTATGGAATACCCCAGACTTTTGCATTACAGCATATCAAGAGACTAACAATAACTCACTTCTGTCCCTTCGGATCTTAGATATAGTGCAAGGCCCTAAGGGGGAGTCTCAACGTCTCAGTTCAGTCTCTCCGTTTTGCGTACGTAAATGGGGTTAAAGAACCAACAGGTAGATATCTTCTTGCCCTTAGCCTATAGGATAACGGTAACCTGAGTTGTTGGGTCTAATAAAGTGTGGTTTTTTCTCCACCCCAGTTTAACAGTGTATTGGCTAAAAGCTCTGTTTACCTCTCTTCTTTCCATCTCCTTCTACTCCACGCCAGCCCATCTTTTTACATTCTTAACCTGTAAAACACCACAACTCTCGTCAACCACACTGCTACTGCCGACAGTACCAATATCAACATATCTAACGTTATCAAAAAAACAATAGAATACACTTGGGGTTTCCCGCCAGGTACCAAACCGCAATCCGGAGGGAGAGTACATGATCAAGTTTGCTATAATGAGCTTAGTTGCAGTCGCATTTTCATCCAATAAGATCAGGCCGCGTGGCCTAATGGCTAAGGCGCTAGATTTCGGTTCTTCAGTATCCAATTCTCTAGAGATTCTAGGTTCGACTCCTAGCGCGGTCGTCGCTCTTTCCTTTTTGGCTAAGGTGATTAGTTCACTAAAATTAAATCAAGCTGCTCAATATTATGATATACTTATTTTAATTTACTGCAAGCCAGTAGTTCACCCTTTAGGCAAACTACCGACTTACGGCGAGATTCCAGGTTCGACTCCTGGCGTGGTCGATTGACAAATCTGATTTCTTTTTTTTGCATTTTTGTCTCATCTCCCATGCATTGAACTGTTCGAATGGACCTTCACCCTCAAGAGAGCGCCTCCATTTTCCCGTCTTTTATTTCATGTATGTCAACACAAAAACGCAGTCACAACGGGTTTAATCTTCACAGAGCAGGAGATTGCGTTTAGTAAGCAAATACTGCCTTTCAATTATTGTTATTGTTCATCATTATACTATTCGTATGACCAGGGCTTCATTGAGCCATTGCGTAAACCATATTCCATCGTTCCGATCAACTAAGTAGTGAAAGGGTTGTAGTCAACACCAAGACGATCAGCCTCAGACCTAATCTTCTTGTTCTTCCTCGTCAAGAACCACTTGATAGTAGACGCAAGAGTAATACCAAGACCGGCGAAGACAATCTGCAGAATCATAGCCATAGTGTATCGAGGTTGATCCTTGTCAGGGAAGAAGTAGGGCGAGATGACATTGCCCAAGTGACCAAAGATGTTGACAATGGCACCAGCAGCAGCTCGCTTCTCGGGTGTCTGACTCATGGTTGACACGGCCCATGTGTACTGGAGGGTGTTGGCAGAGAAGCAACCTGCGGCATAGAGGAAGGTCATGGCGTAGCGGACGGCTGCGTTACCAGTTGCAACAGTGACGATGAAACCAGCGACGGAGCAGGAGAGGGGGATGATGATGTGAAGACCTCGTTCGCGACGACGGTCAGAGTCCCAAGATACGTAGAAGGTGCAGAGAGTACCGAAGACGTAGGGAGGAGCAGTCATGAGGAGGGAAGTGACGTCGTTACCAAAGCCAAGTCCGCTGACGATAGTGGGGAAGAAGTTGTTGAAGCCGTAAGACGATGTGATGAAGATATTCATGAACAAGAACATGTACAGCTTAATATCAATCACAGCAAGCTTAAGTCCGACCCAGACAGTAGACTTCTCGTGGATCTCAACACGGTCATCGAGAATTCGGGCAGCGGCGACCTTTCGCATGTCCTCAGTCATGTATCGCATAGCACCACCGTGAAGAGAGTCAGGGTAGTTGGGCAGAGTGAAGTAAGCAGTGATGGCGAAGAAGGCACTGAGAGCACCTTCGAGGATGAAAAGCCATTGCCAGCCTGCAAGACCCATAGGACCATCGAGACCGCTGAAAACACCAGCGGCGATAAGACCGGAGAAGGCCTGGGCGAGTACCAGACCGGAGTATAGAAGGGCGACACGGAGGGCAAATTCGCGACGGGTGTACCAGCAGGACATGAGGAAGACGGCCTGTAGATGTTAGTATGAAGATGGCATTGGGAGTAGATTGTATGACTTACACCAGGGAAGAGAGGAGCCTCGACGATACCCAGAATGAACTGCACACCCCAGAGAGAACCAGCACTCTTGCACAGCGCAGTCATGGCCGAAATGGTAGACCAAATGAAAGCAGCAGCAGGAAGATAAATCGAGGGTCGCACTCGGGTAATCAACATGTTGGAGGGCAACTGCGCAAGCATATAGCCAACCGTCAAGATAGCCACAGCAGTCTGATAATCTCCATCCTTGAGGTTAAGATCCTGATTGAACGTGTTGAGACGCGCCTGCGCAATGTTGGTACGGTTGAGGTAGTTGAACATATACAGAATCCATAGCTGTGGCAACATCCACATGTCCAAAGCGCGGACAATCTTCTTCTCTAGCTCTGGGGCATTGGGAAGGCCGAGAGCAGCCACGTTGGAGAGCTCTGGGACGACTTCGGGCTTTTCCTGGGCGTAGGAGGGTGTAGCCTCCAGAGGAGCTCCCACATCCTTGGCGTCGTCTTGAGGTTTTTGGTCTGACATTTTGGGTGGCGAGAAAGAGGAAGAGGAGAGGGAAGAGAGGAGGGACAGAAGAGTGAACCTGTCTGTCTACCTGATCTCACGAGAGAGAAATTCTTGCTCTCTTATACCTCTCCACTGACCCCATATCGCACGACAGGGTGTTGCCTCAAGACTGCGGGGAACCTTACTCGCATGCTGGAAAAGACGGTGCCGGTTGTCTTGGCTGTTGTCTCTCGCATGGTTTGTGTGTTTACGCAGCCAAGAGAAGGCCAAGAGATGAGAAAAAAAAACAGAAAAAAAGAGGAGAGGAAAAAAGCCAAGACGTAGGGCCATGGCTTATATTGTGGGGGAAAGTCTGGGCAATGGTCAGCTAATGTACCATTTCCAGCGGAGAAGATTTTGAGACGGTGGATTTTGAGGCAAGTGATTGGGGTAATTGAGTAATAGGACCGAAATCTCCGCAGTAATAATAAAGTAATATGTTTTCTTATCTCCAGTATGGTAGTTTTGTACGGTAATAAAGGAGAAAGCCCCAAATCTGCCCCAAGTTACTAGTCGCGACAGTCGCGCTAAGCCTTTTAGCTGTGCCAATCCCCCATATTCTCCTCTCGTCATAAGGCTCCTTGGCCGCTTGGCGAGTGATTTTCCTCCTCTTAGATTGAGTAGAAACACCCATCGGCGACCACATTAACTGCCGAAAGACGAATCAGCCAAGACTCCAAATTCCTGGGGGATGATGTTGGTCTCTCCAATCACAACCATGTTGATTACTCGGAGAAACCGCACAAGTGGATACGTCATGCCAAGATGGCGATGGCTGGGATGGTTGCGGAGTACAGATGTTATTTGCGAGAAAATGCCTCTCATGCGGGGACTTTCGGGAAATCTAGAAGCCTTTGTGTTCGGGTCCGCTGCAGGCAACGATATAACAAGACCGGGGATGGTAGGATTTGGAGTCTTGGCTGTTGGAAATACATGATTCAGGTCGTGGGGGAACCCCAACCTTTGGTGTTTTAAGGAGGTGGATGCTCCACACAGTTGAGGGGAAAGAAGGGTAAGATGATGTGATGGCTAACCAACAGTTGTGGCAATCTTGACAGAAGAGATAAAGATTGACATGGCAGATTCGTTACACTTTGGATGAAACTACATCATGTTGTTATTCCATCAGTCATCCGAGTCAGATACACGAGAGTTTCCCCAGAGACGGTAGCGAAGAGGTCTGACCGCCACTACAAGAAAACAATGTCTCACTCCACATTCCCCAACCCAACAAATACTAAAATAAGCTCAAATTAACCTTCCTTCTAGAAACAGAGAATGGCCTGCAGGGTAGTATCACGGCGGTTATAATAAGTGGGATATCTTATTAATAAGTGGAACATCAGGCGATACCACTCCAACGGTTAATCAACGGACCGCGTATAAGTATATGCAGGGTCTGTTAGTATGGAGAAGTACATGAGATCTGTGCTTCCCTTGTTGCATTGGAGCGGAGAAAAGGAAAGGAAGAATATGCCGTGTTTCCGATCATGTGAGAAGGACACGGGGAGAAGAGCGGTGACAGTTGTCTTGGAGGAGTTATTTAAGGTAATCGACTCCCCGGTTCGATGATGGAATAGTTGCGTGGCTCTCTTATCACGGATTGGCTTTGTTACGGACAGCATTGACGCGTGTTGATTGGTAGGCTGATAGTCCACCAATCACAAGCTGAGGTGACCAGAACAAGAACGCGTCGCGTCTTCAACTCCAAGCTTCGCCATTACATGGCATCAATAATGCTGTGTACCGCATCATCTCTCATTACAACTACCTCTGTCACTGCTAATTCCCAATTTCTCTCCTTACTTATAAGTATTCTTGGTAGCCAATCCCCAGAAGAAGGCAACCCAAGCACCAAGAATAAGCACAATAACAGCTCCGAAATTCACCATCCCCAACTTCCTACTCCACTCAGCTCGTCCCTCACTTTCAGCCTCTTCCTTCTTCGCAACAATGACATGTCCATTCTCAACTCTCTTCTTGCGACTCCACTGCAAATGTCCCATAACATCACTAGCAAAACCCAACGCTAGAATGATCAATCCCACAACAACAGACCCAGCAGCCATCGTCGCGTACAAAACGGTAACATTATCGTAGTTGTTGTTGTTTCGGTCCTGGATCACGCCTGAAATGACGCCCACGATGATCGTCATGCTGTTGTTGATTGCAATCTTGATCGCGTAGCCTGATCCGAATACTTCTTGGTACCACATGCTTGTGCGGATACTGTCGATGATGACTGTTGGTCCGAATGATGTAGCCACTGCGAAAATTCCGAAACTGGCGGCTGTACCAGAGATGCTAGGTCCCCATGCGACGAGACACATGGACAAGAGCATTCCGCATCCGCAGACAAGCATGAGTGTAAGTCTTTGACCAAACATGTCGACAAAGATGCCAATCAAGGGAACAAAGAAGAAGCCCAGGTATTGCGACATGGACGCATACCACCCTGCCTTGACAGCCGAGATCTTGAAGCGCTGCTCCGCCAATTCAGTCGAGTTGGAAGCAAAGACGCTAGCCGTGGAAGTCTGGAATAGTGAAAACAGACAAACCATCCAAAACGACCATGGCAAGCTCAACATCTTGCCAATCTCAAACTTCTTATTATTCTCCGTCAACTTCTCACCAGTAGCAGGATCCTTGGTGCCAGCGTAACGCTTCTCACACCAACGCGTAAACCACCAGAAGAACAGTGTAGCAACGTTGGTGAACAAGTTCATAAACACAGCCATCCAGTACGCCCAGCTAAAATCGCCAAGGTTCTGCGCAATGACGTTGGCGGTAGCTTTTCCAACGAAAGAACCGATCTTGCCGATGCCGAGTTCGAATGCGAGTGTTGAGGCGAAGCCTGAAGAGGGAGGGAACCAGGATGAGAAGATTTTGTATTGGGCGACTTGAGTTGCTACGTCGCCGAGGGCTTGGACTACGGCGCCGCCGATCATGAATTTGAAGGAGCGGACTGTTGTGGCTGCGGCGACGAGGATGGCTCCTAAACTGAAGATGGCGTTACCCCAAAGCATGGTGCCTGGAATGTCAGCATGATAAGGTAGGATGTAGGGCAAGGAAGATACATACTGGCACCTCCATAGCGGTCTGTGAGAACACCACTGACAAGAATGAGAGCAGTCTTGATAAAGTTCTCGCTGGTGTCTAGGACGGCATATTGGGTATTTGAGATGTGGAGTTCCTGGTACAGGTTAGCTAACGCGCATCTTCCGGCACCATGCCTCAACATACCTTTTTCAGAGTACTTTTCAAAGCACCAGTAACACCACTACTCCAATGTCCACCAAAACCAATCATACTAACGATAACGACCGAGAGTATCTTCATACTCATGGGCACCGGTTTCTTGCCATGGTCTTCGTTATCTGATTGATCAGAAGGGGGCGAGGAATGGACCATGTCCTGGGCCTCCTTTGAAGAATCCATCTTGGAGGGTGAAGAGGAAAGAGAGATAAGATAGAAAGATGAGATGAGATGGAAAAGATTATCAGATGGGATGGATGTCAGGTTCTTTATCAGATCGAACTTCGGTGGAACCGTGATGGAATTTTTAACAAGGTTTGAGGGCGTTGGTCTGGGCCCCACTAGACTACCGATAGTGTCCACATCTGTCAGGAGAGCTGAGGTGGGCTGATCTGAGGTACATTTGATGTTAGAGTGAGAGATGTAGCTACTGGATATCTAGGTATCTCCGCTGCTCGAGGCCAGTAAAAGAAGGACAAAGACACTGCTGAATCCCATAAACAACACCATTTTTATGTGCTTTCTCTAAACCCGACTCCAATCTCAGAGTAATGAACATCACCAAAAGTCACTAACAAGAATACTTCTCTTCTTATGACATGAACTTCTCCAACCAGTCGGTTATCCCCCATCGTATCCTTAAAAAGGCTAGTCCCCCGACCATCGGCGCCCCTTTCAACCGAAATTTCTCACCGTGAGACGCCACGGCCCACTAGTGCAAGGATAACGACTCCATAAACAACCACTTGATCCCCTTTCTCACTGTGAAAAAAGATCATCACGCATTATCTCTCACATTATCTCTCGGATCAGCATGTCGTGCCTGTGCAAACAGATTGATAATCACGACACCCTACCTGCATCATCCTTGAATAAGCACCTCGAAGCGATACGCGCAATTCTTGGCAGGAATAAAGCCCTCGCCAAGGAAGTTCGGTATCAGATTATTCCTAGTAATCAGCGCACTGCAAAGATCTTGTCGCTGCAGGGCATCACTTTTACCAAGATTTCGATATTGCATCAGCAGTTTAAGGATGATACCAAGGGTTTTTGGACTGCCGAGGGTGATGGGCTGCTTCAGGAACTCAGACGCCGAATTGCCTGCGTGACGATATTTTTGAGATCCAAGATTAATGATGATGCTTGGATCGCGGATGATGTCGCTGGTGTTGTCAAAGGACGCACAGTATCTGAGCTGAGATATGCTGGGAGTAAGTATATCAAAATTGCGAGGAGACTTGGTGGTGTTGGGTCTGTTCTTTGGTTACCATCGGAAGTACCCGCTTCAACGTAAGTAACCCTCATGAGTGAGCGATTGCGCTAATCAGATTAGATATGAGAGATATCTCAATATGGAAGATAACGAAGCGTTTGATCATCTGCAGGGTATCGGAGCCGAGGCACCTGATTTGACGCTTTTCGTCCAGCGGCTCATCACGGAGCAGCTTAATGGTGAGTGGTACCCTGCTTCTCGCTTACTAGACTAACAGTGCAGATCCGTCACTCACTTTGTCGTATCGCAATTTGCTATCAGATTACAGCGATTGCTTTTTGCCGTCCGAGCAAGGTCTTCTTCTCATTCTTGCTCTAGGAGGCATTGATGTACCACTCGATCTTCTAAGTAGTGTCAAAATTCCTATGAGACGATGGACAGAAGAGGGAGAGATACAGAGTATTGCTGCTACCGACTTTGGGTTTAGCCCTGACTTGGTTGGGGTGCTATCTAATGATGAAGTTTTATCACAGCTTGGACAACGACCTGAAGTCACGCAACAAACTCTTGAAGATGGCACAATCACACTATCGCTTCATCCTCAGGCTCAACAAAACATTTCAGAACGTCTATCACCACAAACGATGGAAGATTGGGCAACAACAGGTCTTCGTCTACTATGCTTCGCCTGCCCTCCCTGCTATGAAGGAAAAGTCAACTGGACACTCCCCCTCAAAAAAACGATCTGGTCCCTCCTCGATAACCTAACCTCTCAAAAACGCATCCCCTCATCTCTAAGAGCAGCAATAATCGAAGCCCTACTGTTCTTCTGCGAACGCGACCTCTTCACAATCCGTCTAGCCGCCATAACACGCGCCAAGTTCCTCCTTCGCAAAAACATGTCTTTCTACTACCAAGCCTCAGTAACGCTCTTTGATAGTATAATCTCTGGCAAAGATGGAAACTTTGAGAGGTCGGATGCTATCATTAATGAGTTCTTGGCAGCCGAGCTTGAAGCTACCACCAGATCGGATAATGCGCTCAAAGGAAGATTGCATATTTCTAGTATTGAGAATATGATTCATCGGTATGATAAGGATGTTGCTGCCACGATATATACATGGCAAGGAATCCATCCACTGTCGACTTTTGAGATTGAAGTTACGAGACGGTTGCAGGGTGTTGCGGCGAAATTCTTTCATTCGATTGGGGATTTCAAAACCACGAGAGCGAGTCTGGAACAGCATTTATGGCTCAACTCTACGATGCCGATACGTCATAATACGAAGTTGCTGATCGTTACAAGACTGGCGGAAATTCACTGCGAGTTGCATGAGTATGACAAGGCGATTGAGGTTTTGCAGGTCGAGCTGAATGGGATAAGTGCGAGGAAGGGAAGGCCGTTTAGACGGTTGTCTATGGCCATGGCTGAGGGATATATCGGACTTGGACAACTCGATGACGCGGATTTGCTGGTTGAGGAGTTGATAACCGTTGAACCGCCTGAGCTGGATGACTTGAATGATCAAGTCATAAAAATGCGCCGCCTAATCCTCCAAGCGCGAATCCAGCATGAGCGCTGCAATTTCCCCGAAGCTTTACAACTGTGGCAACACTCAGGCCAAACGATGGAAACACTATCGACGTTCAAATCCAGACATGGATGGGTCGCAGCGATAATTCATCTTTCGATAGCCCATGCGAAGATAGCGTTGGGTGATGATGAGGGCGGGAGGGTATCGTGGGATGCAGCTGTTGAAAATGCTATGAGGGAGCGCTTTGAGTTTGTGTTTCCGGTTTTGGCGACGACGTGGTTGGAGAGGATCGTGGGGGAGATTTACGCTGCGAAGGGGTGGCCTTTGAGGATCATGATGCCTGGGGGAAAGTCAGATTTGACGTGGTTGTAATGTAAAGAATGTAAAGAAAGGTAGATAGTTAGATTTGAAAAGTTACCAGGTTACTAATGCTTAGACAGGACGTGTACCCGCCCTCGTATTCATCCAAGCCTTCTGCAGCTCCGTATCATCCTCCCACAACTCGGGCGCAGCATCTTTATCAACCCCCAAAGCCTCAGCCTTTTCTCCCCAAACAACACCACACTCAACCACATACTCGTCCCAATGCACCTTCAACTCTTGCAGCTTCTCGGGGTTACTTTCAGCTAAATCCTTCGTTTCTCCAGGATCCTGGGTAATGTTGAACAACTCCCAGCCCTCGTCACCATCACCTGCACCGCCGTCCTTCTTGGCAATGTGCACGATCTTCCAATCACCCTTTCTAAGAGCACCGCGGGCGAAAAGCTCCCACCCGATTGGTTCAGTGGACGAATGTATCGTCCATACTTGGTCATCTTCTACTGCTTTTTCTTGGGTGTAAAATGGAACCCAGGACTTCCCGCGGATTGAGTGGACTTGTCTTCCTCGGAAGGAAGTCTTCGTGCTATTTTCAGAAGGTAGGGACACGCCGGCTAGGTCAAGAAATGTCGGGGCAAAGTCCATGACCGTTGAAAACGATCGGTCGAAAGATCCTGCTTTGAATGAAGATGAAAGGGTGTTGGCTGGGAACTTTGTAACACATGGTACAAGAATACCTCCCTCGGATGGAAAGCATTTAAATAGTCTCGACGGCGCGGTGGATGCTTGAGCCCACAAAGGACCAAGCCTACGTATGTATTGTCAGCTTAAGTTCGTTGTTGGATACCTCATACTGACCAGGTAAACGAGTTCCAGGATCCGATGTTGTCGTACGAGTTATCATAATATTGATGAATAGCCCGTTTAATATTGTCTCCCATAACAGCTGTGGAATGTGAATTAGTCTCAGTAGTCGGAATCGAGGAGACTTCTGTTACTTACGAACAGCCTCCATACTGCAATAAGTTAGCCACGTCCAACAGTTACCAAGAGGATATAACTCACGCAGCTCCCTCGGCTCCATTGTCACTCATGAATACGATAAACGTGTTATCATACTCCCCCGTCGACTTGAGGTAATCCACCACCTTGCCGACATTGACGTCTATGGAATCGACCATTCCCGCATAAGCTTCCATAGCTCGACTCGATAATCTTTTCTCCTCTGGCGTTAGTTCATCCCACTCTCCGACACCCACGGTTTCAGTCTCGACTTCATGTGGGACTACAGACTCGGGGATGATACCCAGCTCTACGAGCTTCTTCAGACGGCGTTCACGAAGTGCGTATGGGCCGTCATCGTACATTCCCTTGTACCTGAGAGTAGAAGTAAGTCTTTGCTGGATGAAATTGCAAAGGGCCGTTTACTTATCGCGCTGTTCCTTGGAACATTGCAGTGGCCAGTGAGGCGCTGTGAAGGGAAGAAAGGCGAAGAAAGGTTTTTCTTTCTCGTTATCATCTCTGTCTTGGAAATATTGGAGGAGACGATTAGTGTAGTAATCAGTGGAGTAGAAACCTTCAGGATTCTCTGTCTTGTTGGGGGTTCTTACATGGTCAGTTTATGTCATGTTTGAGTGGAATGCAACTCACACGTCCACCTTTTTGCCCTCTTCGGCATGGATTGGACGACCGCCGACGGGAAATTTCTCTTGCACTGGCTCCCAACCATAATGGTTGCAACACCCGGGAAGCATAGCAAACGCTTTCTGAAAGCCACGTTCCCACGGTCCTTGACTCGCACGCATGCCCAAGTGCCACTATCACCACGTCAGCATTGCTTTCGCAGCCCTAGTGAATTAATTACCTTTCCAGACATGGCAGTGAAATAACCATTGTCCCCCAGAATCTCAGGAATCGTCGCAACCTCTTGGGTAAGGTAACCCTCGTATCCAGCCTTTCCACCATAACGCTTGGCTCCTTTCTCGCTGCCCTTGTACTCTATCAAAACACCCAAGCCACCAAGGTGTGCATCTGTACCGCTTAAAAGCATTGCTCGTGTTGGCGAGCAAGCTGCGGCGGTATGATGGTTCAGCATACGGATGCCTTCAGACGCTAGCCGGTCGATATTAGGAGTTTGAATCTCGGCGCCATAACAGCCAATGTCGGAAAAGCCCTGGTTATTCTCGTTGGTGAGGGATTAAATATGTTGAAATGATGGAACATACCAAGTCATCGGCAAGAATGAAGAGGAAGTTGGGACGCTTCGGCGTCGTGGCAGTAGCATTACCCATGGCGAACAATGTGCAACCTGCGTGTAGGTAGATAAGAAAGAAGAATGCATGAGGAGTTAAACTTGTGTCATTGAGAGAATCCGAGGACTAGGGTACGATACCTTATCAATACCACATATAGAATGGTAATACTACCGGATATGTCGCACTGAACAGTCTATCTTGTTCCGAGTGAAACGTCACATGATTGGTACATTCCGGATAAACTGTGAGACTATTGGCAGAGTTCATTTCGTTCCCAGCATAATGTGGAATGATTGGCGAGGAGGCCGATGTCGCCATACACACTAGGCATTATGAATGCCACGATGTTCCACTTTCCACAGAGCGAAGGAACATCACGGACCCACATCTCCAAGGTGTCATTGTTACAGAGATACGGATATTGACATACAAAATGTGAGTAAATGCCCTGCTAGATATTCTACTCCCGAGTCTTTTACTCTCACTGTCTCGCTTCGTCTCTTGAAATGGCGGGTCAACGTTCTGCATGGGGGTCTGTCTCCCCCCTGCTGATGTTCTCTTGCTCTTGTCTACTAGTCGGCGACATGCTCTTCGGTTTCGACACGGGTAGTTTTGGTGGCATCTTGGCTAATCCAGTAAGATTCCTTTCGATGCAGTGAGTATTGACTAAGAGATTCAGGGGTTCATAAACCAATTCGGAACGTATAACGCCAAATCACAAACCTATGCTTTTGGAGCATCTCAAACCTCGGTCATGTCGTCAGTTCCCTTCGTTGGCAAGTTCCTCGGGTGTTTATTCGCTGGTCCGGCTATAGAAAAGTATGGTCATCGTATGGTGTTTGTGATACTTTCTATAATATCATGCCTTGGGGTTATCAGTAAGTCCGACTCCTAATAGTTAGGGTAGCTACTTACTCTTGCAATAGTGGAGATTACCTCTGCAGACACAGGTTTCGGGTCTGGGCGTTTTGCGCAGTTCGTTGTCGGGCGTACTATTGTCTATATCTCGATCGGTCTTGTCGAGGTTGATGTCACGTAGGTAATCTCTTCTCAGCTATCCCTCCAATTGCTGACCTGGACATAGCACGTACCAAGCAGAAATCGTCCCGGCTCCTCTTCGTGGCCTTGTTGTGATTTCTTTACAACTTTTCTTAACCGCAGGCACCGTTGTTGCCACAGGCGCCAACAAGGCATATTCCACATATACCAACGGCGTAGGCTGGAAAACAGTCACAGGGATTCAATTCATCTTTCCCGTTTGTAAGTACATCGCAATTCTTTCCATACCTTCCCCTCTGACTGACATCTGCAGTGCTCACTCTTTTCGTATTTTTCATTCCTGACTCTCCTCGTTGGCTCCTTTCCAAGGACTGGGAGGAAGATGCTATAAGCTCCTTACGCCGCCTGCGAAACAAAGATGGCAACGATCAAGGACGCTGCGATGAGGAAATTCGGGCTATCAAGGAAGCTTTGAGCGACCAAGTGCATAAAGCGCCGTGGCTCGATCTATTCCGTGGAGTGAACCTTCGCCGAACACTGATTGTCATGGCCTTCTACTTTTTTCAACAGGTTTGTGCTTTCTCTTTGAAATACCACGTCCGTGTTTAACCAAAGTAAATAGACAACCGGCCAAGCCTTTACTTCAACCTACCAGACCGTCTTTTACAAGGAGAATGGTTACGCTGATAAAGCCTTTCTTTATCCCATCGTTACCAGCGTGCTCGGCACTATTGCGGTTATTCCAGCCATGTATCTGGTTGACACCCTGGGGTAAGTCCGTAGAAAACCCTGTGTTCTACAGACATCTCAGCTGACACCCGTACAGACGACGATACACTTTGATGACTAGCTACATCCTACAACTGTTCTGGTTGTTCTTGCTGGCCGGTCTTGGTGGAAGATCAGATAAATCGGAGGTTGAAAAGAATACCGTTGTAGCTGCCTTTATGCTGTTTTCATTCTCTTACAATGTGAGTAAAGTCGAGCAGCTTCGGCGGCAGTATCATGCTAACAATTCCTCACACAGATGGGTAGTGCATCCATACCGTATCTTCTCGGCGGCGAGATTCCCAATTCTTCCGTTCGTGAAAAGACGCAATCCTTTGGAGCAGCGTGGAATGTTATCTGGGCTTTTGTCACAAACTACATAATCCCATATCTCATCAGGGATCTCCACTTCGGAGTTGGTTGGGTATTTGGTGCCGTGTCAGGAGTTGCATTTCTCTTCACATTTTTCTTCCTTCCTGAAACAAAGGTGAGATTGAACTCGGTCTTTCTGATGGATTTATGACTAACTGAACAGGGTCGTGCACTTGAGGAAATTGACGCTATATTCGCAACTAGTTACAACCCTTTCCGGCCACAAAAGATTCAATTTACTGGTTCAGTTGGCCAGCCTGGAGTGGGCAAGGATCTGGATGGGCATGGGATTGAGGGAAGGCATAGCGTTGCAGATGGAAAAGCTTGATGCGACAGGCACTTTGCATCACCAAATTACATATCAGGATTGACCATTTTGGGGCTGTTGTGTAATCAGTGAAACGGTTAGAATTTTTGTTCACTCCAATTATAACTTTGGTCTATGATCATGAAAATAGACAGAAATGATGAAATGAAAGGGAGCGTGGTGAGTGCCATCATACAGGGTGTGTGAGTCATGGTAGTAGTCGAACGGACTGTAGGCTTCAGAGTCTGTCACATCTGTAGGGGGTTTGGTCTTTTTACTGCTTATTCGACGCGATGGCACTTACTGTACTGCCTTGCGCCCCTTTGAAGTAAGAACTCTATCAAAATCTTTGGCAAATAAAACTCGTGCGCAGGGTTACAAGGTTGGCAAAGAAGAAAGGTTAAGTAATTGTCATTTTTAAAAGCCCAGCTCGTAGCCAAATAAATTTACAAATACCTCCCCTGGCCATCTCAACACATCAATCATTCCTTATCAAGTCAACCAGCATCGACAACCTCAAACAAACATGGAGTCCGTCACCCCATCACAATTCAGCGATATGAAAGATGCCGCAAAGGCTCTTTCACGTATACTCACCCAGAATGACATTAAATTTGCCTTTATCGGCGGCTTAGCTGTGTACCTCCTCGGCGGTGGTCGGTCTACTCGATATCGATGTTTATATTCATATGGACATCAACACCATCCGAGAACGTTTTAAGAATACTGTATGTAGAGCAGATCAACGATTCCTCGTAGATGTCATAAGGCTATTTTTGCTCCCGGCGAGGGAAAGGAACGTATACCTATTGAGACTCTTGCGCTTAGATCTCTTGGTCTACCTCGTAAGATCTTTACTTTCTACCCAAACGATGGTATGTCATTCTCTTATCGTTTCTCAAGTGTGTCTAACATCTTCTAGGAACTATCCCAATACTCATCCCCGATGTCCTTGTCCTCACCAAAATGGAGCGTGCAGTCCAATACATCGGAAGTACACGACCACAATCGGTGACAAAGTACAAATCTGATGTTCACGACATTATCCACCTACTCACCTGGCTCAACACACGCGGTCGTAATATTGACTTTTTAATGTACGACGCTGCATCGCCACTGAGACTATACGACGCGGTAGGAAAGATGCGGAATCACTGGCTTAGCGTCGACCAGGATGTTGAACTTCTGGATGGGGCTCTAAATGAGGAGGATGCGTTGAGAGTAAAGAGTATCGCTATCCACTCTGACAGAAATTAGATGTGACAAAATGGCTCATACGCTTTGTTGAAGCATCGGCTACTATGTATGATATTTTATTTTGCGTTGCAAGACTTATAAGATGATCCTTCTGCTAGCCAGTAATGGTTTGGCGCGAGTGAGAAGGCGGGTCAAGTCGTGAAATAGGCGTCGTGAGTGGTCTATTATGTACTTCTGCGGCGCAAGATTATCATAAGGCTGACTGTAATCACCAACTGCCTAACCTGTCTAGTGCTCACCTAGAATCTTGACTATATAACCCGCTAGCAATACAACAACATTACCACAACATCTGATCTCATCTTCCACCTTCTTCAAAAATGTCCTCGAACAACGAAAAGCCAGTCATCGCCATTGTCCAAGGTGCTTGGCATCGTAGACCTCACTACGAAGCCTTCAACCAAGCCCTGACATCCAAGGGCTACACTGTTCTTCAACCCGGCAACATTACGGCTGGTCTAGTCGAGGATATTAAGGGAAAGACGCATCTCGATGACGTTGAAGTTATTCGCCAGACAATCCAACCTTCTCTGGACGAAGGCAAGAAGATTGTGCTTGTTTGTCACAGTTATGGTGGCATCCCAGGCTCTGCAGCCACCGAGGGTTACCAAATCCATGAGCGAGAGGCTAAAGGCTTGGAGGGCGGCATTGTCCATGTTGTTTATGTCGCTTCTTTTGCGTTGCCTGTGAAAGGTCTTTCTCTGTTGGCTGCTGTTGGAGGAACATTTGGGCCTTTCTTAGACAGGACAGTAAGTCTCGCCGCACACCTCTACTTTCCAATACTGACATCAGGTCTAGGATGATGCTCTGTATCTGAACGATGGCGCAAAAGACACATTCTACAACGATCTTCCTTCCGAGGAAGCCGACAAGGCTCTAGCGCATTGCGCTCTCCAAAGTACCGCTAGCCTCGAGACACCAGCAGACTTTGTCGCAACTGACATCGTTGTACCAAAGACTTATGTCGTCTGCGATATCGATCACTGTATTCCACTGGAGGGCCAGAAGGCTATGGCTGGAGCGATGGGAGAGGGAGTTCAGATTGAAACTATTCATGCTGGACATGTTCCCTTCTTAAGTGGGGAGGCCATGGAAAAGGTGGTCGATATTGTTGAAAGGATCTCCCGATGAGTCTATAGTTCTTGTCAACCATTCTATAGACTACTAAGAGTCGAAATACACCGGATACCGTTTCTGTCGGGCCAAGCTTTAACAGCCTACGGGTCCCACTGTAGCTGGGTACTGTCTCCATTGTATTCCGTAGCTTAGAAGAATTACACACTCTGTAGATTTCTCTACCTACCGACGTAAAGTAGGGAACAGTGTCTTGAAGCTTGGATGGAAATTTTGATTGAGATTCTTCCGAAATTTGCATTTGTAAGAAGAAACACAATAACACCGACCCCAATGACATTATCTCAATCCTCCCTTGCGTGAAATCCGACTGAGACAATTGCGGCGATAGAAAAGACTGGGACTGATGGTCCTTCTTGCGACATTCTCACCACTGATTCCGACCCTCATCTGATCATTGTAAGATTGCAGATTACTCTACCCTTTGTCAAATAACAACACACGTTCCACTGAAGCCCTTTTTCGACTTTGGAAGACTTTCAACCGACTGTATCAGAGCAACTGACGGAATAAAAAGGGATAAGCCGCCACCAATTCCAATGTCAAGGTTACATAAAGACCTCTCGGGTTGTCGTTGAAAACATTGTCTCTAGCACCCACGATGTCACCGCAAACAGGAATTCGTATGTCTTCATCGATCGACCAATCGTTATTCTTCTCTCCCGCAGCTCAGTGACCCGTTGATCACATCCTGCATGCAACTATACTCGGGCGACTTCGCAGAGGGATTCTGGATCAGGCTGGGGGAGAGTGAGATTTTAAGCTGGACCGACATGGTTGCATAACCGGTATGAGAATGAGCGACTTCGACAGCCAATCGATCATGAGGTATACGATACCTATTTCGCTCACTACCAACGGATTCTTCACAACCACAAATACCGTGCTGTCTAAGAACGATAAGGAATTCATTGCATATCTAAATCCACCAGACTGTACAGGGACTTAGGACTTTAGCTTCGCGGACTCAACACTCTTCAGCTTAAGAGACATTGAGGTTCTCCACAGCTAGTACCGCTTCGACTGCTATCGTGGAAGTTGGAAAGAATATACTAAAATAGCTAGAAACAGTAGTGCTACAATAGATAACGTGAAAGCATCCAATTCAAACTTGCCGTCTTCGTAGTGCTGAAATTGAACCTTGGATTGGAGGATCTTCCACTTCCACAGCAGAAGAAGTCGCCCCATGTAGCCTTCGAAACTCTCGACGCCTCCTTTTATCTTCCAAAAACACCTCTTCGGGATCATAACCGGCCTCCCGCAGTGCGTGTCTCCAAAGTCGACCGATTCCTGCTGCCTCTGCAAATATAGTGGGACTTAACAACCCATCATTGTCCGCAATACGAATGAACCTCCCATCAGCCAGATCTATATCGTAGATGTTGGCCCCGTTCGAAATCAAGTCAATCAAATTACACATGGGGACTGGACTAGACGAGTCCGGACAACTCATCAAGCTGTAATATAGGAGCGAGGCCGCACAATTAGAATCTTGCAGCCGAAAGTTGCTAGGTAGTCCGCACTCTCGTAAAACCGAAAGTGTCATTCTTTCTGGTGCTGGGTCTATTAAAAGCCGAAAGGCTCCGTCGCGATATGCGCCTTGTACTAAATCAAGTCCTTGACGTCTGAGGAAACGTGCTAGCTGACGAATATCTGTAAGATACAAGTCCTCATCGAGAGGGACTGGCTGTGCAACTGAGTCCAAAGCGTGTGTAGGGGTATTTTCATATCGTCTACTCACAGATTCGCACTCTGAGTCGTCGTCGTCGTCATTGCGTAAAAGCTCATACCTGTTGTCTGCGACAACCTGTTCGTTGAGGCTTAGTTCGGCAAACGATGGCTCTTCAAGAAAACCGAAGATTGTGATGTTATTGTCATCTATGTCACATCCAGAAGCAATGAGGGTATGAAACATGGAGGAGAACTGAGAGAAGTCTGTCCCGCAAGACCAGAAGTGAGCTGAATATGGTGGACGATGGACGACCTGTTTAATTTTGCCAAATATCAGGTTGGAAAGACTGTCTTTTCCCGCGCTGATTACTGGATTAGACCAAGTCTATGCTCAAGGCTTACGAACTTACGGCGATGTTCTTGTAGGATCGGCGCCCTGCGTAAGGAGTAATTGAGCCACCTCTAGGCTCCCTACCAAAACTGCAAACTGGAACTCGTTAGTCGCTATTTCCTGAAACTCTTGGCGGAATGCTTACCATCAGTAGTGAGTACCCGTTGCGTGCTTGATCCTGGGGTCCATTCTTATGATCTTGAAGCTGTCCTTTCACCCCGTCTAGGTCACCTTCCCGTATCATATACCAGATAGGATGGTCATAGGATATAACGGGATAGACGGCAAGTGAAGGGAAAAGGGCCATGTATCCCTGGGGATCGTAGTTGTTGCTGTATTTTAGAGATATGCACTTTCTCAACACGAATGTAGTACAGGGCCAAAAGTCGATTTGTATGGTCCAGAGCCGACGGCCATTTCCAAATTGACTTCCATATTCGATTCGGAAAGTGCCTACGACTGGAATGGATGTCCAATACGACCAGCCTTTCTTTCTCGATTGACGCACTTCGCCCACTGGTTGCACTCCTTGTTTAGAGACTTTATCTGAAGTTGAGGGAGTCTGGTTGCCTTCCGAGGGAAGAATGCATGGCGAGCCCTGGAAGCTAGATCTGGTCTCGAGTCTCTCCTTCAGCTGCCATCCAACCTGTTCGGGATCCGAGTGAACACATATAGACTGTGATCCTAAATCACTCCCACCCTTCTTAGTGTCATTGATCTGACCTAGTATCTGTTCTGTGGCTTGACTCATAGCCTCCTGGATATGGCGAAGGGTGGCAGCATTTTGTAGTTGGGACGTTCTGGAAAAGGACTCTTCAACACGAGGTAAGATGTAACCGTCAAGTACGCGTCGGAGAGCCTGTTCCAAACATTCTTCAGACAATGTTACGTCGCGGTCCCTAGTTAATGTAGAGAAACTCTGATTCAGACTTTCCTTGTACATTCGAAAATTGGATTCCATTTGTATACTCAACCTGTCGAAGCAAGCGGAAATTTCAGGTCTCGTCGGGACATCCCGTTGGCTCTGCTGATTCACAAGCGATGTCAATGACTTGAGCATCGCCTGGTTGGTCTCCTGATGGCCCCGTGACAGTACAGAGTTTCTCCTGGTGAGTGCATTAGCAGCATGATACCATAATGTAGGTTCGGCTTACAAGGTTATCGATTGAAGTAGAAGGATGAGGCTTGTCTTTCGGCGCTCGAGCTCCTGCAAAGTCCGATCTGTCTCTGCTGACTTTATCACCCACTCCAATCGTACACTCAGCTTAGCTGGATTCTTTCCAGCTGTAACTTTCTCGAGAGTTGATAGCTCGTAGGTAATACTGAGAAGGTGCTTCTTTAACGTTGTTTCTTCAGCAGGTGGAAATGGCTGGCTAGCAGTGGTCTGGCGAATTAACTGAATGGCATCATGGACGTCGTGAAGTACTATCATGTGGTCAGTATTTCCCTCACGACGTCGCAGTTATACTGACCGATTATATGGCGCCGGAACTCATTTTGCGCTTTGTGAAGGGAGGAGAAGAATGAATAAAGGTACAGGCAAGTGCGAATGGAAACGTCGGTAAGCTGGACAAAGCTCGCTGCAGCACCAACAGCTCCCAAGGCTTCAGCCATGACGAACAGATATAATTTTGGAAAGCAGGTCGAAGCTCCGTGTGCAGTGGCTAACAGAAAATGAAGGAGAACCGTCTGGGCTGGCAACGGTTTTGCTATGAAATGGCGGTCAGGTACCAACGTTTCGTATTTCTTGGTTCGCTGCGCCTCCGGTACTTTGATTGGCTTTTTTTATTTCATTGTCATTTCAAGCTGCGCGAAAATGCAAAGATGTGGAAAGAATACGCCGTCTGGGTGCTTTTATTGGCCGGCTTATCTCACAAAGCGACAAATCTCCTTGGAGCACATATTTGTGCTACCACACTCATACAAAATAACTCAATTGTAAGGCTTTCTACAGACTAGTGGCTGACAAGGTACAGGGAAGAGTAAGATCTATTGGCAGAGACTTGCCTACAAGGCGCCCTAGGTTGAAATTGATATTTGGCCGGCATTATCCATTCAATGCCCCCATTATGCATACCCCGAACCTTCATCGACATGTAGTTCATAAGGACAGATTGATTAGTAGAATCTTGCAATTGGCAAAGACTGACTCCACTTAATAGGGTCTTGAATGCAGGTGAAGAATCTGCGCAACTGGACTGTTGGAACTCTAACGTGGTAAAAATTACATGCACGAGGTGGAACCAGTTGTTGACATCGGTGATACCAGATGGGTATCTCTTAGCTGGTATTTTTCATCAATTTCATTGGACGTAATGAGGTATTTGAAGATCAAGTTCTGACAAAGTATAGTAAGATCGTGCAAATACTTACGAAATAGCTCCTCAGCCGCTAGAACACAGTCACCAGAACAGACTCGTCCTTCAGGTAAACGGCAAATGGACTGTGCTCAAGGGTAAAGCCGACTTGGAATACGGCAATGCCACAGGTCCCGTCTGTCCATGAGTGCAGCATCTCACAGGACTGACGGTCAATGATCTTAACAGATCCTGCTGTGGTGCCGGCAATGACATGTGGCCCCTGAACTTTTATTGCGCTGATAGCAGTGCCATTGCCATCAGGGCTTGCCAGCTCCTTCGGACTGTCGTCCATCGGAGACAAGGGCCACGCTTTAACAGACCCATCTGACCCTCCTGAGATGAGGGTATCTCCAACTAAACGGAGATGCGATACGTTTTTAGCTTTGCTTCCGTGGCCCACGAATGTGGCTGTGCAGCTTCTAAAACAAGATGTTCGAGTTAGATAGATGCTTATCCACTCAGTTTACGTAAAAACCTACCCAGTCTCCGAGTCCCATACGCGAATATCACCGTCAGTGCTGCTGGTAGCAACTCTCTTCCCGTCGAATGCCAGGCCATGTACATGACGTCCATGACCGTGAAGAATATGCAAGCACTCTCCGGTCTGAGCACTCCATACCCGAGCATCTGCATCATAACTGCCGGATACAATCACGTCGCCATGAACTTGGATATTTCGCACTTCGGCAGTATGTCCACGAAGAACGTTGCGTGGCTCGATTTTTCCGGACTCAAGAGTCCAGAGTCGAATAGTACTGTCTCGGGAGCCAGAAATGATAATGCCGCTTTCGAGAATGGCAAGGCAGCGTACAGCCGAATCGTGCGCTTTGACCGAATTCAAGTTTGCTCTAATACTACCACTTAGTCGCCTTTCCATTATGATCCAGAAGAGAGTTCGCTGACAGGGCTCTTACCGGTTGTTTATGTCAAGAACATGGATTTCGCCATTCAAACTACCAAAGATGACGCTGCTGTCCAGACAAGCAAGACTCCAAACGTCTTTTACTTGGGCGAGGACTTCGACAGACTCCGTCACTAGGTCGACTCTATAGACGCATCCACTCGCAGAGCTGACTAACAGAAAGTCATCATCAATGTGTAGTGCTGTGATAACAACACGTCTCTCTGATAGTGTCGCTGTAAAGGGTGCGTCCTTCAGTGAAAGTTGACCGCTTGACTCCATGATATTGAAATGTCTATTGCAAGGGGTCGATGAAGCGTATAAAGTCAAGGGAAGAGTTGGGAACTGATGCTACCTTCTAGGTTACTTACATCAAGAGTCACGCAACAACTCGTTGGGTTTTTGTTTGGAACAGCATGGCACGTCTCGGAATGACTTGGAATGATATCATCAAGATCCAGATATCACATGTTCCAATTTGTCAGGCACCCTCTAGATACGGCGCGCGATGACGTCCAACTTGTCGATCAACGGAGCAGTTTCTTCCGTGGGTGTGGTAGGGGGCCATCCACATTCGCGGGGTGTCTCAGCACATTTATCCGAAGTATGTTATGAGATAGATCACAAAGTGGATGATCTGCAGTCCTAGATACACTGCAATGGAAAACACTGTCAAATGAACCCATGAGCGATGCTGACGCCTGGTTGCCAAAGTACGCTCAGACGAACATGACTATGTACAGTCATGTCTGATGACTGTAAGTTGATTGACAAGAGCGCAGTAACACGGTATAAGAGGGCCTTGTCCTTCCGTCTGATATGTTCACTTTTACTATCAAAACCTGAACCATAAGACTCACTTCTACTAGCCCAGAATCAAAGTAAGCGTGAGTGTCCAATACTAATGCAAGGAAGCTGCTAACACAGAGTCATATAGAGATTAAAACCGAAAAAGGAACAAAGACCCTTCACGCAATCAGCAAACATGAAGTACTCTGCAAAAACAATGATCTTGTCCTTGAGCAGCGCCGTGTTCATCACCGGTATTTTCTCCCAGGAAATCAACTGCGCTGATGGCGCGAGCGAGGAGGCGTGCGAGACCAATTGCTCTTGTGTCTGCTGGGGCGATCTGATGCACTGCGCCGGGGATGGTAACACATGCCCCCCGGGCGTTCTGCAAAATTGCGAGATTTTTTGTAGCTGCGCCAACAATAAGAAGGTACCTGCTGTCGAAGTACATGTGTAGATCGTGTGGATATGATTCAGGAGGCAAAGGTTTTGGATGGTGGAGACTACCTAGCTGGTCTTTCCTACAAAAGCTGCCATCAGTTGGATGACTGTCGCAACAGCCCTATCGACACTTCACTGGTAGTCAGGATCAAAACCGATCTTCACTTGCGAAGATACCTGTTTAGGTAGATAGATTAAAGTTTGTCAACAATACTATCAATACCTGCCTGCGTAACTACCGTTTGGAGTCTTGTATTTTCTAGCTTGCTACAATTGTTACTGTCATAAACCCATGGCTAAATATGGATTGTATAGCAGCTCGTTCGTTTGGGAAGGTCTCGTTTCTGTTTTTCCGGATGGAACATCATTACTCGTATTTTGTTTTACAAGATACGCAGATAATACGGCTTTAATTGTCGTTATGATATGCCAAGTCCCTATTATAGAAACGACATGCTGGTCACAGTGATCTTCTCCCCCCCGCAATAATCCTAGTAACCCACGACTATCTTACAACAGTGACTTGAGTGACCTCACTCTAGATGGCTTCTAGCGTTATTATTGGTCGACTGGTGGATGCTTGAGGCACTTTTGATACGAGAGCCAACGGACCAACACTGGAACTTTTGAGCATGTGCCTCCCTTGAGAAGAAAAAGTTGATGTGTCAATTGCGGTGCCTAGGGAAGTCCGAATTTAGCAGTAGAGAATATTTTCCCTATGATCTCCGGCGTCTTTACAGTGATTGCAAGTCTTTGCAGGATCTAGAATTTGTATGCATATCATCCCCAGGAATACTCGTTGAACTGGCGACCATCAATTTGTAGGTAGGGTAAAGATGAAATATGCTGTGACGATATTAATAAGAGTTAGGACGAAGACAGCGATGAACGTAATAATTATTTAAAGGACTCTGAGCTTTAAAGAACACATCTAGGTAGCCCACTATCATGAACTTACTCCCGTCCCGCGACATGGGAACACACCAAGCCCTCAACGGGTATACAAGGAATTCACCTGATGGGATGGGTCAAATGTAGAGTTCAATATAGGGCGATTCAATACATCGATACAAGACATAAAAGGATGAAACGACCAGGCTACATCGATTAGAGTATTGCCACAAATCGACTCCAAATGACGGCTAATGGACTCGTCTATCTGAATGGGCAGTCCAAATATGGCGCAGCTAGAGGCAATATGTTCGGGTAGCAGCAACTCTATCTTTGGGACATTCACTTCCTTACGCGAGATAAAAACCCTTGGTCGCATGGAATTGGCGTGATCCGTGGCTGGTATAATTTGTCAGGTTTGCAAATTTGACCAGGGCCTCGATGTACTTACTTGAGCATTAATGGTAACTTTACATCATTGATTCTTGTATCAAGTAGCACTTTGAGTGAACATGATTCTTGCCTCCCTGTGTTTTTGAACGACCCCTGCGATGCATACCCTGGACCTCCATCGTCAAGCAATCACAGGGACTGATTTAGCAGTAGGATCTTATGAAAGAGAAAATAATTGTCTCCATTTCTTATACTTATATTCGTCTTTGTAATTTGAAGTCTGGGATTTACATAGACAGGATGATTTGAAGGTGTAAGGAAAGTGATGCTATGGCTTGGGCGGGAATAAACCAGTTGTGATTTTTTACACCACCTAGTTGTTACCTTTTCAATATCTACTATTGGATTTACAAATACATAACGAGATGCTCCTATCCTAAAATTATGCCATTTTCTAGACTAAATACTTTGATTAGCGAATTTTGTGAGGATGTTCCCAGCGGCTGGTTGGTGTTGAGGACATTGGAAGCCACCCGCATATATTCCTTGACTGTGTCCGAAGATCTACATAAGAAGCAGGTAATAAGGCGGAAGGATTCCGCCCAGGTAGATCATAGACTTTACAGAGACTAAAGATCGCTTGCTGCCGAGTCTGGCAGGCCTAGACGTAACCTAACCACTGACCCTAAGAGCTCACCTAGAAACGATACCGGATGGATCTTCAATACAGTGCAACCACTTGGAGGCAGTGCGACGCTGTAAGTTTCGTGCAATTAGGCGATCTGATAAAAAACAGGTTAAAACCTTACTGTTGATCTCCCGTTTGGTTGTATTGTCTCAGAACTATAACGTCCTATCGGTCATGGAGCCGAACCTTCAGCCCAGCTTAGCGTGATCCTCTATTCAATGTCATGCAGCTACGACACTTGACTATCCAGTCACAGCTGCTCATTTGTATGTAGTTCACAAATATGTCTATTAGATCTCGGTCCTACTTCGTCTCAGCTCGGTCAATTATTAACAACTGCTTTCAAGTAATAATTGTTATTGTGTCAGCCAAGCAATGCCAAACTCCATACCCTGGACCATCAGAAAAATTCTCAAAATACAGTCGACTATTCTTACACCGATGGAAGCCAGCCTTGGCTCTACGGTATATTTAATATCTTCAAACAATTTCATCTCAACTACGTGAATGAAAAGGCCAAGCACGTGAAAATGTCAAAACAAGGCGGGAAATTAACATTGAGTGATGGAAAATTACCCACTATCTGGATCATTGAGTTTCCAATCCTAGTAAAAAAACCAAAAATCCCCACTACCACCAGACAAAGCAAGGACGCTCTGGCCCTTCATTTACAGACCGCCGATCACGGAAGAAATAGAACCTATTTCCGAAAGAAAAAAAAAAAAAAAGAACTGGAGGTTGCAAGTCTAGCTAAAAGCTCAAAGTCGGCAATAAATCACGGCAACTTCATCTTCGCCGTGGCTAACCTGATCCTAACTAAACTCTAACCTCTTATGGGAGACCGTTCCGACTACGGGTAAACCTGGGGTAAATACAACCCCAGATTGGAAAGTTGGAAAGGCGGAGGTGGAGAAAGATGGGGATATGGCCTGTCACTTTAGTAATGCTATTCCCGAGACAGTTAGTGAGGCTATGGGGACGAAAAAGACTAACGTCAGTTGACCCGTAACTGAAAAGAAAAGGCCCGAATGTTTATTAACACGATGCTACCATTGCAGGAACAGGTTCCATTAAGAGGGACAGATCCATACACGAATCACCGCATTGTCGACGAGTGACCCGAGGCTATGGACAGGTGATGGAATGAGTTGGCCGATGAGCGGGGAATTACCGGCCGAGTGGTTTGATTGAGATTAGACGACTATGCGTTCATGCAATATAAAAGATGTGAACCCAACTCAAAATACTGTGGTTCGGCATCGAGACCAGACAATTCATCTCTCGTCATGTATCCTACTTCTGTCTCTGGCCTTGTGGCCTTGCCGTTCCTGACTTTGGCTCTGGCTGCGAATGTTATCACCGATGATATTCACTTCTATGGACAGTCCGAGCCTGTTTACCCAACACGTGAGCACCTCCAGCATTCCCACGAAAACTTCAACTGACGTGATGCATAGCTGAACAAGCTGAGATTGGTGCCTGGGCTGATGCTATCACCAAAGCCAAAGGCCTAGTCGCCCAGCTGACCCTCGAAGAGAAGGTCAACCTCACAGCAGGCGGCCAATCAACAACAGGCTGCTCCGGCTTCATCCCCGGCATTCCCCGCGTCAATTTCCCAGGTCTCTGTCTCAACGACGCCGGAAACGGTGTCCGCAACACTGATTACGTCTCTTCCTTCCCGTCAGGCATTCACGTCGGCGCAAGCTGGAATGAGGAATTGACGTACAGTCGGAGTTACTACATGGGCAACGAGGCCAAGACCAAGGGAGTGAACATCCTTCTTGGACCTGTTTTTGGTCCTCTTGGTCGTGTGGTGGAGGGAGGTCGTAACTGGGAAGGCTTTTCCAACGATCCTTATCTTGCGGGCCAGCTTGGACGAGAGGCTGTTGTTGGTATTCAGGATGCTGGTGTTGTTGCTTGTGGAAAGCACTGGCTTGCGCAGGAGCAGGAGACACATCGTCTTAATGCTGCGATCACTCAAGCCCAACCAGTGTCCTCCAACGTTGACGACAAGACTCTTCATGAACTTTACATGTGGTAAGTACCCAAAGTTCCGCAGTATTGCGAACTCAGTTACTGACTTCAACAGGCCCTTTGCCGACGCCGTCCATGCCGGACTTGGTAGTATCATGTGCAGTTACAACCGCGCCAACAACTCCCAAGCTTGCCAAAACTCCAAACTTCTCAACGGTCTTCTCAAAGGCGAGCTAGGTTTCCAGGGCTTCGTTGTTTCCGATTGGGGTGCTCAACACTCTGGTATGGCTTCTGCTTTGGCTGGTATGGATATGGCCATGCCTACCAACAAGCTGTGGGGTGGAAACCTTACTGCTGGTGTCAACAACGGCACTATTCCTGAAGCTCAGCTTGATAACATGATCACACGAATTCTTGCTCCTTGGTACCAGCTCAACCAAGATGACTCATCCTTCCCTACCCCCGGCCACGGTATCGCCGCCAACCTTCTTATCCCCCACCCTATCGTTGACGCCCGCAACGTTAGCTCTAAGAAAACCCTTTGGGACGGCGCTGTTGAAGGCCACGTTCTGGTCAAGAACACCAACAAGACCCTCCCCTTCAAGCCCAACATGAAGATGATTTCCCTCTTCGGCTACTCCCACAAGGCTCCCGACAAAAACACCCCCGAGGCCAAGGTCGAAGGCGCCATGTTCAATGCCTGGTCCGTAGGTGCCCAGACTGCCAACATCACTGAGCTCAACACTGGTTTCATGGGTAACTTGAGTCTCATCTACTCTGCCATTGCACCTAACGGTACTCTTTTCACTGCTGGTGGTTCTGGTGCTAGTGCGGCTAGTTCTATGAGCGCACCTTTCGATGCTCTTCTTTATCGTTCGCGAAAGGAGGGTACTGCCATGTTCTGGGACTTTGAGAGCTGGGACCCTGCTGTCAACCCCAATACTGAAGCTTGTATTGTCGCTGGTAACGCTTGGGCTAGCGAGGGTTGGGACAGACCGGGTCTGACTGATGACTACACTGATAGTCTCATCAACAACGTCGCCGACAAGTGCGCCAACACTATTGTTGTTCTGCACAACGCTGGTACTCGCCTTGTAGACGGGTTCATCAGCCATCCCAACATCACGGCTGTCATCTTCGCCCACCTTCCCGGCCAAGACAGTGGTGAAGCCCTTGTGTCTCTGTTGTACGGCGACGAGAACCCCTCAGGTCGCCTTCCTTATACCGTTGCTCGCAACGAGACAGACTACGGTGTCACTCTCAAGGCTGATCTGACCATGGCTCCTCATGAATATCAGCACTTCCCCCAATCTGACTTTACCGAGGGTGTCTTTACTGATTACCGTCACTTTGACGCTAAGAACATTACGCCCCGCTACGAATTCGGTTTCGGTTTGAGTTACACTACCTTTGAGTACGCCGACCTCAAGATCTCCAAGTCCGACGCCAAGTCTGCGGAGTATCCCACCGGTGCTCTCACTGAGGGTGGACGCACCGATCTTTGGGACGTTGTCGCTACTGTTACTGTCAAGGTCAGCAACACTGGTGATGTCGAGGGCAAGGAAGTTGCGCAGTTGTATGTCGGTGTTCCCGGAAAGGAGAACCCTTCTAAGCAGCTTCGCGGTTTCAAGAAGCCTGCCATCAAGGCTGGAGAGACTACTACAGTTACCTTTGAGCTTACGCGCCGTGATTTGAGTGTTTGGGATGTTGTTGCACAGGAGTGGCAGCTTCAGCAGGGTGATTATGCTGTTTATGTCGGAAGAAGCAGTCGGGATCTTCCTCTTGCGGGAACCGTATCGATTGGAAAATAAGTATGGAGTATATACTTGACATTTAATGTAGATGATTTCTCACGATTAATGTATATCTGAATTATGGTTGCTCATGGATTCCCGTATATCGAATCACTTTTGGTCTTTTTCGAGGCGTAAGTCCCGAGGCATACGTATCAAATCAACTCAATACCGTATATCGAATGCCAGCCCTAGGTAATCCCAAATAGAGAATTACTTAGAGTACAGTCTTAAACAACTAAAGTCCATTGTGTCACGAAATACTGTAGTCCTGAGTCACTGTTATCTCGACGACAGGGTCCGGGATCATAACTGTGAAAATAGCCCCGTTAGACCAAGTGCCCAAATGCGAGGAAACTGTTATCGAGATAACAGTGACTTAGGACTAGAGTACTACTTCGTAACATATTGGTCGCATACTATACTGTTTGAACAGTAACAAGCCAAAGGAATGTGGGCCTTGAAAAGTTCCAGCTATCCAACACCTAAAGGGCAAACGCGCCGATCAAACCAAGGGTAATAGAGAAAACCGAGCCTGCAATACCTACTACCTTGGAGGCAGTGGGGTCATTAATTTGATGAATGAGGATAGTAGCCTGAGGGGCCAAGTCGTCAGTCTCGAGAAAGACATTCTTGTACTGGCAACAGAAGAAATCTCGGTCGACGTTACGCAAAACGGCAGGCTTCCGAATAGCTGATGAGAGTGTCGGGTCTGGGACTTGGTTCCGGATAAGCAACTGGTGTCCAGCACCAGAGACAAGAGAAAGATCAGTCACCTAAGACGACAGGTCAAGGGTTAGTTAACACTAGAGTCAATCTTAGCCCAGGAAGGTAGTCATAAGCTTCCAAGACATATGCTCCAATGATGGTTTGGCGCGAAAACAGGCCGTAAAACACACTTACGCCAGATAGGTTGACGATAGAAACAACAGGTTTCTTTAGAAGTATACCCCGGTACAAGACTCGCTTGAAACGATTGACATGCTTTTTATAGGCGCCAGCAATATCAATAGCCATTTTCTCGGGGTGGTCGGCCTCTGCGAAAACGAGGTGGGCCATGTGGAGAGTGCCAGTGGGTGATTCAAAAAGTGCAATATAACGAAGTTCGCCATATATCTGGCCATTCATATGGGCTTGCATTTGCTCACCCATGGTGAAGAGAGCGCTTGGAGTAAGGCAACAAAGGTGAAAGAGAAAATGATTCGCATCTTGTAAGGCGACTGGAATGGGCATATAAAAGTACAGTGAAAGTCAGTGGCCCACGAGAAATTCTGATTGTAAAGGCTGTGGCAGAGAAATAGTGCCCAGCCACAAGAGCAAAAAGTCTGGTTTTCAGGGGAAAAGTGCTGTCCGCCGAGAAAAGAAATAGCGGCTGGGAGTGATGTCATTTGTCGGTAGGGAGAGATAAAAGTAAGCGGTTTCTCTGGCACTGCGGGGGAACCAGGGGCTAAATGTCTCTGGCTACACACAATTCGCAACGATCTGATTGGTTATTCTGAGACTTGGCAGCTTGGACTGAGGCCCTCGGTGAGCCTGCCCACTCAGATGACGATTTCTCTACAGCCACTGAGAAACTCAGACCATGTCTCTTGATAATGATGCGGACAAAAGTTTGTTATTAATTGACCTTCTCCCCTTGTTGTGCTTTCCTTTCCTCGTCTAAGTCCTTGTGCCCTCATTTTTTGTTTAGCATCTGCCAAACCCTGACCGAAACGTGATGGCTCTACCCCAACCCTTAGAACAGTACGTTCTTGGGAGCGATAAGCAGGTAAGCTAAGCTTCTGTGGCGGGCTGTGCACGGTTTCGTTCCGCTGGAATCTGCAGGCTGACGCTGAACTGAATTCAGTCTTTAGGTATCTTACCATTGTATCAGAGTAGATGGGGAACCAAGGCCTCGGGTGACCATTTCGCTTCACTCACCTGCAGTCAACATATCACGTGGAAGCCAGCATACAATGAGTTGGCGAACAATAAGTTGACAAACAATGAGTTGACAAACAATGAATTGGCATACAATGAGTTGGATAACCTTATTCATGAACTTGAACTCGACTCCTTAAGGCTAGAGAAAATGCCGGAATCACCGTACGTACGTAAACAAAAGAACACCCCATTGTTTCTGACTGCATTTTAATTGATTTAAATGCAGGTGCAAGCTAGTCTGGGCTTCCAGGACCTTTCTAGTATCGAGCCGCCTTCATCCACCGAGAAAAGCATCATCCAAACGGAACTTTCAGCAACAGAGTCACTTTGTAGATTGTCTGAGGCTGCAGACTTAGAATCTTGCCCGTCACTGGAAAGTGACCATGATGGCAGTAGCAATGGTTCAAATCATGGTGAAAATTACGCCTTGCAGCAGTCCACTTCGTCCGACCAGCTCATACCACGGCATCATCCAACAATATTTACCCATATTCGCCAAATCCTGTCCTCCGATCCGGCGCTGGCAGAGGGTGTCATTTCCGCCATAAGAAGGCTACCGTCCCGCAAACGTAACCTCCTAATGGAACATGAGACAACAGATAACACCGAAGGTACATCTGGCTCGACGTCAAATCCTTCCAAGACGCGCGATAACCCTTCTAAGAGACGTCGAACGTCATATAGCAACTCGGGGGAGAGGGGTCGTGGGAAGCCCCGAGACGTTGAGGAGGGTGTTGGCGGCGGTCATGGAGGTGGTGGCAGGAGGAATGAAGAAGATCAACCGTCATCGTCGACTAGCAAGACGAGGAACTCCAACAAGAAGCGGCGTTGGATTTGTCCGTTTGATCTTGCATACCAGGAAATCCGCGGAATTCCTCAATTCAGTCACTGTTCACCTGGAAATATGACTGAGAAACATCTCTGGAAGTAAGACTCCCACCTCTTTGTGTTTTAGACTATTACCCGCACGCCATTTCCACCACGTTCGGCGCCACACTGTCCAAGTGCTTGTTCTGATCCCATGCAGATCTCACCTAAGAATACACCATTCTCCAGAAGCAAAAGTCGGAGACCGGAACGCAGAACCGAATCGAAAGTATTATATGGGACAGAAGGCGCTGGACGCGGTCCTAGACGCAATTGACTTACACAAAGGACGACCTCGCGGCATAGTGCAGTGGATCAGACACTCCCTAGAGCTTTTCGTCAAAGTCTGGTATATCATCTTTCCGAAGGACCAGTTTCCTCACTTCAAAGAGCCGCGATCTGCTTGTATGTATTTTGTAGAGTCTCGTCGCACCTGTAAAGCTGACCTTAATCTAGTTCACCCTGAAGACGCGGCAACAGTCAGTTTCAAGAAGCATCTGGCAGATCAGGCAAGGATTCTAGTAGGAGCTATTCATGACGCCAAAGCCGACAAAGCATTAGATGCACGAACGATCGCGTCGAAAGCCGACTATCGGCCCACAGCAGCGGATAATGACGACGTCATGTCACAGGCCATAGCTGTTACCTTACTCAACTCGCCTGGTCCTACAGGAACTACACATTGGCTCGCAAACGCCTCCCCCGATGCGATAGAATCAGCGGGGCGAGAGTATGTGTCGCCATCTGCAGCTCGATCAGTGACAATGCCGTTGGTTGAAGAAGCTGAGGTAGAACATCATGAGCCTACAGCACAATCGGAAGCCGTGGCCGACCCACCTCAACTTCCCCCCGGGGTCCATGTTATACCAGTACCAATCTTCTCGAACGGGACACAATTTGAGGCATTGCCTTTCCCAAATCAAGTTCAAAGAGGTACTCAGATGGGATATCTCACTTTACCGCCAGGCTTCTTCGTTATAAATACGCCGGCAGGTCCAAGCATGGACTTTTCCATGATGAGTCCAGGACTAGACAACCCAATACATTTCCCCCAGTCGACCACAATCTCCCAGCAGCTGGTCAGCTGGGAACCGTCTACTGAGCTCGGAAGTCAAGGGACGTCTTCACAGACAGTTCAAGGAGGACCCACAGCACAGCAGGGGTATATTCTATAGTAGATTGTTTTTTGCGAGTTGCTCTGATCGATGGTGGTACTAGTAAGTGAGTATTTAATCATAAAATAGAGTCGTGGCTTTGAAAAACGGCTGAGGGTTTAGCCATCTTGTCGAAGTTTTCGAACGTCAGTTAGCCAATCGTACATTTCAAATCGACACAAAGACAAAACACAGATATGAGGAGAAATTAGCCATAGAAATAAAGTGAAAGCAATATATTCATCACGTAGATATTTGCATATTACCTTTTTTTATTGCCAATGAAAGATAGAGACTGATGTGATATTTTAAAAATGCTAATTCGGTTACTTTGAAAGATGATCATAGATTAGAAGCCACGCTAAGTCCGTCAAGCGCAGAGCTTTCCGTGCCGTCCCTGTTAAGCGCCTGCCATAGCGCTTAGCCAAGTCTAGGAACTGTTAAAACTTGGTTACTGTTAAAAACGTAGATGTGCTTATATTATGCATAATGTCTGTAGCTTACTTTTCTTTTTTTAACAGTTACTTTAAGCTATACTTAATTAAAATCTATATAATTAAATAATATTATAGAAATAATTAATATAGTGTATTTCCTGGAGATAAAGCGCGTTACAGGGTAACCAAGCTTTAACACAATTCAACTCTGCGTAGGCAGGTCGGTGAGGCGCTGGCCATGGAGGTCCAGCACAAGGAAAATTGACGCCGTCAGAAAAGGACTAGAGACAGGCTGGAGAGATCTTCCCGTAGAAAAATCGATTGATTCTGTGAAGTAAAGTCGTTGTAAGGGCTGAAGGATTCGCGGAACTGATGATCGTGACCGCAAAGAACGACGACAAATGTGAAACTGTCGCTGGAACAGCAAAACTACTACAATGTGGTACATCGAACGTTCATTGATAGACACATAATCGTCAAGGGCCACATGGTATTCAAATTTCATCCTTGCGCCGATGTCTGACTCGAGCACCTCAATCTCGCAGACCTTGTAAGCACCAATACCTCCCTGTCGGTTGGCCGCAACCAGAACCAACATTCCGGTGAACTGCTGAGCTGGCAGAAATCGCCTGAGGCGGATACTATACTGCGAGGGTTAACGGGTTGAAGCTTGATAGGCCTATAGTCAGATCGACTTCCAGTTTAGGTGAAGATAACCAGGTGATCTCCGGGTAGTGTTGTACCGACATGGCGGCCTCGACTGTCAGGATCAGCTATCGGCCGAGTAAGATCGTTCTGATTTATACAAGTAACGTAGATATGGTCCGTTAGAATGGAATGCGGCGAAGGTGATACAGCGGGCGGGAAGAAGAGTCTCAGCGAAAAGACCGGATGTAAGCGACACATTTCGTAGCCAGACGAACTTTTGTGCAACGGTGAAGCAAAAATAAAAGAGAAAGGGTCATGTATGAGTGAAGTATCATAATGCCCTTTCCAAAGTGTGAGAATCTGCAAACATTGTTTGATGATGGCGCCGTTGAACCGACCGCTTCAGCAGCATCCACAATCCTCTTGGTGAATCTTCCACCGTGGGACAAGAAGTCTGTCTACAACTAGGCGAGGAAGTATTCCATACAGTGTTAACCCTATAACCTATGTTCAATCAGGATTTGTCGCAGCGAGACGGGCCGGACAACCTCCGCCGATAGTCCCAACTCGCGGATCGCATCTCCATGACTTTCGACCAAAGCCGGATAGATCAATGACCTCTGCACGCTGACTATCTCATGCGCCACTCTATCCCAAGCCCTCTTGACTGCAGGCGATAGGTCAAGCTCCCACGTTCCTCGTACGGTGATCTTAGCCCGTTGCCGATCCCGAGACCGCTCATACCGAAAGACCATTGCCACACCCCTTCTACCATTCCATATCTCCATCTTGTCAAGCTTCGGCATCTGGATCGCCGTCTCTGCTGCGTTTTGAAGCATCTTGCTGATATCCTCGGGTTTCGCATCGTTGGTAAGAATCCCTGATGTCAGCGCCAGGGAAGTTAGTTTATCCCACGTCCAAGAGTCTTGACGAGCGTCGAAGGATGCTGCCGAGTAGATTTCTGGGTAGACCTCGTTAAAGTTCTCGAATATCGTCAGATTGCACAATCGCGTCTGAGCAAATGATTCAATCAGCGTCTCGGTCCCTGTTGCAATTTACTTAGCGGCTGTTACCTAGGTTTGACGAAGCACTTACGCCGATTGGTTTCTTTCTCAATAATATCACCCCATTCTCGCCAGGGCTCGTAACAAAGTTCCTTCATGTTTGGGAACCGTGTAAACATGCTGGCGAGAGCCGTCGGCTTCCATCGTCGGCGGGTTTGCTGACGAAGGAGGACGACGCCGACAACGGGTACCGAGGGGAGACTCCTCCACCATTCCATCTCCGGTGGCTCATCGTCGAAGGGTCCTTCGCCCATTATCTCATCGAATGTGCGTTCGATAGCGTAATGGGAAGGAAGTTTGGTCTGGTGTCCACCAATCCAGCCATGAGCCGGGTCATTCAACTGGTGTTCAGGTGGGCACTCGGGTAGTTCGGTGTCTGAGCAGAAGGATAGGTACTTGAACCAGTGCTTGTCGTCACTCGGTGAATAGATACTGATATCAAGTACCAGGTCACCACGAGGTTCCCATGCGCTCAGCCTCTTGAATAAACTTTGAAATGCATCCGCAATGAGTTGGTTGTCAACATTGTCCAAGCCCCAGAAGTCGTCGTCTTCGCCGGTGCATCGATTGCATTCATACTCCTTCAGCTCGACACGAAACCAAATATAACGTATGAGGTTTCTCTTTCGGAACAAAATGTCTTGGGAATTGGGATCCTCAAGGCGTGGTAGCGTCAGGCTGATCCTCGCAAAGTTGAGCGGTTCGAGGATCGACAGCCAAGCCCAGCAGACTGTGGCGAGCTCGCTACACTTCCCGCCGACAATCGGTAAGAAACGAATCACTTCCAGTTGAATCTCGGTAGGTAAGCTACCGCAGTGACCTTTAATACTGGTCATTTCGGTGGTCGTTGTGTTGATTTGACCTGTTCACGTTGAGAGATGTGACTTTCTAAAAGCTTGACCTCGGTTGGTGGATTGAGAAGTTGATGTTTTGGTTGAGTGTTTTTGGTCAAGGTGTAGATACCTGACAAGTATAGCGGTGAAGGATCTTGCCTCTTATGCAAGGAAAACACGAGTGTGTGCAGAGGAGTGGTGATGCTTCAATAAAAGTCTAAAAACCATTCGAGTTTTATTTCTTCAATGGCTAGCAACCAGGGTGTCAGGTTGAGTTCATAACTCAGAATTGTGATTGAAGGTTAACCCCTCCACGGCAGGTTTAAGCGCGGGCTCAGCTACGTTGAACTCACCTCCACTGCGTCCACTGAACTCTAACTATCGCGAATACAGCAGGCTTCTGTCTGGCACAGTAGCCCTCTTCCTACACCCAAGTTTGAGACTGTGGCCTGAATCGTATCCTGTATATAATCCTGTGTCAATGTGGTGTATGGGTGTGGTTTGTTATACTTGGTCCAGATCGGTGATCTCTTCCTCTTGTGCCCGATATTCATCTCGACTCCAGATTAGACCATCCATCGCGGCGGGGCATGCACGTAGGATCTTGGCAGCTGAACTGGCTTATAAACCCCACGGCTACGGTACGTGCAGCAGAGGACACCTTAACTAAAAACATTTGCGCGCAAGAGGAACAACTTGCATGACCAATTCTTGTTCGGTGTACATGCTAACTGTTTGCTGGATGTGCAAGTAACAACCTATAATCTCAGTAGGTAAAGGTTTCGTAGCGGTCAAGTAACAGAGCAGATCGATACATCTGGAGCTACTCCGGCTTCTGGCCAGTGACCACAATCCTGCAAACTCATTAGCATCTTCCTCATCTGTAAATAAAAAAAAACTTACACCTCCCAATAAGCATGAACCTTGGTATTCCTCATCTCCTCCCTAACATTCGCAATAAAAACCGCAATCTCCTCATGCGTCATCCCCAGTCCCTGCCTAAGCAAGAACGAACTAATACTCTCCAAGTTCCTCTCAATGTTAGCGAGAGTCCAAAGCCCAATTTCTTTATACTTGGGATCCTTGGGCCAAGTGTTACTGGGCCACTTGAACGTTTTCTTAGAGATGTTGATGAAGCCTGCTTCTTTCATACGACGCTCATGGTCGTCGGTTTCGATGAAAGGACGACCGAGTGTTGCGGCGCCTTTGACAGTCAGTTCGTCCCATTTGTGGAGGGGAGAATTTGGTTTGAGGGTTCCGTCATCGGATTTGGCGGGGAAGGTCGGGTCAATTATCTCGAGCCAGCCACCGGACTCTAGGCTTCTAAAACCTAGTCAGAAATGATAGAATAGAAAGGAAAGGTGGGGGCTACTTGAAGCATTGGTTGGTGAATTTGTCCCAATTTGTGAAACTGCCGGACATAAGGCGGACAAAAATATAGTCAAATGGCTTGGTCCAGGTCCATTCCTGCTCGGCATCATCGATCTCGAAGGTGCAGTTTGGGGGGACACTAATATCGTCAGTAGTGCTCAAATGGGAAATGATGATACTTGCAATGCTGGCTGGATAGCGGCTATATCAATGCCAACAACCTGTCTTGTGAGTATGCTGGACCAATTCTGGTGTTATTTCTCACCTCGGCATGGGGATGTTCGTCAGCTGGGGCACATCAGTCAGTCAGCGAATAGAAGTTACGTATGGACTTGGCATACCGAACTCGACAGCCCAGATTCCCGTGCCTGTACCGACGTCAAGAACTCGCTTGGCGGTATCAGCATTAGGGGCAAAACATTTCTTTCCACCAAATGTAAGTAGAAGCTGATGATTCTGAAGATCTGTCAAGTTTTGATGAGATTCATCCGTATGGCGACTCGCGGGCATCGTTACCTAGTCTTTCCGATTCATGCTGGAAACCCATTAGTTGCATGGTAAAATTAAAATGGCGACAGTCTAATCATATACCTCATCGCTGGGAAGATAATACGCTGTAGGTGTTAGCTAACTCGGCTTCATGCCCGGTAATTGGGTCCAGCATACTCTCATCTCGGTGATATCCCCGGCCGTTGATCATGTGGTATTCTCGAATACTGGAGCGTAAAGAGGCAGTGGATAATTCGTCGTCAGTCTTGGCAGGTCAGTAGCCATTTCGCATGGAGGGAAATGGCATCTTACAACTCCAATGGCTGAATCGTCGTCAGCGTGGATATCCGGTTCCTACAAGGCCAAGTCAGCCATTTGCGATTGTCAATAGTATATAATTAACTCACCAGATGATCGCCGTCCGTGTCAGAGCCATGGGCAGGAGACAAAGCCCCGGGAAATAAACCCTTCTTCGGAGTTGTCTTCCCAGAAGCAACCTTGGTTTCGATAGCGCTGGCCATTCTTATCAATTTGTCCAAAGCTAAGTGATCAAGTAACAGACGAAGAACAGGAGAGGGGTCGTCTTTTAAACAAATTTATGATCTGTTGGTTCGAAGTTACAATCACATCCATTTTACCCGCTTATGATATGATTTGTACCGCGCCATCAGATCGCATGCCCAGGTCCTTGTTCCGTTGGTTGTGAGTGGATGGTCGGGGATAGTGGTGGATCATCTGCGCCGTTTGCCAGGGTTATATGGCAGCACTTGGCGGTTTTATGACGTTCATTTACGCGTATTGGTTCACTGTTGGTTCGTCTTAACAATATTGCCTGTCCATTTAATTACTTGGTCCTTATACACCTTATTTATCGACTTTGAAGAGAGAGATAAATGAGTAGATGATCTATTATTATATATCGTACAGTCTCTATTCTATATCGTGATATCCTTCAAAGGATAAGTCTGCTTCGAAAGATCCGAAAATAATCCCCCAACCTCCTTCTGAAATTGTCCATGCAACCTCCTCGCCATAGCAGTCATAACACTTCTACTCAACAACTCAGGAACCTTGTGCTTAGTATGCCAATTATGGCTAACAAAAACACCCTGGCATTCACAATTCCCCTCATCAAAAAACTCATTTCCGTTAGCATGATTACACGGAATCCCCTTGACTTCGTGCGTTCCGTTGAACTCGTAGCGGATGTAATATGAGAAAGCACTCTGTTCATGTGCCCATTTCAGGTTCCAGGCTTCGCAGCCTGGGATGCTTCGTGGACAGTCTTCCCATCTTGAGTACAGCTCTTGGGTGCGCTTGCTGGCTTGCGAGATTACGAAGCCCGTGTTGAGGATCAGGTTGTTGTGGGAGTCGTAGTCGGCTTTTATGTCGAGATCGTAGGCCATTGCGACCAGGGTTTCCGGGCGCACGTCCCAGAGATTCATGAGCCATTCTAGCGGGAGGTCAAGATGTGTGAAGACGGCGTCTGAGTCAAGCGAGACGACAAAGTCGTAGGATTTTAAAGCTTCTTTTGCGATAGCTGGCTTAATCCATGTACCGTGTCGGTCAGGGTAGTCGGCTGCTTTGACTAAGCGGTAGTCGTAGCCGTGGATCATAGCTAGACAGAGTTAGCTAGGCAAGCAATGAGTAGGTGGTGGACTTTACCGTATAGATAGTGATTCATATGACCTGCAGTCCGTCCAGGAAGAGTCGGGAAATGCGGAGGACACTCGTTCAACAGGGTATTCTCTTCACGCGCATCAAGTCGTGTATCCGTATCAATAAGAACAACCTTTTTCCCCAACGGTTTCTTCCATCGCATTTGTTTTACTGGAACTTCAAACCGTTCTCCATTGTCGGTGACAAACACTCGCTCTTCAATAGGATGCACTAAAGGTTTCCATAGTTCGGCGACCGTCGAAGCCAGGGCTTCGTCTTGAGCATCGGTATCATTGCGCTTGTGTTCCTCTCGGATCTTCTTATGACAGTTCCTCTTGACGAAGTCTGTTATTTGCGGTTTTGCAGGTTGTGCGGATTGTGCGGGCTGGCTTGTAACAATCGGTGTACTGATTTTAGTCGGGCTGCTGTTGTTAGTCGGATTCTTTTGCAAGGAAGGGAAGAGGTTACCTCGGTGGGTCGGTTGAAAAGAGAAGATACGTGCAGAGAAAGAATGTAGTCAGTCCAAGAATGCAGCTGAACAAGAATGCACGTCTGGAACTTTGATAAAGGCCCATAATGAACGAGGGTGGCGGCGAGGTCAAAACAAAAAACGAACAAGAAAAAACATCACAGAGGGGTCAAGAGCGCCATAATAAGACGTGTTCATAAGGGGTTGCACAGCCCTATATCTGCAAGGCGGAATCTGTCATACGATGCAACGAGTCGTGGTATTGGCTTTGACTGGACCCTGGGAGATTGACATTTTTAGTTATACCGTTTTCGGCAGTTCATGACCCATGACAGATGTTCTAGATCAACGTCGAGAAGGCATTATCGATCCATCTTGGGACTAGTTTGATGGGACTTGAAGTAAGAGACTAACAACCAATAGCCGAGTCTTGGCTCGCTTAGCCGGCAATGGTCCCTGAGAACAACTCGTTGAATACATTCTTTCCATGCATGTTAAATCAATCTTTACTTCCAATAACTCTCCTCGATCATCATTTCGGCGGAGACAATAACCTGTCTCTCCTTTTCTTTGTTCAAAGTTTAGGAATAGAGTTGGAAGGATTTTCAAAGTGGACCTTTCTCTCCCTGTCTGTGCGACGCTATACGACGCTTACATCCGCAACACGAGGTTCTCATAGGACGTAGCGTAAAAGAAAAAAAAAACCAGGGACCGAATTTCTCGGAATCTCGGGTCAGCCCAATGGCGCAGTAATACTACCCCTTGCTTATTGGTTACATCGTTACCCCAATCGCTGGTTTCATCGCTTCCTTCACAGGATCAAGTTTACCCAAAAACGGGAAACGCCGACTGGATGACGCGTATTCAAATGCCGAACAACTGGAACGAGACTAAAAGAAAAGGGATCCCTAGAGAAAGCCTAACAGCCCCTGACTCTGCACCACCACTGTCTTCATCCTTCCCCTTCACGATAGCATCCTTCTCGTCATCATCGAATATTTTTGATCTGTGGGTACTAGTCGCTGAGCTCCATCCCCACATATCCCCTCTACCCGTCCTCGTAGCCTCCTGCACAACAGTCCCTGTATACCACTCCGTCATAGCATCAGCCGTATATCCATTCCTCATACAGTAAGAGGCATAATACATTCTCATGGAAGATGCGTCTTTTGTTTCAATTCCTGCTGAGCAACTAGCCTGTGCACAGCTGTCGATATGCTCGCTGACTAATTCTGCTTGTTTGCTGTCTGTGGCGCAATAGCATTGATCCAAGTATGGTGCTGCGCAGTTCATAACGTCGCCGACATCTGTTTTTGCATTGTTGGGACGGAAAAGACACGGTTTTACGCATTGGCTAACGTCGGAAGGGGTTAGGTTGAAAATGTTGACTTTTTGCGATAGACTTCCGGTCGCAAGCATGAGAAGCAGCATGAATTTAGTGGCCATTTTGATTGTCCAGGGTAGGGTGGAATCGTTGTGATGATACTTTGCAGACGTAGATATTTGAAAATCAAGATGCGCGGGATTTACAGAGCAGAAAAGCTTCATTCAGCCTGATCCTGAATAGTTGGGCCACATCTACTTTATCAGTTGATCCTAACCCGTTACTGCGATGACTTGGGTATCTGCATAGACAAGCATCAGTGTCGTGGGCGGCTGCTGAGCCAATGAGACACACTTTATCTCATTGAGTTTGCAGATCTTGGTTTCATCTTTTGCTATCACTCATATCACCAACAGATTACTCCTTTGATAATCTTCAAGTGTAGCTGGGGGTCAGTTGCGGTTAGCTTTACTGGACACGTCAGTGAGTTGTTGCATTTGTCGCTAAACAAAGACAGTTCAGGGGAGACAATAAGTGGGCGCCTCCGGTAATAACACGGTGGTGTCTCGACAGATGGATGTGACGCTGAAGGAGGCAGCGATATCTGCGTCTAGATCGAAGATATGCTAAAACTCGTGTAGATAGAGTTACGTATACGTCAGTTATATCCCCCGATTTTGATAGTGCACCCAAGACCGAAACAACACGAGATTTCTCGGTCTTTAGGCAACTCACCTCATTGTAAGAGCGTGATTGGCTAGTTCATGTCGCTCGGTCTTTGGCTTTCATGCTCCACCTTTCCAGCTCATCTAGCGTCTGGACAGTTATCCTACGATATCAGAAGCCCACAAAGACCGAGATGAGGGAGTCGCAAACCAATTGATGACAGGATGACAGAGTACATTACGCGGCCTAATATCTGTATCTGAGGTTGGAGAAGTGAGCTTGGCCTTGCGGACGTTAGCTATCAAAAAGACCGAGATTTAATATCAGCTTGTTATCAACACTTTAAGGACCGAGTTAAAATACTCATATGTCTATATAAGTCACCGGCCCTTGACCCATGCAACTCCAGTAATTTCAACTTACCATCAATTTGTCAAACACCAAAATGTATTTCCTTCCTATCCTCGTACTCCTCGGAGCGGCACAGGCCATTCTCATGCCCTCCCCACCAGGACCCTACAATGTCGCCGTCCGCGATTTCGAACTGATTGACCCGAACCGCATCGATACCTTTGCCCCAGAGCCAAATACCAAGCGCCGCATCATGGTATCAGCCTATCTTCCTATTGACCCCAAGCACCACTGCAAACCCCAGATTGTCCCCTACATGCCAGCTCTGACAGCCAGTGTCTTCAGCGATCTAGGTAATAGCCTTGGAATTCCAAACGGAACAATCCAAAGTTTCGAAATGGAATTTTGTAACATTTCTACTGTCAAGCCAGCAAAGAGCAAGAAAGACTTTCCTGTTGCTGTTTTCTCGCCTGGCGCTCAGGGAACTAGATTTGTGTACGGTGCTATGGCACGATCCTTGGCGAGTCTTGGGTATATCGTTTTTACGCTTGATCATACTTATGAGACCCTGGTTGTGGAGTTTCCTGATGGAAGTGCTGCGTATCATACCACGAACGAGACTTCTGATCTGGTCATGCTAGAGGTAAGCACATCCACTTTTTTCTAGACCCCATCTGACAAGTACAGGCTCGAACGAAGGATGCATCTTTCCTCACCTCGCAACTCTCCAACAAGACCCTCACAAACTCCATTTTCGACAACTTCCCGGGTAATCTCAACCCCGAAAAGGTAGCTATTTACGGCCACTCCTTCGGTGGATCAACAGCAGCAGTCACAGTCCAACGTGACCCACGCATCATAGGCGGTCTTGGTCTCGATGCTCCAATTTACGGATCCGTCAACCACGAAGGCTTCAAAAAGCCCTTCATCCTCGTCGGCGCAGATAGGAGTGATCCTTTCGATTGGGACGAGTTCTACAGCAAAATAGATGGACCGAAGATGGTGCTTGAGATTATGAAGACGCAGCATTATGCGTTTACTGATGTTCCGTTGATGTTGACCAAGATTAATATTCCAAAGAAGTCGAAAGCCGTTGTGGATGGGATTTTTGGGACATTGGATGGGAGGAAGCTTGAGAAGGCTACGAATCAGATTTTGGTTGGGTGGATGGATTTGTTGTTCAAGGACAAGACTGGTACGCTCAAGAAGGTTGGACGGAATGTTAATGTCAAGGTCAAGCGTAGTGACTTGGCGAAGCACGGCTAAGCTGGCAAAGCTTGGTGGGGTTTGAAACACAGGGATGATCTCATCCAAGTCCTGCCTGGAGATAGATATTACATCCGCCTACGTATGTCTTTCTAGTACTCAGACCTTTCCTTCAGCCACCTTAACCTCGAGCTCTTCCTGATGCGATGTCTTGGTAGACGCGAATTTCCAAGCAGGAATACGTCGCTCAAAGAGTTCATCCAGCTCATGATACGTGCGACCTTTTGTCTCTGGAAACATAAGTATACAAGGAATAAGATATGCCAATGTGATTCCGCCGAAGAACAGTCCGATCTTCTGACCCCAGCCGGCATTCTGGTTCGATAGCATCAGAGGCACGGTGTAGTTCTATCCATGTTAAAAGATGGCTCGGTTCGGAGGGTCGCACTTACAAATAAAATACCAGTGGCGTACTGGATGGTAACGGCGATGGAGGTGGTCTTTGCTCGTAGACTCGGACTCGAGATTTCGACTAAACTGATCCAGCCTGCAAATGTCAGTTTAGAAGTTCATACTGGAGCTTACAACATACCGATTGGTGCAAGAGTATTTGCATAAACAAAAGCCCACAGAGAACAAAGCGCCACCAACGCCATCCCCGAAGCACTATTCTGCTTCATGAATCCAAGACTGCCAACAATAAAGCAAATCGTTGCCATGGCAGCACCGCCGTAAATCACCAACGTTCTCCGCCCGACTTTATCAACTGTATAGAAAGCGATAATAATACCCACAACAAGGACCATCTGCTTGACCATATTTCCCAGGAAGGGATCGTCAACACCAGCAAGTTGGAAGAAGTAGGTCGTGTATCCAAACATGAGTGGAACTCCAACTACATTCTGGAATGTAAACGGGAGAGTTGATATGACGGCGCGCTTCATGTTGATCTTGTTCGTGAAAAGAGCCTTCCAGTCTGAGTTTTCACCTTTGGCTGTAGATGAAGATTCTTCCATTTCGTATTGGAGGACTGAGTATTCACGGTCGATATCGTAATCTTTGACATTACCAACCAACCGACGCAGTGCTTTCTTGCCTTCGTCGTGTCTACCCTTGGAAGCATACCAAGCTGTGATGTCAGAAAAGCTCTCCACATTGGTAAGCGCACTTACATGGTGTTTCGGGGAGATACAGCATTGGAAAGAGCCAAAGACCTGTAAAGACAAACTCGGAGTAAAATATACGTCTGAAAGCCATGGGGTTCGTATCTTCGAGAATTTTTAGAGCGATGGCAAGGAAGACCTGTCCAAGGGCGAAAGCGAGGGAGAAGCTGCCAAGCAGAGCACCTCTGAATTGCGGCAGTGCGACTTCAGACATGTAGACCATAACGGAAGTACCCATCATACCACCTGCACAGCCAGCTACTAATCGTGCGATAAGAAGTGTCCACCAATTTGGTGCAATGATCTGAATCACGATAGACTATATACATCAGCCCGTTATCCAAAACAAGTGTCCATCTGAACTCACCAGGGTGAGGAAGAATGTAACGCCCCACATGTTGAACTTGCGACCGAACTTGTCCGCAGTGATAGGCGCTATACACTGAATCAAGATGGACGTAACAAAGTAACAAGCAGACCAGAGAGAAATATGCTGAGCGTTAAGAGCTGGGTTACCGGTTTCGGGGTCTTTGACTGTTGCGAAATAATCGATGAATCCTTCGTTGGCGACGATACTTCCGATGACTGAGTTTGCGTATCCAGCATACCTATGGTTATTAGAGAAGGAATTCCGGCGGGAGTAGTGTACGTACATTCCAGCTAGAGATACTCCAAGACCGGTGATGTAGAGACGCCAGAATCTCTTTACACATTGGGCCCGAGTCAGGGTTGCGAATGCTGATGTCGGGACGGCATTGTGCGTTCCCTTCTCATCGTGTACCACATCCATAGCTTCAGCTTTAGACATTTTGGATAGCAGATGAATAGTTTATCTATGGTTCAATCAGTGGCTGAAGATCGACTGAGCATATTGAGGTTCATTATATACATTACTGGCTCGGCCATCGCCCCGAGAGAGCCTTATTCAAGTTGAAGTTACTCAGATACATGACTCGCAAACCATCCCTGTACGCTAGACCCCACGAATCGATTGAAACCTGGAGAATGCGGGGAAATTGTAGAATGTGACCTCGAACTAGCGTCAGTGCTACCATGACAGGGATTCAAACCTTGGTTATCGTAGCGCTGGCCAACGGCGATGTCCAGCAGAGGTTTAGTATTCTTACCTTTTCCTTATGGGTGGTGAAACTTCGGGGAAGCTATGGTTAAACATGGGCTCAAGGCAACCCGACATGGTGAAGGATCAGCTTTAGAACACAGGTTGAGCAGCAGTTACATATCACGCGTTGCAGTCTAACTACGGGGTGCTCGCCGAACCTTTGCTGCTTGATTACCAGGGCTATCAACTGGATGAGCATGAGAGGCTTTCTTCCCGATCTTCCAACGGCGTGGCCCAACTTTGACGTGCAGAGCGCAGCCGGCCGTGGGCTCAGAGACCCAAGCTAACATATTCTGTCACTACCTTGAGCATGTAAATATAGACAAAGGTTGGTGGGAATAAAAGAAAATGGACGGCAGCGAGGATTGGCCGTTAATGGGAACTATACTTTCCAAGGCTCAGGACTCCGATGCCTGCAGGCTAAAATCGCACAAGAGGCCTGTTTCTCATCGACATGAGTTTAACCTCTAGATAGTAAATTGCTAGCTTCTCGTCTAGAGTATCCTCGAGATTACTTTTGCACCATCCCAGTCCATCTCTTTTTCAAAACCTGCACAGCCCCCTTCGGTCTCCGATCCCTCGTGAAAACCCCCTTCTTATTTCCATCCACCCTAAAGATAAATGTCGAAGGCGTCTGAAAATCGGCAAAATTCCACACCTGCTCGCCAACAACACTGTCAACTCTATCGAACACCCGATGCGACATTTCCAGCACCCGAATCTGGTATTCCTCACTCCAAGGAACATCTCCAACTGTGTGTAATCCAGCTAGTGTGTCAGCCCCGTACTCTGTCATTATGATGGGTTTGTTATATTTGCCTGCCCAGCTGAGGAGACATTCTTCTAGACCTTTTTCTGCTGCTTCAAGGTCTCCCGTGTGGAGGTACCAGCCGTAGTATCTGTTGAGGCAGATTACGTCGAAGAGATCTGCTATGAGATCGGTGTGGGTGTTTGCTTGGTTCTCGTTGGCGAAGCAGACGGGACGTGTGGGATCAAGGTCCTTGGTCAAGGTGACCAGAGGTTCCATGTACTCGCGTACACCAGGTTCACTAGCGGCTGGCTCATTTGCAATAGTCCACATAACACAACAAGGATGGTTCTTATCCCGCGCGATAAGCTCACGAATAGCCTGCTCGTGAGCTTTCTGCGTCTCCTCGTTAAAAGTATCCGGAGAAAACGAAGGCGTAGGTTTTTGTCCGAACAGTCCAGCGACGATGGTCAGATTGAGACCAACAGCCGCAGTCTCGTTGATTACCACAATCCCATGACGATCTGCATACTCGAGTACTTCTTCAGCGTAGGGGTAGTGAGATGTTCGGAAGGAATTAGCGCCCATCCACTTCATCAGTTGAAAGTCGTGGATCATGTATGCTGGATCGTGACCTTTGCCGCGGATGGGCGTATCTTCGTGTTTGCCGAAGCCGGTAAAGTAAAATGGGTTTCCGTTGATGAGGAACTTGTTGCCTGAGACTTTGACAGTGCGTATCCCCACTGGTAGCTCATAGGTGTCGATGACGGAGCCATCGGGACTGATGATTTCGGCCTTGAGCTGGTAAAGATATGCTGCGCCAGGTTGCCAAAGATGAGGCGATGCAACGGCCAATGACCCCTTTGACTCGGCAGATCGGGCAACATCGATATCCTCCTCATCGACTAATGTTATGCTGAGTGAAGAATCGTTTAAAGGCGTGTTGGTAGAGATTTCAAAATTCACAAAAGCAGTCGCCTCTTCAATCCTTGTTACAACAGTAACATCATCGATAAAAACCCTCGGCACACTACACAGCCAGACTGATCTCGCAAGACCAGCATAGTTGAAAAAGTCGTGCTGGTAATGTTGTTTCTTTTTCCCATTTTCAAGCGTCTCAATCCTCCCAGGTGGAATAGTATGCCAGTCAAGTTCATTGTTCACACCAACCGTAAGCCTCACCTTGCAGCCCAGCTCAACGATATCCGTGATATCAACTTCAAACGGGGTATAACCTCCCACATGTTCAGCAACAAATTGGTCGTTTATGTAAACGCGGCCTTTGTGAGTTGCAGCGTCGAAGCGGAGGAAATGACGCCGCTGAGACCATGTTGAAGGGACGGTGAAACTGCGTTGGTAGTAGACCCAGCCGACGTGGTTCCGGATATCGGGGTCGATGAAGATGTCATTATAGCTTGCTGGGACTGGGATTTGAATCTTGGGTGGAATCCAGCGTTCCCATGATTTGTCATTCAGGGTGAAGTTCCAGACTCCATCTAGTGAGACTAGGTCTCGATGCGCGTTGGCCTGTGGTTTGAGCATTGGGACGGTTGAACTGAAGTCGTGTTTGAATTAAAATTTCGTAGAATTGGGAAGCTATGCGTGATAGCAAAGTCGGTTTTAGTTGTGAGGAGTTACTGCAAAGTGACTCGGACATGTCTCCGAAGATATTCATTGTATGTATATCATCAAGTCCGATGCAACTCGTCGATCGTATTAATTCCACTGAATGCAATCATCATTGGGTGATTTCGAAAGTGGATAGATACATATCACATGGTTGCTTAGCAGGGTATAACCTTGTTGGTGTGGAGGGGCTTGGGATAAACATCGGCAACTTTCAAGCAGGGTTCTTGTTGCGAGTGCCAAAGGTACATCATTCCAAGTCAGCTACAGCTTAACTATACACTTATGAGCTTTTGGTGCAATCAGGAAGTGATTCTCCATGTCCATCATCTTATCAGTCATCTCCTCACCAAGTCGGATACCCCGACATTCCCGAAATAACAAAGCTGCCCCAAGCCGTAATTCCATCCAAGCCAAGTGCATCCCAATACAAATTCTCGAGCCAGCACCGAATGGAGACATTGCTGCTCTTTGTGCGGGTGTGATCTTGGACTTGTCCATGAACCGATACCCATCAAACCTTTCCAGTTAATATGGTTATGTGTGAGATGAGGAGTGGCATACCTTGTTGCGTCAGGGAAGATGTTTTCGTCGCGGTGGGTTGTGTATGCTTGTGTGCTGACGACTGTACCCGCCGGTAAATAATGGTTGCTTAGAGTAGCTCCCTTATTGGGAACAACCCGAGGAAGAGAGCCTGGTGCAGCACCGTATAATCTTAGCGTCTCTTCAATGACACTATTCAGAATAGGCGCGTTCTTGAGCTCTTCAAAGCTCAACTCATCACTCAAACCTTCCACTTCCTGCTCCAACTGCTCTTGTAACTGAGGACGTTTAAGAATAGCCCAGACAAGGTACGTAAGTGTGACCGCAGTTGTATCAGACCCCGCAACGATGAGATTACCAGCTTCTGATTGAACGCTCGATTCTGTGAGAGTTGTCTTTTCCTGACTATCGGCTTCGGCTGCCATTTGGCTGAAGAGATTCGCTCTGCTCATGGCAGTTTGCATATTGCGAACTGCTACTTTGCCATGGTCGTAGACGACGTTATCCGCGTTTAAAAGCTTCTTTAAAGCCTGTGAGGGGATGAATTTGAGAAATGGGTAGATCCATGATAACTCGCTTCTGATGCCGCTGTTGATCAAGGTAAGTTGGATGGAGTCGATATAAGGTGTTTGCTGTAGGAGTAAGTAAGTGTCAATATGCCGCGAAGGACGTACCTACCTTTCCTTGTTCCAGCATATGAAATGACTCTCCAAAAGATAAATGCGCAATAACATCCGTAGTCATGAGAGTCCACCATTTAAATACGTCCGCCCCAGTACCCATCGCATCCGTCTTGATCTTCTCGACCGCCAGTTCCGTCTTCTCTCTAATCTCAGGCTCCCAATTTGCCAAAAGCGAACTCACACTAAACGCCCTCGCAAAAAGCCTTCTCCTTGCAGAATGCGCATGGGGATCACGCATAGCGAAAATGCCCGACTCTCTGCCGGGTGTAATACCATCATACCAAGCTGATTTTAGGAATCCGGCGCCGATTTTGTGGATTGCTGATACAGAGTCTGGGTCGCTTATTGCCACTTCTTGAGGAGAGATGCGTACGATGGGACCGTACTGTTTGTGAAGAGCGTGGATGTAGTGGATGCGGTTGCCGGTTACTACGTGGTATTTTAGGATGAGGTGGGTTATGTGCGTGTACCAGGGTCCGGGGATGTGCCGGAGTGGTGAGGAGAGGGCTGTTAGTAGGGTGTAGGCTGCTGTCAGGAAGACGATGCCTACCAGTAATGGCGTACCAGCATAGGCAAGGAGAGCCATTCTGAACTAACGGAAAGATTGTTAATTCACATTGATGATCGATCGGCTGAAGTTTGGCGGTTTGACGTGTTTATACAGCCGGCCCTCAATGTGGGGTTCGGGACTGTGGGGGTACCGCAGCCGACCGGAGTTTTTGCAGAGTCCGGCACGGCACGGTATCGCTCTCCAGCATCTAAAATGCCGTGGATGATATTCCCGTCCGCTTAATCACCGGTGATCCTTGCGATTGGCAAAACACTGGTAACAGTATTCAAGTAATATTTTCGTACAGAAATGCAACTTGGATTAAACAATGTCTCAGCAGGCAAGCCTTTTAGTGTCCCGAATGTCTCACGTACAATCGTAGCAAAATAACATCGAGAAATGCATTCTCGCCAAAACAGTTCTAGACTACCCATGACGGTACATCAGCTATTTCGGCAATATTAGATACTCCGTGATGCCGTTGAGTTGCACGGAGCGACTTGAAACATGTGACCCCCACATCCCGAGACAGATACCGTGACACATACCCAACGACGAACCTTCGTTGATCAAGCCATCCAGCGTATCGTAGCAATAATCATTCATCTCTGATCTTGATCATTGGTGTGAAAACTCTGGTTTCTGCTTTTTCTTACCTTCAGACAAGCAAACCTTACACTTGGCTGTCTTTCTTCAATCTCTTCTGTCAAACCAGCTTGATAAAGCCCTCTCCAGCGATATGTAAGTCAACCTCTCCATGGAAGAGTAGTTTTCCCAATTTTGTATCCGACCTCGCCATTTCCTAGTTCAGTTGTGGCCTTGGAGAAGTCTAGGATGAGGGCATTAGACGCACGCAGAGGCTTGCTTCCTGCGAAGGTTAATATTTGTGAGTATCATGCCACTGAAAATGCGCTGCTGATTGCTTTGTCACAATTCTTTTGATAGGTGCATATTGGAAGGTTCAATGTTTATTTCAGTTATCTTCAGCGAATCATATGCTGAAATCTTGAAGGCCTGTTCGAATGTCTGTCCTTGTCTAAGTTTCTGTAATCTTGAATGATCGCAAATTTTGTCACTGCCTGATTTCTCACGTAAACTTTGCCTTTCTTCATTTTTAATCCGCAGAAATGACCCTGCATTTTTTCCTCCGAACAGCTTTAATTCAACATACTCCTCCTAATCGCCCAAGATGGCCCGGGAAAAGCCGCCAAACCTCGCATCATTCTACGTCTCTCAACTCTGGCATAGTGTAAGTTCATCCCTAGCCACCCGCACACTGCGGCTAACATACATGAAGCCACCGACACAAGCCATCGCCTCAGCAACTATCTTCCTCGTCGCTATCCTCGCACTCCTGATAGTTGATATCTACCACACTGCCCGTCGACTATGCACTGCCGCCGGTCATAATCACAGCTTCTGGAATCTTTTCCCTCACATTTTTACCCGAGGTCCTCGCGACTACCATTATCGGTGGTCAATTGGGAGAATGGTACGAATCCATATAGAGGACGCTATTCTAATTGGTCTCTATATCTTGGTGATCCCACTTCTTTTTGTACTTTTTGTATTATGGGTCGCCCAGTACTGGGTTGCCCGCTGGGTTCTTTGAGGTTGTTAAGTAGGCCGGAAGCAACTTGATTGTCCCTGGCATAATTTATTCGCAGCTTCACGACTACGCCATTGTCAGGTTTTGGGTCGGGATAGGGTCAAGAGCAGCCAATATACAACACAAGAATTGATGGCCTCGATTGAACTTCCTTTGATTTTCACGTGAATTCTAATTGCTCCTCATACTTGTCTATATAAAAGTCAATAACTTTGCTGACGATAGCGATAACATATTGGGGCTTCAGACTACTCAATCATGTCCCCAGGTGTAGGTTCTCCACTGATCACTTCCAAAACCTCCCGATCAGTATCCTTTCCCTCGGCAATCTTGACAACCTCAAAAAGCTCTTGAACTCTCACATCCCAGCCAGCCTGCACCGCTCCCTCCAAAATCTCGCCTGGAGAAACCTCCCTCCCGTAAAAGCCAGCATTGGCATCCTTCCTCTCCTTGATAACAGTCCCATCAACAGTCAACCCACCATAAACACCCCTAGATTTAGTATACGTCCAAACAGGCTTGACCTCACCAACATTTACATTCCCGCCCAACGGCCCCGCAGCAAGGGCAATAGCACCACCGAGATTGACCTCAGATTTCTTGTAAACATCTACTGCTTCAGTCGTGTTGAGAACGCAGATACAGTCGTATACATCGATGCCGTAGACGAGACCGACGCTACCGCTGCGGACGGAGAAGGCAGAGGGCGAAGACCATGTTCCGTTTGGGAGGCGGGCGATTACGATGCCTGAACCGCCGGCGCCGGCGAAGTACATTCCTGCTCGGAAGCCGGTAAAGATTGCCAGGCCTTTTGCGCTGGCGATGACATTAGAGGGGATTTTGCTTTTGTCTGTCTTGTTAGCTAGCTATGATATGGGTTAAATAAGCTGAGGTACGTACTGATGAAGCTTTTGAGGATCCGAGCGCTCTTTTCACACTCAGTGGAAAGGTCTAATGACTTGAAGAGGCCCATCGTATGTTATATTATATAATGCGAGTGAATTTTACTGGGTTATTGATGATCGTAGGAAAAGATGGCTGAATTTATAAGTTTTGTTCGTGTTGAACCGTGTTTCTATTACGGATGTCGGGCAGCTGTTTTATGTGTGAAATGGTTTTTTCAACGCGTAACAAGACTATATACTATTGTCGCATTATTGACTTCCAATTCTGCGTATTTCAAGAATGCCTTGATTACAGCCCCAGCGTTGATGACTTAGTCTTGCTTACTATCAATTGTTTCGAGGCTGTGGTTGTAAATACGCTGCAATACCCTTGTCTATAGGGTAGTAACACACGTAAGCAGCGTATTGAGGGCGTATCCCATCTCGCCAATCAAAACTCACGACAGTCCACCGGCCGTGACTGGTCAATGAAATGAAACTAGTCTCGGGTCGAGATCGGAACGCGCGGATCAAACGGGTGGAAGAGTCATTTAAAGGAGGGTAGACCCTGCTCGGAATACGACATTAGACAAGTTTCAATGTAGCGTCCGCCAAAGCTTAACTAAATGAGGAGTTGAACAGTAATTGAGTTCAATGGACTCTACGCCACCAAGAGTACGCCACTCATAACTTGAATCGTACCGTATGTAGTGATGAGCTTTCTGTGGAGCTATACGGGACAATCCGAGGTTAAACATTGGTTGTCCAAGATCCGCCGAGATAAAGATTAGATTACGAAGGCCCGGTAGATCATTGCGATCGAGAACCTTCTCCATCACAGCGCCGATAACGCAAACTTTAACCAAAGAAGCATCTAGTGTGTACAGAATCACATTCTTGGAGAGCCAATGAAGTGAAGATTAACGAAACCGTCTGGTCGTCATTATACATTAAAAGAAAATCTATATAAAGTTTTTAGCTCAGGGGTATACCCTGGCTGTGTCGTATGCTGTAGTAAAATAATTCTAGACAACGCTATACTTGCGCTGATGAAGATGCTTGGTCGAGCTAGCCTCGCTAGCAGCAACGTCATTGTTATGATCCTCAACCGTAGAATCGCTATCATCCATCTGCTTTTGCTCGCCTGAGTGCACGATCTTTGTGACGACGGTCTTCTTGATGCCGTCAATCTTCTCGCGCTCCCTAAGTTCGTATTCGTCATCCTCTCCAAGCTCAATGTGCGTTCGGTGATGGGCGCTGGCGAGGGTATTACCGAAGCGTCCGCCATGGGGTCGGGAGGTTCCGGTTGTTCGGGATCGGGAGCTGTAGTCATTTGCACCGCGGTTATCGTTGTTACCGGCTCGGACGACCTTGCCGATCAGATCGGCCATGTTCATTTCGATGTGGAGTTTGAGAAGGTAGACGAGGGGATGGAATTGAATGTAACTGCAAATATTAGTAATGCACATCGCCTGTGAAAAGGGTAGACTTACACGAAACCGTTGGGCAGAGACATCATGCAAATAAGCAAAACATCCAAAGCGATAGAAATACCGCACAAAAACATGTTCATCTGATACAGACGAGTATACTTTTGAAGACCGTTGGCGACGAGGCGCTGTTTGACGATGTAGATGAAATAAAAGTTGAGAATGGCGTCCATAATAGCAAAAATGACCTTTTCGCATCGATCCCAGATCTCGTTGAGGTGGATGTATCTCTCGCTAATCTGGAGTCGAGCGGGGACCCAGATGCAGAAAACACTGATGTTGACGGCGAACAGGATGAGGAAGCAGAGCCATTTGAGTTTTGTACCGTTGGATCGGACGACCATCAATAGAGACACACGGTTGATGATGATTTGGATGAGACATTGGACTTGAGTAGACCACCAGACAACTGTCACAATTAGCACACCATCATCATAGTTGACACATAGTCACTTACTAATGAAGAAAAAGAACTGCATGCTAGGCTCAATGTTCCCCCTCAGATAAAACCAACACATGATACCCAACAGAAAACTCGAGATAATCTCAGCCCAAATAAGAGCAACATAACTAGTAATCTTCTTTCTGCGCTGCCACGATGATTGCGTCTGTCGGACTGCCTTGGCGACGTTAAAAACGGTGATGCCCAGGGATAAACCCCAGGCGATGGAGGCGATGTTCATGTCGGTATCATTGGGAAGGTCGTCGACGTAGTTGTCGGGTACGAGGAAGCCCTTGTGATCGCCTGCCATTGTCGCGTTGAACTGGCCACAGTTCGGAATAGATGATGAAAGGAAAAAGGAAAGACAAGGAATGTGGATGGGACCGGGAACAGGATTTCGCGGAGTGCATGAAGGATATAATAAGACAGGAGCCTGGACCACAGAATCTGCAGAACACTGCATATTCCTTCTAGCATGACCCCTGTTTTCCACATCCTTTTTCTTCGTCGACTAGTGAGCTAGCTTCAAACTGCCGATCCTTTTACCTAGCATGGCATTTTCAATTTGCTGTGTTCTCGAATCAGTTGCGCTGTTAGTCACTAGATGAGGTTTAGTGGCAAGATTTGTTAGTCTACCAGCTGAGATTGAGCCTAGAGCTAAGAGGGGATGGTATTGCGAGGTGGTCACTTAGTAGGAAGCCACTGGAGGCTAGAGAGGACACCAGATGAGATGGACAAACGGCTAGCAAACTCTATTTGGAGGCGCCCCTGAGTCGTGAAGATTTTACACGTCTCCGGGTTTCGATCCGTCTTGTGTGCAACGCTTGCCAAGATCTTTCTTACGAGGGAATGGTTTGGCTGACACATCAAGGGTCCTGTCACCCTGTGGATAAGCTGTGGAATATTGGGTTTTTAGTTAACTGCTAATATCTTCTTCGTATGTAATACAGTTTTCATCTCGGATTAATCACCCGGAACAAATCCTTCGTCGCTCTACCTTTCACAATCACTGCGTGATAATCTTTCCAAGCATTGGTGAAGCCTTGGCATGGCCGTTTCAGCCTCTCAACCCTGCCATCAAAGAGTCAGTGCCCAACCAAGATTCACGCACCAACAGGCTCGTGTTGAAACCTGAATGTTGATCAGTCGGTGTAGACCCACCGAGTCAGTTCCCCGATAGGCCAAGCCTCCGCCCAGATCATTGGGCCCCTTTTGGTCATGGACTAGTGTCTTGGGTAGAATCAGTCACAAATGACCACGATCTGTTCTCCATAATATAACGAAGATCTTGACGAGGCCTCACGGCCGAGTCAAGACAAACACCCAACAATTCCATGTTTGTTAAAGTTCAGCTTGCAATCATCTAGAAGCCGACTACTTGCTGGAATGCATGTGACGGGAATTCTGAAACACCCGCACAACCACAAAGTTCTTGCAGCCACTACAATTTACATGACAGCGCTAAGAAATACTGAGGCTTACCTCTTAGTCACTGAAAATAAGTAGTACAGGTAGCGGCTGAGAATGACCCTGGCAGCTACCTGGTAAGCCCGCCCCTGGACTTGTGAGATTGCTATCTAACCGAACAAAGCATTCATAGCACAAGCATGAATGCCGAGTCTCCCGTAGGGCTACCGGTGCTGCGGCTCAACTTGGCACACTCCGAAGGTTTACGGCTTGTCGATCGTATCTCAACTCGTCAATTCTTACTCGGACTTTTGGGATGTCTCCTGTCTTGTGAAAACATCTCCGATGAGGCGATACTTGACACAACTTGATGCGACAACCAGAGATCTAAGCATTTTCTGAGACATCAAGAGATCCAGTCCTTTGAGACATAACACAAACCCGTTGGAACCGAAGCCTCGCGTCATAAGTGAGGCAAAACCTTATCCCCGGATTGCACAGACAACTTGCATGAACGCCATGAGCTGATTTCTGATGCCGAGAAAAGTCTTGTTTTTACGGGAGGCCGTGGCGTGCTTGGTGTTGAAACCAACGGTCTGTACGTACCGAGACATGACTCGGTAGACTTCTCGGTCCGTCATCCGTCGATTAGCGTCCCATCCCCTCAATCCTCAACGTGAATTCCTACCTTCCAATTCCAGCAAAAGCAACAAGGAAATAAAGGAAAAAGAAAAGGTGACAGGATGGCATAAGGCTGTCATTCTAGAAATGAAAACAAAAACGTGGCAGACGCGTGTTCTGCCTGCATTCTTGTGGCTCCGAGACTGAGAGTTTGAGCTAGAGTCCGAATATGCTTAGTTCTCCGCGGAGTCTCCTACGCTTTGACTTCCGAACAACCCCGGTCCTAGTTCAATGACGATCTCTCGTACCGACATGTCGGGAAAGGGATTTGCCGGGCCATGCAAATCTACAGATCTTCGCATTCCTGTTTCCGCTCAGATGAGATCGATATTCCGCACGCACAGATGATATCGGATTGATCCATCGCACAGATGATGGTTGAATCGTTAAACGTTTTGTGCAGGGTTTTGTATTCAGGTTTCAACCTCTGTCTACGACTTGTTTTACTGTCGCTGAATTAATTACCTATACGCGGACAATCGCTTGGCATAGTCTAGACGTTAGCCACAGTCATCTCCCAGCATCATCATTGATCGCCACAAGCCATAATGACATTCTACCAACCCCTGCTTTTCGTCTCGTTCTCTTAGTAATGGCGTCCCGGGTACCAGCAATCCGGTCGTTCTCCTCCGTCGGTGTTTTTATCCTAGTCATTACCCTGCATGGAAGTCTGCCAAGACTAGTTCTAACCCATACTCGCATGTTCTACCGATCTCAAAGCCTCATGTGGATCATCCTTAAATGACACTGCGGGGCCATGGTTCCTGTTCTAGATATGATGGACATTGATTACTTATCTATCTGCGATCCCGCACGTGAGAGATTAACAGGTTTTGCTTCAATCAATAAAACAATCTCAAAGCAATCTCAGTACCATTATCTGCTGTCCATAGTGATGGCTAATTGATTGCACAGGTCTACTTCTGAGGTAATAGAAATTGCCTCCTGTACCCTGGACAGCCTTACGGTTGCATTAAGCTTCCGCTCCAATTGTGAGACACCAGTTAGGTGAAAAGTCATGTTCAATACCACTACCGATCTTGTGGCTTTACAATAGAAACCGTTGCGTAGAATATTGATCAAGACGTCGGACTATGCACAAGTTGTGTTGCCTTCATTGGCAGTCAACTGTTTCACTGAACCACAGCTCGCTATACAATCTAACAAGACTTGGCCACTGCAATAGTTCAATACCAAGATGTCCATTATGTTGGTTCTTGACCTTGTCATCAACATGCCCTTTCCGGATTGGTACCGCAGCCACACCATCTAATTACAACCAAGTTGGTGTCCTGGCGTCGAGGCCTGAACACCTTTCAAACAAGTCACTGGATTTAAGCTATGCATATACTCTACATCTCCGCCGCGGCTACCGGCTGATCTCCCTCACAGGCCTCCTTTTATACTAAGTGTCGCGATTGTCAAATCTATTGGTCTACACTATCGCAAGCTAATAAAGAGGCGTTAAATCAACGTTGCACGGGACCGCCAAGTGTTATTTCCGAGTCATGGGTAACGAAATCGTCTGTAGATGATTAAACTATTTAATGAATGAACCTTGGAGCTAATTACCAGGTGATAAATGATCGTTCGGCATCTCGATGCCGGCTAGGTCAGGAACACGGACCATTACCGCCTGGAAGGTTAGAAGAAGGCGTGTCACACTGAAGGGGGATCGGCGGGAGGCTGGTTCTGGATGCACCTGTCCAAACTGGTAACCACATCGGTACCTCATGCTAGAGAGGATATCCGCTACTTGTCTGGAGTAGTGGTATTGACATTCTATGATAGATTTGAATCAGAGCCCGCAGGATATCGGCCACCAGTTGCTGGTGGGCTCTCAGGTTATGCGAGTTGACCAGATGTGCCCCTGGCGCTAACTTTCCCTTATGAATTCGCCATTTAACTACTGGTCTTGGTATCCTGGGTTGTATACACGGCGCTGCCTGTCTCACTTGGTAGTAGAAAGTGACGAGTACTATGAGTTTCTTCCTGGACAATGATAAGCGTGTAGAAATGAAGCGTAAGACATGTAAAGAGGATTTGTGATGATGAAGGAGTGAAGACTGGAGGAGCGAGCCATGAGACCCCACACCGTACTACCAAGAAAACCACCTCCTGAAAGACGACCCCAGAACATTTCATCTAAGGAGCCTTCCGACAAATAGCCAAACCATCACAGAGACTTCAAGTCTCCCCATTAGCACAATTACCCCACACAAAACCACAACTCTCATACGAGGAATCCTCGGTTTTGCATCCATTGTCCGTCTCAAGCGAACACTAATTCGTAACCTTGTAACCCTGCAACGCGACGTCCACGTGCTGAATTACTTCGCCACTTTTAGCAACCACTAGCATTAGTATCAGGTCTTTACTGTGTGGATGATACTTGCTGTAAAGCATGCGAGCCTTTCCGATGGCATTGGATCCGACTATCCAGGTTATAACAGGACAGTGACCATACGAACAACTGAACTCGTAAAACTCATCGCTAGCCCAAGAATACCAACCGCGCTCACTGCACTGAAAGTTTAAGATCACGAACACCACCGTCATCATCTTCCCTGTTGTCAGACCAGCCGCAGTCAGGATTGTACCATGTTTCTGCCTTGTTAGTCCATGTTCCCATGATACAGTCCAAGTCTGCACGGCCGTTGCCGGAGAGATCGGTGGAGTATTGCCATGTTCCTGCGTAGCTGCCTGAGTAAGCGTCGCCTTTGGATTTGCGACATCGGTAGTGGGAACCGCTGTAGCCGGTGGGGTTGCTCCCAAGACCTTCGTTGTACCTGGCTATTGTTAGACACGACCGGATGGAGAGGAGGATGAAGTTACCATACTGACGCATTGCCGCTGAACTTGTCTACCCAGACGAGGTCATCCTTGCCGTCGCCGTTGACATTAGCGAATCTCAGATTGGCATAAGTCAGTCGGGATTGGGCAGGTCTTGGGGATTTTGATTGGGGGTTGTAATCTTGGCTAAAATGGTGTTCTGAGATGAGATTCCTACTACTGCAGGAACCGGAGCCCCTGCCAAAATGATCTTTCACAGTGTCACAAGCCGCTTGCAGCGGAATATCCCATACATTGTAGCAATTGCCAGATATCCCTTTTTCACAACAGCAGCCTGATTTTAAAAGCTCCAATCAAACTAAGAAGTGATGCTTATATAGACATGATGTTGCATCTATCATGTGTTTTACTTCGTACCAACATCGAGAGGCCACAACTACTCGTTAGAACCTCCATGCTATGCTCCCTATCAAGTAGTTCCATGTCATGGCCACATGCTATAGATAAGCAACGCCACTTCGAAAGGGACTTCATTACCATAGAGATTGATCACAAGTGAGTGTGAAAGATTTATCAATCCTTCATCCTCCATCATGCGATCCAAATGGGGAATTCGAATCTGCGGCTCTACCAGCAACATAACTCTTACTGGTCACTTTCCGCAAGGCCGATGCCCCGGCGGGACAGGTGAGATGATGTTTTCTCAGCAAAGGATCAAACTGCAATGTTGAATCAATGTATACTCGGGTGTATGATACAATCTTGGTCTGCCAAGACGGCTGAGGCGGATGAACGGTTGCAGGATCCGATAATAGGGATGGATATTCTCAGTTTCTTCATTTAAATCGACGATGAAATCGGAACTCCGTCTGGTATTCTGTGCAGCCATATGTCAGGCTGGCTCAATCGTTACACTTTATACCTACTAAGTGTAGATAACTCCATCAAGAAGGCAGGCTCTGCTGACCACCTCCAACTCTGGGCGATTAAGCTTATCATTGGTGGGGCAAAGCGGTTATGCTTATTTTGCAACCCTGTAGCCAGATTAACAGCACTGGTATCTATTTCATTGGCAGTCAGGTATCACTGAAATCAAGCGAGCCATCCATGATGACATAAATGTATATCATATGCTTGGGCTTACAAGTTGAAAAACCGGCATTGCCTGTTCTATTTTTTTTTTCTCTCTCTCTTTTCTGTCCTATGAGCGGTAATTCACACATTCAAAGGCCACAAAACGTGGCAACCCATTACCAAGTTGGCACCGTATCACCCTAGATTTAAAACATGACAATCTCCCTCCCCGACCAAGCCTAGAGGGATGTCAAGTCCCTCATCGGCAAGGCACTCATTGCCCGAAACAGACACCGAACACAATCCCAAAAAGCCAGCACTGTAGCAGACCGAGCCTGGGAACCAATCAGGGAACTCCCATCCAAGTTCTCCAAAAACACATCCAAACACACTGAAGTCATCGACATAAATCCATACGGCGAAGAATTGCTTGTCGCATTCTCCGAAGGTATCTGGGCATTTGGCCTTGGTCCTGTCCTTGATGACTTAGACAGTCCTCAGACTGCCACCGATTTATTCCACGCCTTCGTCGCGGACATGCGCCTATTTATGGAAAATAGTGAGGCTACAGAACGGCCAGCTTTGGTGGCTTTGTACAGTGAAGTGACAAATAACCTTGCAGACTATACGCTGATTACGAAGGATACCGCTGCAAGGGGGCAGATGTATAATTCGCCACGATCAGGTATGGGTGTGCAGGCTTGGGGAGTTACGCTTGGTATGCGTGGGGATAGTGAAGAGGATAAAATGCTTATACGTAGTGCCAAGGAGCTTTAGGAGGAGAGATGTGGCCCTTTTGTAGCATGGACTGATTAGTTGTGTTCTGACGTTGAGGGTTATTTGGGAATTGGGTTTCATTGAACCTGGAACTATTAAGCCCTAGTTGAATGGGATGTACTCTGTACACGATGAAAGGTGGACTAGGTCGGTTACTGACCAAAAACGCGGGGTAATATTAACAGAGCGGCATTTAGTGCCAGGGTCTTGTACAAGCTTATGGTGAGTGCTACCCAACGGTTACCATTTCCGGATTCTGTTATGGCACAGCTCTGTCCGATTGAAGCTATCAAGTGACGGGTTGGCAAATCTTGGTGCATACCCCGCGTAATGTGACATCCTAGTCGATGTACCTGCCTAAAGCATGTTGTGACTGAAGTCTATTTCATCACCTGATTTCATTGATCGTCATTGAATCACTCTGTAAATGTAACGCTGCGCGGGAGGTTGACTTTTGCTCGGCTCTTATTTCACATGGCAATTACTATCACGATGCTGTGCCTCTCAATCCACAGACATCTTGTTCCATAAATACCCTCCTTTGCTTCTGGTTGAGGCTGGTCGTTACTCAGGTCTCTGTCTGAGACTAACCCATCATTATGTCACTTATCAAATCTCTGGCTGTATTGAGTCTCATCGCGAGCTCTATCGCCGAGCCATACAACACCTTCGACGGGCCCGGCTTTCCAGCCTGCAACGATGTTTCCGCCGTTCATGATGCCAAGAGCGTAAAGGACATCCAAAACATCGTCCAAAATGCAATCCAAGCAGGCCAGAAAATTCGCGCCTCTGGAAAGGCTCACATGTGGTACGATACAATGTGCTCTGATGACCCAAACACTGTCATTGTCCGTACAGAGAACGTGAACAAGATCTACGATCTGGATCTTGATGCTGGTACTGTCATGATTGAAGCTGGTGTGACGTTCCTGCAACTTGCCGAGTATTTGCACGATCGTGGTGCGTCGGCGGGATATACCCTTGTCAATTGGAATATCACCTTGGCTGGCTGTGTCGCCATGGGAGCGCATCGGTCGTCTATCAGGGAGGATTCTATGGTCGCAGCTGGCGTTTTGGCTATGGATATCATTGATGGAAACGGTAAGTTGCGCCACCTTGAGCGTGATGACAGCGACGAGTGGCTTGCAGCCTCGACATCTCTTGGTCTGCTTGGTGTCATTGTGAGAATGAAGTTCAAAATCTATCCCGACTTTAAAGTCTACGCCGATCAGAAGACACTAGACGAATCTGAAGTTTTGAATGGAGATATTCACGGCATGATTGCGCCGTACGCTACTGCGAACTTCTGGGTATGTACCTGCCATATTGTCTTGAGAGTTTGCTAATTATAATAGTGGTGGCCTCACAAGAAGAAATTCCACTGGCGCTATTACGACGTCATCCCCACCAACAAAAGCGATCAAGAAGGGTTCCAGAATACATTCTCCATCAGCAAAATCGAAGCCGGCGCTATCCAGGCTATATGGAACACCGGAAAGGGCGTATCCTTATCAAACCTTCTCGCCGAAGAAATCCTTTTCGGACAATGGGAAAATCCCAACTTTCGAGAAAAGACAACTAACGAGCCCATCACCAAGTGGCCTGTTTACGGCTGGAATTACGATGTTCTTATCGGTGGTTTGTACCCCGACCAGAAGCCCGTGTGGGAATATGGTATTCACGGATATACTCTTGAACTCGCGTTTCCTATCACGCAGGCTAATACAATGTTGAAACGGGTTCGTCAGCTCTTCGACGCCGAGGCTAAGAAGCTCAAGTTCATGGCCTCGACCTACCGAAGTGGAATTAACATCAAGTTTGGAAAGCCGTACTTTGATCTTCTCGGGCAGGTCACGTATGGTACAGCCGACGGCGCGGACTGGGATAAGGGTGTTATTATGCTGGACTTTCCATCTTATAAACCGAGTATTGGAGATGGATTACGCTATAACGAGCCATTTTGTAAGTTGTCGCGAGGAAGGGAAAGTGTCTCAGCTGATAAGTACAGATCACAAACTTGCGGAGGTACTGATTGACGAGTTTCCATGTCGTCCGCATTGGACGAAGAATACAAGAGAGGTTTTTGAGCGTTCTGCTAAGAACCTGGATCCTGATGTAAGACTATTTCGTGTTGATGTTATGGGTGAGCGCTAATTTATCTTGCAGCATATCTCCCGGTTCAAAGCTGTTCGTGAGAAGTTTGACCCGGAGGGCGTGTTCCGAAGTGTTGTTGGTGAAGCCATTGGGGTATATTAATCTATTAAGTTGAATTTCAGGTCAAGTCAATGCTCACCAAGAGGGGGTGGCCATGTTCTAAGTGAAAACAGAGCGGTCAATAATATCTGTTGTTCTCTGCAGCAAAGAGAATCAATTGCATGGATGGCTTGATCAAAGTTGTTGACTTTAACTTTAATTCCACGACGTTGAAAAAATGTGATATGCTCAGTATCTGGACAACCTGTGAGGAAAACCATTTGCTGGAATAATCAACGGTAGCACTTTAGAATGTGTGCCGAGTGCTGTTATTTATAAGCCAGTATGTCCAACCTCCGAAAGTCCGGAAGGGCGGCCGATGGATTTCGCCAATGTGTACTGTTTAGGGAACTGGCTAACCCTAGCCCAGCAAATGTAAGCTGCCAGATGTAATTTAGTCAGCCTTTATAATTCCGCAGTCAGAATTATAGATCCTTATATAATATAAATCCACCTCAATCACCTTTATAAACTTGAGGTCTCAGCTGTCATCCGTAGAAGTAAATGCAAAAACTATATATGCAATTTCAAGAGCCGGACTGTAACTCATAGAAGTCAATCAATTTTTAATCACTATACCCGGTGCAGCCATGGCAACCACCGCTCGCCAAACGTCAAACAATGGCCGACGCATCGAAGCAAGGCCGATCATCGAGTCTATCAACCCACGATACCAAAGCAACAACCTGCCTTTCGCCGGAAGACTTGGTGCCAATCAAGCGTGCGTGGTCGATGGTAGGACTTTGGAAGATCAGAAAATATTGGAACATCAACCCGATGCTACGCCTCATATGTCTTTCGCCGAACTGATGGATATGCGCCCAATAGCAAATATCAACTTGTGGAAAGCAGCTCTGATAGAAGGCTTCGGTAATCCACACCTACTTTCCCTGTTTTCGAGACTGAACTGACTGCTTGCAGGCACATTGATGTTTGTATACATCACTTCATGGCCTAATGCTTCGCCTAATACGATTCCTACGAGACCAACCGCTCAATTAGGCAATTTTGACAACGCTGCGTTTCTTGGACCATTGATCGGCGGTATCCTCAATTTCATGTTTGTAACACTTTTCATCGTCTCCTTTGGCGCTGTATCAGGCGCGCATTTCAACCCCCTGATCACATTTGCGACGTTTTGTGCCAGACTCTGCTCACTTCCTCGCATGATCCTCTACATCTCTGCCCAAGTTGGAGGCAGTGCGTTAGCTGGGCTATTAGTTAGAGCAAGCTGGGGAGGTCGAGATTTCAAGATTGGCGGGTGCTGGTTATACACAGATGTGGTACCGCCCCGTGAAATCTTTGTTGTTGAACTCGTATCTGCTACACTTCTTTTGTTCCTTGCATTTGGTGTAGGCTTGGATCCGAGACAGGCCAAAGTTATTGGCCCTTCGATGGGACCATTCCTTGTAGGTCTCAGTGTTGGGACGATGAGTTTCGCTACTGCCTTTACGAGATATGGGTATGGCGGCGCAGGGCTGAATCCTGCCAGGTGTATGGGTGCTTTTGTTGGTAGCAGATTTCCTGGGTGGCATTGGATTCACTGGTATGCTTACATGGTTCGATCGTTTAATGCGGAATACTAATCACTATCTTAGGGTTGCCGATGGCATTGCTTGTGTTATACATGGTCTTTTCTACTACTTCATCCCGCCTTGGTCTGAGGTGAGGAATTAGACCATCATGAAAAACCTTAGCAGACTTGATTCTGTCACGGATTATCATTACTAAGAAGGCGAATTCCCTGCTGTCACTTAGAAACTCCTCGTGAGTATGTGCAGTCAATCAGATAAGCTTTGCAGATACTTAAACTTTCGACAGGGCATTATGACTCCTTTGCCCTCACATGACCTTCTTTTTGCCTAGGTTTAGGCAGTATCCCATTGACAGTGAGGCTGGCAATAACAAAGGAAGTAACATGGATAATACTACCTACTGGATTGTAATTCCACCAGTTTCTTATCGTCGATTTCCACGGCACCAGTCAAGTTCCCTGTCTGGCGAGGCAGCCTTCTATCATTACCCACCGAAAGAAAAGTGATCAAAAAAGTGTGCCTTTCGTTGTGAAATAGTTGCCTAAACCCCTGGCTGCCGACCGAACTTTCCCCTTCCAACGCCAGAGAAAAAGCAAGTAGGTGGAAGGAAGAGAAATGAAAGACCGGATCGAAGCAGGCAAAGAAGGGGATCTTATAGCCTGCCTAATCCCTAAGTGACGGCAAGGAAAAAAAGAAAAAGGTCATGTGCGGGCAAAGGAGTCATAATGCCCTACCGAAAATGTAAATAGCTTCACAAACCTCATCTGATCGGAAAGCTGTCAAAACTAGCAGCATCTTCAAGCATAAGTAGATCATACACTTAAGTCACCGAATGAGGACATACATATAATCGCTACGCGATGCCCATTACGATATACCACAACTAGACACTGTTCTAGAACTCAACGCGCAGATCAGAAAAGACGTACTTGACAAATTAATTTATGGAACCACCAATCAGATCAAATGTGGATTTCCTACATGGATCTTGGGATGACATTTCGCGGTCGCACTTTAGATTTGGGCAAGACCAATTTTCCTGAGCGCCGCGATCGACGTCACAACGATAGCGTTCTTGTTCAGCCAGCGCTTCCTTCAACAAGTATTTAGTCACCGCAGTGGAGGAACACAATGGCAAGTATAAACGAGAATGGATCCGCATATCTCGGCATTGGAAAATACGGTATTCTATAAAGCTTCTACCTTTTCAGTTTCAAATATCTCTCTGCAACAGGTGTTGTCTCAAGGGAAATTCCGATGAACACAACTGAATTGTTCTTATGAGCAAGAGCAATCATTTCTCCACGTACGTCAACATTTCGTTTCCGATCATTCTGCGGTCGACATCCAGCTGGGAGCCACAGAAGTCGCTCATGTCCTTGGAAAACCCATTCATCCATAACGTAAAGACATTTGTGCACACCCTCCCATTGGTGATGTGGAGTGTCGGCCGTAGTATGGTTCATAGGCAATGGGATACGCCCTCTGTTCGAGCCTAAGAAATTTTCTTGATCAGAGAAGTTGAAAGAGTCCAGATACACAGGAAAGCCAAGAGAGTGAGAGTAAACTCTTTGTCCCGTTGCAATGTCCCATACGTCGATGCTGGCGCTTCGGCTTTCGTGTGAACATAACAATGCCGCGATCCTTGTTGTAGACAAAGTAAATTCGTCTACGTACAGACCTTTAGCGATGTCAAGGTCTAAAGATCTAATCCAAGGCAAACCTTCCCATACTGCTAACCTGCTTTCTTGCCAACGCGTTACGGCGAAAGCAGGACGTACAGGATGGAATTTCAAACAACTGTAGCCGGCCAAGTTGAGGTCTTCAATCTCAACGTTGTCAACGTCCGATATATAAAACAGTCTAGTTCCACTGATGTGGACGACGCTGACGACGTCATTTGTAGCTGAGAATGTGACGTCGCGCATGTGGTGCAGGACAGTCTCATTCAATCTTTTCTTCTTTGCCAGACTCCATAGCTGGCACGACGAAGTCCTGTCGATTCTCCAGTCCGGGGAATCAAGTCTCACGATAGCTTCCTGCCCACTGTGCGATAGGTAAAGAGTTCTTCCATCGCCGTCAAGTGGTTTCGGAATCGTATCGAAGAACACGCCATCGAGCCTGAAAGACCACGTCAGGTTGAAGGTGCACTTTTCTGCATCCCATTTCAGGTTTTGAAGCTCTCCCTGAAGAGACAGAGTAACAAGATCACCATTGCAGGGAACAAAAGCAATGTCGGCCATGTCTTTGAAAGTGGCGTGTTCGTGCCTCAGATCTTTACTCCAAACTTGGAATTCGTCACCTTCGTTGAATTGCAAAAGTATCAACGTCCCATCTGGAGAGATTGTGATGGATCTGGCAAATCCCAGGAGTGGCTGTGAGCCCCCATCCACCACATTCCAGCGTTTAGTAACATCGTGTTCAGCGAAGCTGAGGGCGATGTCATCTTCCAGCAATGTAACACCGATAGGGGCGCTCGCCTTCTCCTGGTCCAGAGATGGAGTAGAAGGATCACTGAAGAGCCTGATCACAGGTTCGATACTCATTGTGTCTGCTAGCAACGCGCCATCGTGAGACACCCTACCAAGTTCCCGCTGAAACTTCCCGATTAGAAGACCAGTAGACGTTTCAAATAGCTCGACCGTTCTACAGGGGCCTTGATGAATGTTGAAGGTCTTGTCTGTAGGTAGTTTTAGAAACGTGCGACTGCTATAGTCAGCGGGGTAGGATCTGGTCAGCTTTGGCTCTGAAGAAGTCACATCCCAGAAATCAATGCTGCCCTGTTGTCTCACAGCAAGAGTCTTTGAATCGATGGAGAACGTCATTTCTGATACCATATCGGATACCCTCAGTTCACTGATTTGCTCTCCTTGAATTACATCAAGTACAGCAACCCAATCATCGGCACGAACGGCTATAGTTTGGCCATCGGGTGATAAGACAAAACCCGACAAGGGCTCTGGAATGGAAATATGCTTAACAGGACCTTGCTCCCTGTTGTCGAGGTCCCATATGCGGAGTGTGTAGTCAAGGGACAATGCTACCAATATGTTGCTATCGGTTGGCGAAAATGAGACTTGTGTGACAGACGACCAATAGTCAAGAATAACATGGGTGGCTTTCTTGAGATTCCTAACCCATATACTCCCGTCATAACATCCAGAGGCTAGGTTTAGACCATCCTTGGAGAAACAAACGCTTGAAGGTCTGCCTGTATTTTGGAATCTGTATTGTTCTGACCCTGTGATGTAGTCCCATACTCTTGTTGTATTGTCATCCGAGACAGATGCAAGTAAGGCTTCTGTTGGCGAGAACGAAACATCGACAATTCTCTGCCTATGGCCATGGAGAGTGATGGCCTGCGCGTTTTTACTTTCCTCAGTCTTTGGGTACGTGGTGATCCAGTTGGGGATCAGGTGTTGATAACAAACCCGAGTCATACTGTTGGCTGGCCAGAAAAGCAGAGCAGAGGAATATATTTGCAATGGAGCATGCTCGATGATCCACCTGTTGCCTCGTATAAAGTGTCTCGCATCACGGACCAACGACCCTAAAGCGGGGCTTACTGATGACTGAAGGGTAACTCAGTTAGCGGTCCAATTCCTGAGCTGAAATGTCGGAACTTACATCGATGAGACCTTCTAATTGGTTGACGATCGGAATCATGGAGGATGCTTCTCCGATCAACGCCAAGACTTCTAACCAGTATAGGAGCTTCTCCTGAAGGAACAAATGGATTGCTCCGCCGTCTTCCAGTCCAGTCTGCGCGAGGTGCTTGCCATCTACCTTGCTCAAATGCTTCACCCAGTGGAGGCACGCATATCGCAGATGCTGCGGGATACAAGTTTCGATTTGGCTCCGATCCACCTCAGAGACAAACATTCCTGGGAGTTCCAGACAGCACATGTTTTGGTGGAGATCAGAGTTCATTATCTCCAGACAACGATCAAATATGTCCCGGTGCATTTCCGGCTCTTTGACAGAAAATGAAAGTAGCTTCGATCGTTTCTCGTCAAGTATAAAGTCCCGAAAAGACAGGTGGATTAGGGTCACTGGGACATGTGAATCATCAGGGATGTTCAGAATCGGATGTAGGTGCCCCAGGTAATAGTCTATGTCCTCTCTCGTTTTGAGCAGTAGGTTGCACAGTGTGTCCACAGAAACTGGTCGAAGCAGGACGATTATAAATCCGATCAGCTGGCCAATGTTACCGTAGAACAGGTCTCTGAGGCTTTCGTGTTCTTTCTCGAATTCGGGAAACTTTAAAACCTTGAGATAGATGCCATCCACTTCCTGTTGTGGACCTTGATCCTGCTCCAAGATGAGACTAAGCCGTATATCTCTGAATGATTTGTTGGAAAACTGATTAGTATTGAGAAATCGGCAAGCCGTCACAGCATAGATGAAAAGTCCGTCAGCCTTCTCTGCGAGCTTGTTGAGGTCGGAATCGCTTATGCCACCGTCTTTGACTCGGTATCTTGTGGAGATGTCCTCCAAAGTCTTGGAGAGGTAGAAGGTGATATCGTCTTTTTCGCCGAGCGATGGTTTAACCTTCTCGAGCCTGACCGTTCGATACAGATGACTGGGCAAGTCCATGAAGCTTCTAGAGATATGTCCTTCGCGTCTACTCGTGATGAAAAGACGAAGCCGGACTTGACTGAGATGTGCCAGATTTTCTAGCATACCCAACATGGTTTCCGCATCCTTGTCGTCGCATTCGTCCAGAGCGTCTATGACGATCAGGAGCTGGAAGGGTACGAATGTACTCTCGTCAAGTCTCGCCAACGGGTCGGCAATAAGCTTTCGAAATTGCTCCTGGGGGCTTTTCGTCTCGATCCCTGGATTATCTCTGATAGCTTTGATAATCGGTGATCCGTTGTCTGGTGAGGTGGCTGAGAGGCACCAAGCAATAGTAGTGAAGAACTCAATAGTGCTATTCCTGGTGGCATCAACTTGGTTGAAGAAGAAAGAGGCCCCGAGAAAAGCTTTATCAGGGGGGTGGAGTTGGTTAGTAAAGGCCTTCTCTTCTTTCAAAGCACTGGCCACAGTCATTGAAATACTCGTTTTTCCAGTCCCGGCCATCCCTTCTAACCAAAAGATCATCGCACCGGCGGGGTCTTCTGCCCAGTCTTGGATTGTTTTGAGAATGTGAAGTTGAGTACCCGGCATACAGGGGACTTCCATATTCGACATCTGTCGAGAGTCAAATATAGCGTTGCCAGTGATTTTCAACGACTCAAGCAGTTGTCTTCGATCGATATCCTAACATGCGAATTAGTGAGGAAAGGGTCAACAACTGAGATCGACAAACCATGACTGCTTTCAATGTATCTTGTTGTAAAGACTCTATCCTCCCAGTACGTGTTTCAATGCTTTTGATGTACTTCCATGCCTCCAAGGTTTTCACGCCGATTTGATCACGTACTCCGTCGTCGATACGGCGAGCCTTGGACTGGATCTCTGACCAAAGACCCTTCCACCCGTCGGTGTTAAGGGCGTTTCTGACAACGCGATGCATTTTGTTCCGTGTCGCGTATTGAAGAATGAACCGGGCCTCATACATGTAGATAGCCGCGTATACACTGACAAGCTCATCCTTGACGTGTTGTAGGAGCTCCCTCGATGCCACGGAATGGCTGAGAGCAAGTTAGTACCATGTTGCTGACGAATCTTTAAAGGCATACCTTGTCGATCGAATGTGAGAAGCAAAGTCGGGCTCATGGAACATTTGAAACCGGGCCATAAGGAATGTGATTTCGGTAAGACCTGTAGCCGCATTCTCATCTTGTTTGAAGATTCCTTCCAGTATCTGTATATATAGGTAATAAGTATTTCAAAAACGCCTGTTAACTAAATGGTATGGCTCTTACCGGCAAAGCAGTCGTTATGCCAGCCCAAGCTAAAGCGGCAGTCGGCTCAGCTGCAACAGCACCACTAACGAGGGGCTTGAAAGCATTAATGACATCAACAGCTTTGATTATACTCTCTCGGACGACAACGGGTCTGTTTCCCACATTGAAGGAAAGCTTTCCTTCCTCGAACTTGATAAGCTGTTCTTCGGCAATCTTTTGGATAGTCTTCAGTCGAGTAAAACTGTCATCATGATCGACCGCTATTGTTTCTTGTGTCAGTCTTGCAGAGCGACAGATAGGTCTGTTGATGATGGATACTTACCAGGCTCGATAGTTTGGCCTCCATCCTCCAGGAACAACTCAAACTTTGTAAGGAGACTTGCATCCTTTGGGTCTTCCTTGACTTTCTTGTATGCTTCAACCCAGATCCTGTCCCAACCGACTGTATCTATAACGTTCACCTCAGTCGAGACGGGATCTTCTCTCTGGGGAGCGACTGCAGGCGTAACAGAGTCTGCAGTCAGTTCGGCTTGCTCCTCTTGTAGGCTTCCGGTGGCCAATTGTTGGGAGTTGGGTATAGTTGCCTCAGAAGGCCCTTCATTAGCAACCTTCTAAAAGTTTTAGCGACTAAACCTTATATCCCTCCACCACTCACCAAACGTACCGGCGGTTCCAATCTGTTGGAACTTCTCCAGAAGCCCTTGACCTTCTTTTTGACTCGCACCTTCAGCCGCCGGAGGTCACCCTCCAGCCTCTGGTCTTCCGACATTTCTTTTTACCAGTGCTTTGTGCGAAGTTTCATATCTTCGTATTTTTGAAAAGGTTCGTTAGAGTCACGTTTGATGAATAAATGTTTCGAGGGGGGTTGGGCGGTATAACCCCGCTTGGGACCCTGCAGAGACACTGGCAAATCAGATCATAGAGATGAGAGAAAATGAGGGGGTCATTTAATGAGCTATTGTATCTGCAAATCGATTGGCTTGAAGCCATTGTCACGTCAGCTATTATTGGAGCAGCTCAGTTTATCATGGCTTGGCTAAGCGCTATGACAGGCGCTTAATGGCGGGCGCTTAATGGCGGGAGGGACGGGACGGTACGCGATCCGCTCGAGAGGCTTGGCCTGTTTCATGATCGCTATCTCAAGTAAGCTTTCTATTGTTTTTGAGACCTTGACTAGATTTTTATCTCTATACTTAGAAAAGAAGCAAGTAATTTTGAAGGTTGTCACAACAATACTTTCATTTATTGTCTAATAGCTCATCGCTTGGCTTTTGCCCTGAAATCTTTCCGATCTGTAAACATCACGAACTTCCTCAAAGTATTCCCACCCATTCGGCACAATTTTACTAAGAAATAAAACCTAAAGACAAGTCCTGCGATGCTGTGGGTCCTCCTTCAATTTCCTGTAGCGAGACGTCATGACTCCCGGAGTGGATCGATGGGTCCCAGCTGGCCTGTTGAGTTGGAACCGGGGTTGGGAGGGTGTTGTAGAAGGCATTGCCAAAAGCCGGACTCATTATAGGTGCCGCCGTGCCTGGACCTGGACACGGTCTGCTAGCGTTGGGCGATAGACGAAGACATGGCTCATGCGTATAGGTTGAGTTGCAAGGGAGTACCTCTATCCATGTCCCGTTGGGAAATAGCTGAATAGGCCAAAGACGACCAGTACCAGGCAAGAGGTGAGACGTGTCAGACACAGTCGGGTTAGCTACAGGTCCATCACCATTGGGGGGAGGGTTTTCGTTGAAAGAAGTGGTCATCGGCCCAGGACTCGCCTTGTACTGCTGTCCAGCCGTCTTCACCGCTTCGGGAGAGGCACGAGCAAGCCACTGTGTAGGCCCAGCAGCAGAAGGTTCGTTAAGAAGCGTGATAGCTATGGCCTTCGACATGTACTCTCTCGTTTCCATCACCGTGGGGAAAAGGTCGGACGTCCCAGAGTTGAGTGCCTCAACGGCTTTGGCATCATACATAGCGCCCAGGAGGATCTCAGCCTGGCTTACAAGCCTATCTCCTAAGTTCGTGTGTTCACAGTGAACTATTGGAGGGTTAGCTTAAGCGATAATAGCGTTGGAAAACGTACAGGAAGACTTGATCGGACTCTGGAGACATTGACATAAGATTCAATTGGCAGAGGGAACAGAAGAGAAGAGGAGAGAGACAAAGGAAGGAAATCAAGACTTACAAGCTGACAGCGGCTCATTGAAATCAGGAAACTTGTCCTTCGGGAAGATCATGTTCCAGACTTTGACAAAAACGTCTGTTCGATATTTGTTGCGGTCGTTACCGCGAGGGCGCTTGCTGTGCGAGCTGATCTCCTGTAGGACGGCTTTTAAAGTGACATCGTCCATGTAGAATTTGGTTATCATATCGGCGTCAAGTCCCTTGTTCTTGGCTAGGTGCTTCACTTTTGCCTCGGGAGAATGGTGTGTATTCAGGTGTTTCCTATGAAGTGTGAGGATTTGTTCTTGTACGCAAAATTCGAATGGGGCGACCAAAGCAAGTAACAGATGATAGGGATCTTACCTCCATTCGTTTGGGTCGACCATGTTACCTGGAGAACAGTCCTTGAGATGTGGAATCCAGTAGACCTCGGGGTATGCAAGATGATAAGGACAGATCCAACGTCGTCCCTTGCCCTCGTTGCTCCCTTTAGTTGATGACGAGGAGGCTCCATCACCACCATTTCTTCCATCGCCGTCTCCATCATCACCTTCAACTTCGTCGCCGTCCGGAGGCTCTTTGCCACGCCCTTTTTTGGAGTAATTACGAGCGGTTCGACGTCGCTTAGAGTCCTTTTCGAAAGACCGCGAAGTACCAGTCGATGACCCATCGGGACAATCAGGGTTATCGGTCGCGTCGTGGTCAACGAGAATGTCGCGCTTGCATGACGGCAGTCGGTGAATAGCGGCAATAACACCGCTTGCGAAGGAGGGTTTGGAGGATAGGACCTTGCGGATACAGGTAAAGATGGATGGAGCAAGGTGTGGAGTAGATCGCTCTGATCCTGCTCGTCTTCGGTCGATGTGGATGGGGAGACGCGTCTCCGGCAATGGGGAAGGGTTTATCGCAGAGTTGCGAGTCGACCCTACGTAGCGAGACCGTGGATTGATGGTGATTTCATCGCGCAGGCCAACGAAAGGTTGTTCCTATGGTGACTATGATGAGAGTCGTCACCTTGGAATGGGGAGTGCTGTCGCTTACCTCGTAAAGTATGGGGAGGCCTGGGATGCCTGCCTTCTCGAAATCCCGTTCCAATTGAACAAGGGGAGGTGCTGCCGCTTGATTGCTGGCAGAGTCATAGTATCCATTGGCAAGAGAGACATAAAAGTCTCCTGGACTGTCAGCCCACATGCACTTCCAGAATGGTGAAAGGTTGAGGGACTGGAATCAAGATCAGCTTTGGTTTGCGGGGCAGCTGCACCCGGGCCGCAAGGCGGCCCGACGCCTAGTTTGAGGCCCAGCTTACCTGTTCACGGTCATCACGAATTCTATTGCTCACCATCTTGTACGACGTTGCCTCGTTGTCTGAGTATATAACAAATGAGGAATGAGAGTTCAGGAGATGAATGAGGATGCAGGAAGTCAACGAGGTGGGAAAGCCAATTAATAGCGATAGTCTGTCCGCACCGTTCTCAGTAGACACGGCCCAAATATCTCGGTAGCTACAGAGAAATCGGCGACGCAGCAGGTGGGCTAACTGGGGGGCAGAATCCGCGTCGCCAAGTCTGATGGTTGCCAATCATATCATTTCTAGTTGTCAGTAACTAGAGACATTCTCCCCTAATTCCCCGCAATACCAGAGAAGTGAGCTTTACGCTTACCTTTCTCTCTACCTGCCAGAAAATGACGGCGGCGCAAGGCTTTTCTTTACCTACTGAGTAAGAGCCCGAAATGCACGCGACAAATCACGATCCACCCAAGTGTGATCTAGGAGGCAAGGCGTGTTCTCGATTTCCTGTTCATTAATCAAATGCCAGTGTGCTGTGCCTGTCACTGAGAGTATAGGCAGCTAAGGTCGAATTGTCTTTTTTGGACTTGCAATTGTGCGAAGTGATTTGCGACGGTCCCCAGATGTCTGGAGCGACCAGTTCCCTGCCACAGCAGCGAAACTGAGCGAGCTTCACCAGTTGCCGACTTTCACTACACTGTCATACACTGTCATACACCGATTCCAGTCGCCCTACGACATACAAATCTTCTTATCTTCTTTTTTTTTTTTTTCTTTTTTTTCTTCCTTCACCTTACTCCACATATTCATTTTCTCACAAGTCAAATTGTTTCGCTCTTTGTTCCTTAGCTTTGTGGTAGATGTCGTCTCACGACTCCTTATTCTTTTCAGACCTACCTGTCGCGTCCGAAGGGTCCAGTGATGAGCCAACATTGTACTCTATGTTGTCAGTCGCGTCGCCCTCAGCAAGAAATTCCGCTCCTGGCGCGGCATCCTTTCTGCAGCCAGGATGACGGCGCTTGCGAATGCCAGACAGCAACACATGGACTGACTTATACACCCATCAATATAGTGGTAGCGCTGTGGTTTCGACAGTCCAGATGGAATTTATATTTGATAGGATAGCTAGGGCGCGTAAGTGGCAGTAACCGCTATTGTTCCGATGCTACTACTAATATGGGCACTCTTCATCGTTTAACAGTACTGTAACAATAGACCCGTAGTTAGGACGCAAACAAGCAGCGTCCTCCAATGTGGTTATAGCTGTAGGTGATGACCGTTGTTCTAAAGTTCTTCGGTTTCTGTCCACGATCAAAATGAGGGATATTGTCAATCGAGATCAAGTAGACTCCAAAGGTTACGTCTAAGCTTCATTCGTCGAATGCTACCATTGGAATTAGCAAACGGCGCTTCACATTATTGGTAAGTTCGACATAAGACCAGTTCGATGGGTATGATATGAGGCATTCGATTTGCTTCCAGTCTGCTAGAATGGACGAAAATGTTCTTTCACAGAGGGCACTGGCAAGAAAAGGATGATCAGTAGACAGAGAAGGATCGAAATAGCCCTTTCGCCTCATTGAGGACATACACGTTTGGGTTCTATCTAGAGCTACAGGGAAATCGGCGTCACAGTGGGTAAGCTTACTGATTGCCTGGTGAGGAATGTACGTGGCAGCAGCCAATTAATTTTCATTACAAAACCAAGCAATCCACAACATTAGTCAATCGCATCGTGGCCAAATAATTACTTCGCTCAAGATCCCCCAATTCTGCTAACAGGTCATGACGACCAACACACCAAAAGAGCTTAGGCGAGTAAAGCACCAATTGTATCTATCGTATTGCGGAAGGCGATAGGGCTCACCGGCTCAAAAGTAAGGATTGTTCATTTTTCATCGTTGAATTAACCGCTAAAGTATACTTTTACCCTCTTCTAGATATATAACCTTCTCAAATACGGCTAGCTCTTTAGCTAAGGTCTAGTTAAATTACAGTAGCTATAGCGCTATATATTACAATAGCTATAGTATTATAAATCACAGTAGTTATTGCACTATAAATTACATTGATTCTACTTTTGAGCCAATGAGCCCTATCGTCTTCCGTAGAATCCTTTCTCCGATTATGCTTTGTCATGTCCTGGCTGTCCGCCTTGTGCGGCTTAAAATCAAAGCTGACATGGTCTCAACTTTTCCCCTCACAAAGATCTCACAACTTCAGAAATGTAATGGAACTCACAGCGCGCCCTTCACGATCGGCTGTAGCCGGTCCAAATCAAGGCGAAGGAATCTTGCAAAGTGCAATAAATTCATTCCGCCAGGTTCTGACAGCCGAGCAGCTTGACGAGTTCAACAGTATTCAATCCCTACCTGATACAGATGCGGTTTTGGTTTTCACAGCCGAGCTAGATCTGCGACGACAAAACCAAAAGGGCAAGAGTATCGCCAGTCGCCTTTTCCCTGTTCTTCAGGCTGTGCATAGCTTTACCGGCGTCGTTGATACCTTCATTTCATCGAATCCTGTCATTGCAGCCCTAGTTTGGGGAAGTGTTAAGATGACAATTCAGGTACGTTTCCAGCAAAAGACCATAAAATTTACCCCAACCTTTATGTACGCGCTGATGGCTCGGCCACTTAGAAAGCTCAAGTAGACACTGACTGTCACTACGAATAGATCCTGCTAAATACTGCTTCATATTACGAGGCATTTGCCGAATTGTTCGTGAATCTTAGTACCATTTGCCCTAGGTTTGAGAAATACCAAGTTCTGTTCCCGACATCTACGCGCTTACAAGTTGCCCTGTGCAACTTCAATGCATCTATTATTCGGTGCTGTCAGCGTGTCATACAGATGCCGAAAGGTTCAAGCGGTTGGACTTCACCACTGAACCCGCTCAACTCTTCATTTTGGCAGTCATTCCAGCAGTCATTCGAGCCTAACCTGAAAGAGCTACGTGACTACAGCAAGAATGTCAAAGAAGAAATTAGACTTGCACAGGCTGAGTCTGAGCATCGCAATAGAGAACTCCAAAAGTTGGAAAGTGGTGAAGCAGAAAAGTCCAGGCGATCTTTGACGCGTTTCATATCTCGCACAGGAGACTGGTTTGATAAAATACGCCAGTCGCAGCTTGTCAGAGGAGACGAATTGGAAAGTGAGTACAAAGACTAAAAGCGTGATGCACAGCTAAGAAGAATTAGGAGAAAGGAAGCAGAAGCTTCTGGATTCCTTGTCTTCTTATGACTATATGAAGCCCTTTAGGCAAGCTCGCCAGAAGAGATATCCGCTGTCGGCAAAATGGATCTTTGACACCGTCAAATTTAGAAGGTGGGTCGAAGGAGAAACTTCACCTTTGTTGTGGTGTTCTGGAAAAAGTAAGTTCTGTCTGTAGCCTCGTTCGAGCCGTGCTGATCTGTCATAGTGGGGTCAGGAAAGACAATCCTGGCGTGAGTATAGATGTCTTCAACCGAACTGAATACTGACTAGCATAGGGCAAGCGTAATCGACTTTCTATTGACTCAAACGTCTAAAATTAAGCGCACAGTGGCGTTCTTTTTCTCTAGGTTCGATGACTCAGAGTCGCTGAGAGCCGAAGGTGCTATCCGAGCACTTCTCAGGCAGATCATCGGCATTCAAGATATTTCAGGTACAACAGAGGCAGCTTTGAAGGAAATTCGAAATACAAACGAAGATGTCTCAATAAAGCTCACTGAGATTCTTGGAAATCTACTCGAACGGAAACGGCAATCTGCCTGGATAGTGATCGATGGCATAGATGAATGGCCTCGAGATGAGCGTCACAAGCTTATCAAAGCATTGTCGTCTATCCTGACTACAGCTCCTGAAGTTAGGGTATTTGTTAACAGTCGAGACTATCCCGACTCTACAACGGAAGAAGCCTTTCCTAGCCTACATTTAGTTCCAATGAACTGCCTGGAAGCTCAAGAGGGTATGTCACAGCTAGTGAGTCAGGCTGTGCAGAAGTGTCTCGATGCTGAAGAATTACTTGTCAATGACCGAGATCTCATTGCCGATATTCAGGAGACTTTGACGAAACATGCTGATGGGATGTATGATTTCCTGATCCTTCCACCCATGACCTTCACTAATTCTTCAATAGGATTCTATGGGTTACTCTTGTCCTTAGAGATCTCTGTGTTCAGCCGAACAACGAAAAGATCAGAGAAGCAATTTCTTTCAAGAATTTACCCAAAAGCCTAGCAGACGTTTTTAGTCGAGCCCTAGAACGAATTCTATCTCAAGGAAAGGAAGAGATAACTCAAGCAATCCTTCCATGGATAGTGGCAGCAAAGCAACCACTATCACTCTCTCAACTCGAAGAATGTTGCCTTATCCACGTGCTTCAAGAGTACACTATGAAAGACCGACGTGTGAACGGCATTCATCTTGTTGATTCTTGGTTCCAGGGGCTTGTCGAGGTCGACCACGAAACCAAGACAGTTCATTTTATCCACTCCTCGGTGATGAGCTTCTTTCTCAAGGCGCCAGTAGATCCAGACTTGAAGGGCTTCTACGTCAACATGGAAGAAGCTGATCGACACCTGGGAGAAATTATCGTTACGTACCTAAACTTCAACGATTTCAAGAAGACCTTGGCTAAGCGACGCGCACCTCTACCACCAATCTCTCCAGAAGCTATTTTCAAGCAGACGATCAGTAATGAGTTCGGCTGGCGCAACTACCTATTTCGTGGTCGCGGGACACAAACTGCTGATATTGATGCGACTATTGCTGCATGTACACAACATCACCGTGTGACATTGCAAGAGACAATGGACATGGAGCACCCGTTTCTTTCATACGCTTCAACCTACTGGCTCTCACACTCCTCCAACTTTAAGCTCAGAGATTCTCAAGTATGGCGTGTTTGGAAGGACATGCTACTTAAGGGACATGAACTGGCTACATCACCTGTCGCCGAAGGGCACCATCAAACTATAGACGAAGCCCTTGCTAGCTGGGCTATGTCCACTCATCACACCCCGATTCTATGTGTAATGGTCATATCAGACGACCTTTCCGACCAATTTCGTGCAACCTTGCTTGACTACTCTGTTGAATGGAACAATCATGAACTGTTATCAATCATCGTCAAAGTAAATCTACCAGGCTCGCAACTGACCTCTCTGTGCTGCAAAGCGGCATGGCATGGTCATGTTGACATTCTGAACGTCCTGATCGAAGCTGGCGTGGCTATTAATGGCGATAGAACCCAACGTCCCCTCATAGAAGCCATTAGGGCAGGGCAGGTTGAAACCATCGAGCTTCTTCTCAAATCAGGTGCGAACCCTAACCTTCCAACCAGCTACTACCGAAACGCGCTTGAATCAGCGGTGTGGCTTGGTGGTTCCAGAGGTATCCAAGTTTGCCGCATACTTATGACGGCGGGGGCCGAAATCGCGTATGAGAACCTGGATATATCTAGTCCAAACGCCCTGCAGATTGCTTGCGCTACAGGACAGGAGGAAGTTGTGAGCCTTCTCCTTGAGGCAGGCGCAGATGCTAATGTCTCTCCGGAACATGGATTGATAGGTTTCCCGCTGGTACTGGCCATTGAGAAAGAAGAACTCCAAATCACAAAACTACTGCTGGCGTCTGGTGCTGAGGTCAACATGAAGGATCATACAGTCACACCCCTCATGAGAGCCTGCGGTCTAATCCCTCCAAGATTGGACATTGTTAAGCTTCTTTTCGAGGGTGGAGCGAAGGTAGGAAAAACGCAAAGCGACGAGCTATTACGTATGGCAATGGAAGGAAAAAGTAGTGACTTATTGAGGCTGCTGATTAGAGAGGGCGCCAACATAAATTCGCATACGGATGAAGAAGCCGCCAATCACATGGCTCTAGCTGCGAAAGATGGTTTGTTTGAGATCATGCATGTTCTGTTAGATGCTGGTGCCCTTGTGGCAAATGTCGAGAACTTACTGTTGATGGTACCATTAGACCTCCAGGACGGCCAGGATTTTAAAGAGATTTCAACAAGGCTGTACAATTTGGGTGGTTTAAAGGGATGTTAAAAAGAGGGAACAATGATAGCTAAATTGCTTGGAGTTACAGGACATAAATCACATTACGAAAGGGCTTTTTGTGAGCAGGTTTGTTGACATTATAATAACTAGGTTTCAGATAAAAACACGAAAGGCTTCCTGGGCCACCTAGGATATGATTCTCGTGTGTCAATAGCTCATTTTCTGTCCCCATCTTTTATCCCCCCTGTAGATCCTCGCGACCAGTATCTGGGTATGTCGCTCCCAGCTAATCGAACAAAGTGGATGAGGCTTCTTAGCTTCCCTGAAAGAAGGTAAATGTTAGCAGTATATCAAGAGGGCGGAGCCTTTCACTTACGCAGCGCTTGCCAGCAGAAACAGGGGTGCTCTTCCTGCAGTTCTTCTGTTACGCTTTGCTTCCCTGAAAGAAGGCAAATGTTAGCGGTATATCAAAACGGTGCAGTCTTTCACTTACGCAGCGCGCTTTAGGAGAAATAGAGGTGCTCTTGCGGCAGTTCTTCTGTTGCGCCCTGGATTAGCATATGATTTATAGATTCTTATCAACACATCTATTCGAGCCTTTGGGGATGTCTCTTGACAAACGAGTGCTTCAGGGATCGTGACGACTTACTGAGCAACACTGCTCGTTACTGGTGCAGAAGCTGTCCCTAAGCTTGCAAGCGCGGACTTCAAGTCCCTCAGGAACCGCATCAGAGCGGGCTTCGACGTCTCCAGAGGCCGCATTGACAGGGCTGGCAATGGCAAGGCCAGCGAAAAGAGCTGAAAGAACGATAGAGAACTTCATAGTGATGGATTGAGAGAGTTGAGATAGTTGTTATTGGTGCAGTTGAATTGTGTTGAGTAGTTGGTGGTAGTAGAATCATTGTGAATGGGACGAGGCCCTTTTTATAGCTGAGATTCTGTGCTGCTTCGGCGTAGTTGCGTAATCAATTATGCTGACTGCATTGGCTTTAGAAGATATTGGTAATGAAATGACTATTGACTACTGTTTTTTATTCTTCAGCTGTGGATGCGTTCTTTACACCTTCAATCAGATTGGTTGAAATATGGTATTTCATTATTTTATTGTACTTTCGTCCTCGAAGTAGAAATCGCCGCGATGTATGCGAAAATATGCAGGTACCCATAACTAGTATGAATAGTAAGCTTATGTCACGAATTCCATAGTTCATATACAGATAGCTATCACTCCATGACCCACCGAGCAAGCTATCCTGGTTATGTAAGAGAGATAATCCGGCGAAAATACGTAATACACGAGAACTTTTGTCGCCAAGTCTTGACAGGGTTTTAAAATCTCGAGCGGTCCAAGCAGGGATGCTGAGTTCAATCAGGCTCTAGACCATGCGAGTCGGGTTTTACAGTGATCCAGAACTCATGGAGTAGTTGCAGCAATGTAAAGAGTCAGCAGTAGACTGTGAAAGGAAGGTTTGATGTATTTGAGAAGTAATCCAACCAAAATCCCTCATCTTACATCAACAGTATGAAATCCATTAAATCTGAACGATTGAACATTCCACAGTTTTAGAATGTGGGCAGAGTGACCCTTGTACTTCAAGCCCTTCTGAATAGCCTAAGACTAAGTATGCAATGTGTTTCCCAGATCTCCTCTATCTTTGGAACCATTCATTATTGCATAAAGACACGTAGCCATTTCCCTCGATACTAACATAGTATTCCAATCCAGCACTGTCCTATCTTCCTGATATCGGTCCACTCAGATGCCCAGCCACAATGTCTTATCTGCTCCGCTGTTGAATATTGATGACCTACCATAACATCCATCGTATGGTCATTCTCACCAATATCAATCATGTTGATAGCAGTGAAAACCCATGGCTCACTTTTGAAAGGGCCACCAGGCCAGCTTGTCAGCTTCCAATCCTCCTTCGGTCCAAAGACAGTGCTTCCTCCCTTGATGGTGTCACTTCCGTCTGGGTAGGCCAAGTATGCGACACGAGCACCATCGAACTCGCGTCCATCCCAGGTTTCTATGTTAACTCTCATACCGAAGGGAGTCACATCTGTAGCGTATGTCTTCAAACTGCGATGACCCTTTGGTTGGGATATCTCGGTAAACCAAACAGACACATTGGGTTTCTTGGCAAATGCTTTGGTGAAGGTGACGTGAATAGAGGCGTTTTCTGTTGCTTTGCGACCACCTGGGTTATCACTAGCATCCACGAAGCCATGCTGATAAGGAAAAGCTCCGTTCGGAAGAACCATGACATTGGCTTCCAGGTTCCAGGTAGGATGGAGGAACGATTTGAGGCCTAGAGAGAAGCCCCACTCAGTGACAGATGGCAGAGAGAGAGCAACGCGAGGTGAATCCTTGGACGCAACGTTGATGTGTCGGAAACCGTAGATTATCGTGGGTATGAAGGGAAGAGGCTTGTAGAATGACTGCTCGATGGTAGCGCTGCGACCTGCGACTCCTCCTTCCCAGTTGAGACGTCCTTGACAATCAATCAGATGTCGCTCAGGCTGGGTCCGGACCAGAGACATGTCACTGTCCATCGACGCGTCACCCGATTCAGAGATGTCCTAATCAATACAAGTTAGCAATGGTAGTAAGAACAGCGGGACTTGACTCGCCTCTTTGTTGCCCCAGATAGGAGCCAAACGATAAACACCACTTGCAGAATTAATCCCAGTGTTCGTTGTCAGAGCATGGCCCCAGAATCCCTTGATGTGAGCATTTACCAACAAGGGATCGAAATGAACTAGTTTCAAACCCTCAAACTCCAGACCATCCCTCGTACCAAATTCGGTGTCCGACTGCACCCAATCCTTTGCATGACCTTCTAGATCAGGACCTCGGTTAGTATACAGCCGCAAAGCTGTTATACGTGTCGAAGAATCAGGATTGTTCTTCCGACGTCCCGTCTCGATAGAACAGGCAATGATCTTCTGACCATCTGCAGGTCTTAGTGTGAGTGAAACCTTGTGACTTCCTCCAGGCGTTCCCATCGTGGCTTGTAGGCCGTTAGCGTAACGAACACTAATAGCGACAACAACACCCTTCTCAACTTCGACTGTAACTGTTCTGAGACTAAACTCGGCCTTGACAAAGTCCAGATTGCAGAACAGAGCTCCAAAGGCAGTTCCTACCATAGGGGCAAGTCTCATTGATACACCCACATCAGGTTGTGTCTGGAGATAACTGTTCGCCTTGTTCATCTCTATCTCCTGCATACCATCATCCTGCGCAGGTTCAATTAACTTGGGGGGCTCTTCATCCACCCCAAAAATTTTAAGATGGGGCAATTTCTGCTTGTTGACGACAACAGGAATACGTTCTCGGAATACAATACTGCTTTGGAAAGCTTCAAGTCGTTTTTCGTCTGCTGCGACAGATGGATCCTTTTCGACAGCATCGACTTCGTTGACTATTTTGATCATTTGGAAACGACATGCGCGACGAGCGAGGTCTAGACCTTTAATCGTTGCTTCGAAAGGAAGTTCGACTTTATTTTCGCTCATTGTTTTGTTGGTAGTGAAGTCTTGGTCTTTGGGGTCCCATGGTTGGAGTTTCTTTGTATCAGCTTGGATATCGAAGAGGTGGGTGCCAATGTTGCGGTAAATCTGTTCGTATGTTAGATTTGGTAAGGTTGGATAGGTTTTGTCTGTGCTACTGACGTTCTTGTAGTCCATGTATGCATCTAGTAAATAGTTGGTATAGATGGCGGCGTTTTCGTAGTACATAGGTGTAAGCTTTGGAGGTTTCAACGCCATAAAGCTACGGAGCGACTCGTATTTGGTGAGTATAGCACTGCGATAAGTTAGCTTAATATCAATTTCAGCGGCTTTTGTTATGTACTTACTAGGTTCTCTGTGGAGTACTGGCCACAAGGTCAGGAAACCTAGCAGCTGTCTCCATCAATGACTGGATTGTCCAAGGCTGGTCCACTGCTAATTGTGAGAAGTCATCTCGTATTTAGTTGGGCAAACGTACTTGGTTTGATATGGCCACCGCCGGACCAACCGACCTGGATCGTGGTCTCCGTCTGAGATGAAAAGTTGGACTTGTCAATGTCGACCTTGGCCGATGCTTTAAGATCCGCTGCACCAACGCTCAATGCGATTTCAGCCCTACAACCGGTTAGGACATATACATCCAGTCAAATATGAGCGTCAACGTACTCAGCTTTAATACTCATAGACTTCGCCTTGTTAACAACTTTCATGCTGACTAGGGCATTGAACTCGCCACCCTCCAGGAATCCAGCAATGTAGCAATCTCCAAAGACGCTGCGGAAATTCGTGTCATCCACTGATGGTAGGCCTTGAAAAACAAGAGCATCTTTGATGTTAATGCTTTGATTGATGACTTTGACGCTGATGAAGAAGTTGAGATCGCTTTCTTTGAACTTGTCTGTATCAACGAAAGAACCTTTGCCTGCACCGCCAATGGAGCCGTATTTGATAGACAAAGACCCTGAAATATTCATGTCGTCGGTTATTTCACTACGTCAGTTAGTAATGCGCGATGAATGGCGTGGAAGCAAGGTTACCTGATCTTGTTCACGAAGCGAGAACTATATGTCACAATTTGACTTGGACCTCGCTGAGAAAGCGCCTTGACTGTACCACGCAACTTCCTACCTTTCAATCCAGTACCGTTAGTTTTGATTCGAGCCAGGCGCATGCGTTTCTTTTCAAGAAGAAGGATATTCCGCTTTGTCTCAGCACTGTCAGGCTGAATGGCCTCTTCAATCTGAGTCTCAAGCGCGGCAACATCTGAAACCAGTTTCTCAACTGTTTTGGCATCTTCGCGTAGTTGGATGGCGATTGTATCCAGTGCTTGGGTGGCAGCAGGGGTGATGGCTGCATTTTCCTTTGTGTCTGCTTCACCCTCTGGTGCTGTTGCTGGTGTGGCTGTCGCCTGCGGAAGTGCATCAAGTCCATAGTCGTCATCGTCTTCATCATCATAATCCCCACCATTGGCTCGAGCGCTGATGGCTTGGCGAAGTTCACGCATTGTGAAACCGTCGTTGGTGACGGCATTGTCGACGCGGTCTGGGTCAACAACCACGGCATCGTCAATACAGATTTGCTGTGTATAAGAATTAAAGCTAGATTAATTGTCAGTTCATCTATCATGGAATTGATCATTTCAGCAGGTTGAGGTACCCTTGGCCTAAGCGCATGCCATTATTGTATGGTGCGAGTAGCAACGACATGATTGCAAGTCTGGATTTACTGCGATTATCTCGAAATCTCTAAAAGTGAGAAGTAGGTGTTCTTTTCACTTGAGTACATTTTATTCCAGCCCATGTTGTACCAGTTGCGAACACTTCCTGTTCTGGGCTTCGCTTACATTTATAAATCGATAGTCCGCCACTAGTCTGGAACATTGTTTCTAACGGGCGCTTATCATTCCACGCACAAAGAACCAACCTCTGCTCGTCTATCCAAGCGTACTCCAGAACCGGACCTGCCGGAGGGTTTCGACCGGCACCAGCTGAAGTTCAATAACAACACCACGTTGACAGAGCTGAGAACATTGTCGAGCCGTAACAGTCTTACCGTGCCGCACGCCAACGTCGGCCAGAACCTTGGCGACCCCATCCTCCAACCCCTGCGCTCGCTTGTGGATCTCTCTTCCCTGCTGAATAGCGGCCTGGAATTCCGAAGTTCCCAGCTGAACCGTCTTGGCAACTATCAACTGCTCCAGCGTTGAGTATGCGCTGACGCGGACAGAGGCGTTGCTTGATGCGCTTTCTGAACTGGTGGACCAGCTTTCCTCGTAGTCGCCCAACCATGATTCGACTTTTATCTGTACTGTTTTCTTTTCTTTTTCGCTGTGGGAGCTTGTGTCGGTGCTGAAGAGGACTGATGCGTCTGCTCCGATGCGGTATCCTCCCACGTAGTAGTCACCGTAAACGGACTTGAACGCGTCGACGCCCCGTTTCGTCAAAATTATAAACGCATCTTCTGATAGTTCTGGAGGACGAGCATATCCGACCGATCCAGCGCGATAGCTTGTCGTGACTGAAGCTTTGTTCGAGTCCCGATTATCCATCACATCCTTATCATAATGCATTGAGACACTTGCCTCAAGACAAACCATATCAACACTGGCTCCCAAAGAAACACTCAAATGGTCCATGGAAGATGATGAGCTCAATGCCTCGGACGACCGAAAGCTGCAGATTCCGTCATTTGCCGTGAAAATGATCCGTGTTGAATCCAACGACTCTTGGCTAAAGGCCGTTTCGGGAGCAAAAGGGTTGTGGGAGGTTTCAGCTACCGTCGAGCGGAAGAACATTCCTAGCGGCATGATGCGGGGCTGCCAGGGTAGTAAAATAGGCGACCTCGTTATGGCTTGTTGCGCTATTCTTGGGACTAGCGGGTCGAATGTTTCGGGGTCGAAGCCATCCGCTGTCAATACGGCAGGGGCTTGCGCTATTTTTGGGGTAGTCATTTTTGTCAGTTTGACGGTGAAATTCATCTGATGAACGCGGGAGGTATCAGCGTAGAAATGCGTGAGAAAGAGGCAGTGCTTGGTTGTGTGGTCTAGACCAGTGGGGCTGAAGACGCTATTGAAAGACTATTGATGAGTATCGATATGCGACACAACCAATTGGGAAGGTTGATGTGACTATATGCAAGACTGCAATTCTGTCACAGAATTTGTTTACTCGCGAAAAGCTGATAGTTGAGACTTTTCGGGGAAATGTTCATCAGAAGATTCTGACCGTACGCTGTCTTGCTACAGATGCAACTAAATTTTCCCATCATTCTCTTGTTTTCGTTGCTGTCAACCATGGATTTTAACAATATTGCGCCACTCCGTCGATCGGAAAGAATTGAAGAAAATCGAGTTTTTCATAACATATACGGAGTCGAAAATGAGCGTGCAGACACAAGCCCACCGGCAGTTGTATACAAGTTTCACAGACAACTCGCTAAGAGTATCGACTTCAACCATGAGATGGAAAAAGGAGACCTGACATACGCCCCGAGCCTTCGTAACCCTTACTATATGTCTATTCCCGCCAGTATGCTCACACTCTTGACTAGGGATGCGCTTTGTTTGCCCCAGTGGGCGACAGAAGCACGACATGTAAACGGCCAACAGACGGAAACGGTCACTCGGGCTTTACCAAGTGTTGAGATAAATTCATGCTTTTACATTTCCTTGAAGCTTTTCTATGATATGGCCAACGATGAGGTTAACTGGGATTTATTAAGGTAAGTAACACTTACGTTCTGTCTTTTTTAGAAGGCTTTTCTCATATTCCTGTAGCTGTTTGAAAGATCCCCAAGTCGTCGCTACTTCAGACTCAGAAACAAGACAGGAGGCTGAGACTCTCAAAGACATTGCCTTTGGGGGTCTTGGGGACCCTCCGAAGAAAGATCCACTTGATAAGATGCCATACATTCCGCCGCTTATTAAGATAAAGCCAGATGGGAAAATGGAGATCGAGGAAGAGTCCAAAACAGGAGAGCCTCCACGTCGTTTGGCTAGTCAGGCAAATAACTCATCATCTGTAATCGACTGGCAAGGCGTCAGGCAAGATATAAGCAATAATATTGCGCCGAACCAGGCTCGGCGTCTGTATATTCCGATAAGGCATCAAAGAGGGTGGCTTATCTGGATACGAAAGCCCAACTGGAGTTCGGACCGTGAGGAGAGACGTGGCCAGTTGAGAAGGTTGAAGGAGGTATTCGAGGAACTATGGATGGTTAACACGGCGATAGACCCTGAATCGGCCGCGGGATATCGTCCTAGATACTCTTCTGCTGATTTGAACTTTTCCTTATACGTGGTTCCGCAACCCCATAATCTGAACCTTCGATTGGGATGGCACGAGAATCAAACATACCTTCTCTTTGACGCAGTTGTCAAGAAGATCAATGATGGAAGATCGCAACGAAACACCAGCCTGGTCCCTACAACCGGTGAGGAGGTGACTAAACGGAGACTCGTAAAGGTATGTAGCTTCTCGGGTGTCATGATACACTGCTCTTGGCTAACATTGTCACAGATGGGCGAGAATCCGTTTGGCCTGTTCACAACATACATCGCTGCAGATGATTTCAACACCTACATGAAGGGTCTTGAAACCCTTACCGGCACAGACCTAACCCTCAACAGACAAGACGCACATCGTATCACCAGAACGTCAACAGCAGATCTCAAGTTCTGGCTTGCTAGTCACTACAAAACTTTACCAATTCAGTTATACACTCCTCCACAGAAGGCCCTGCAGAAGGTGATTGAAAAGTTGAGAAAAGGTTCAATGAAGGCTATTGCGGTGGAGAATCCGTTGTACGAAGAAGCGGGTCATAAATCTACCTGGCGTATCAAAGTCAGCCGGGACAAGATAAAAATGGCAGGCGGGAAACGAATGGCAGACTACGCGCCTAATAAAATTATGGGCATGTCGGCGAATCAGGTAATTTCGGGAACATTCATTCTAGTTGACACTGCTAATGAAGAGTTTCCAGGCTGCAGAAAAGGGTTTTGGGTGGTCAGTACTTGATCAGGCCGAGGAGTGTCTGGGACACCAGCATAGGTTATCCAGTGGGATGTACATGGCTGAGGTAAATAATATCAAGTTTAACATATAGTCAATTGCTGATCCTTTCCAGTGGCTTCATCTATGCGCGTTTTCATGGGGCGGTCTAAGTACAAGGTCAGAAAGCACCAATCTCGTCTATAGAACAAGCGATATCCCCGAGAATCTCGTTCTCGGGACATCTGAGACGAACTCTCTTATGACGAGGTAAAACTAACCCTTCATTGTTGTCGCCGATACTAATTTCTCTGCCAGATTCGAAAAGGCTTGGCAAGCGCTTGTTAAAGATGCAAGCGATTCGGCGACCGATGACGCAGGAAACAGTACCTTCCATGCTGAGCTTGTCGTCGCCCGCAATTTAGATCCCGTGATGCGGGACCTAAAGAATGACAACGAAGACTTCTACTATCGTAAAGAAGAAACCCCAATGTCGGAGGAGGAGCTCGAGATAGCAACGCGTTTCCATTTTGTGGCCTACACGGTCTCTTACTCTATCGAGTTTCCAGACGGCTGCGAGTTACTGTCTATGAGACCTGGAGAAAGTCTCAAGACCACGTTTTACCCTTTTCTACGACCATTATATCACAGACTCGAAGACCAGCTGGATCAGATGTTATATACGGAGATCAAGACGAGACATCTAGCTGATGACATCTCTGATAAACTGAATGCAACGATGAACGGTATCAATCCTATCGTGGCGGACGGCCAGATTCTATATGATGGGACGACGGGATATACGACGCAGGGTGTGGGTATCACACGCAAGGGCAACTGGAAGTATCCTCACGATACGAAAGGGAAGACAAAAAAGGGCGCAGGTGTTAAAGCGGATGGAAAGTTGGGCGGGAGGGTGAAAGGGAATTATGGGCCTATATAGCTTATACGACTTCGTAGGACTTGGGTCCCTAAGGAAAACCTCGTCTGTATATCTCATGATATTGAATCACATCCTTCAACACCGAGAGTTCCCGAATTAATTTTGCTTCACTATTCACGTGCTACTTGTATTTTTCTAAGGTGCATACGATGACTAAAATATGTATGTCATATCCTCAATCATTTCTGAAATGGCACTACAAGAGGTCTTCCCAGAAATAACCATCCTCAAGGGCCTTTGTCATCTGGCTGTTCATATGCAACCAGTTTCCGAGCTGTGCACCATACTGATCAACCTCCGTGTTGAAAGCACCAGACAGTCCAAGATATTCAGGACTCCACCCAGGAGCGTCGCTGAACGGTCTCCCTGTCATGTTTATTTGATTTGCAAAGTTGGAAGCAGGAGTTGTCGCAGCAGCTTGCTGGTCAGCAGGTGATGGTATAAGCGACACCGGCGTTGCCCACTGCCCAAACCTAACATCAGCTTTGCTGCTTTTAGCTTCATGGTATTTGTAAGCAGCATCATGAAGAGCTTTAAAAAGATGCAGCTCCTTCGTTGCCCCAGAGGAAAAGAGATCAGTCGAGGCAGCTTGCAGTGTCTCTATGACACTGTTAAGTAGTTCAAGGTCGCTTTTATCGCATGTCTCGATACTATGGCAGAATATTACAACAAAGGGGACGAATGGAGATAGTAAAAGGGCCCTGTAATTAACAAGTGTCAGTGAAGATGTCGTTTGCGTCGGGTTCGAATACCCTTACCAGTTGACATAGCTTTCAAGAACGTCCTCTTCAAGTCGAGCTACGACAGACATGCATTCCCTGTGTGCCTCCAATGCCCTACGCGCGCTGTCGATGCACTCTTGTCCGAAAATGGTTCCTCGGTTCGGTTCGGCTGGTATGGCTCGGTGGATGAGGCAGAATAGTGATAAATGGACGACTTTGGCGGTGCATTCAAAGGCCTCGAGAGACCCGTTACCGATAGCCTGGCGCATGGCGTCGAGGTACCTTATCTATGAGCATATAAGTCAATTAAACCTACCAATATCGACCTTTACTCTAACAAAATCAGCAATGGGGGACACTGGGTCTAGACATACCTCGTATTCTTCAACACTGGTTGTGTGTGCCTCGAGTTCTGACGCAAGGCATCTCGCCCTGGTTGTCCTGGAAGCTTGTGGTTCAACTAAAGCAGCAGGACTATAGAGCTGATCGTAAATCTTGCCTTGCAAACGCGCAAGATCTACCATTTTCTTCAATCGTCCAAAGTAGGCTATTTCCGATGTCGAGCTCATGTCCGGAACCGGAATTGTAATGTCACTGTCCTGGAGAGTTGAGGACCGACCGAGTCTTAGAGAAAGCCCTTTTTCGTAGATATATATAAGCCAGAACACTCTAATCTGTTGCAGCCTAGTTTCGGGGGTGATTCGGGACATTGACACTATGCTGTGTATGCCTAATGTCTGACTCATGTGGGACGCAGTCGCAATGAAGTTCCATGCGGCGGATGGTTTGCATATTTCGAGACAGTATATGCTCTGTCAGATCATTAACAAAGGCTCAAAACATGGTCCTGACTGACATACAGCAATCATCATGGCAGAGGTTGCCTCGGGGGTGGATGGTTGATGAAAGGGCAAATTAGCGAGCACGGTCTCTAGGTTGTCTCGGCATATAATTGCTTGTTCTCCAAAGTCTTTCTTCTCGTCTGGTATCACAGCAACATTTTTGCATTCTCGAAAAAGCCAATATAGCCCCGCATTTACTACTATAAGGTCAATGTGACTAGCTTCGCCAGGTGAATAGACCTTGAGAAAGTATTCAGTGAAGGATGCGACGGAATTTGCCTCGTGATTCCAAAAGAACCGAACTCGGGGGTTTTCTGCACAATGATGTCAGCCTTTTTATCGCTGCTAAGGTTTAAAAATCCATCTATACCTTTAGCCATTCTGAGACATACGAAGGCATTCTCTACTGGTGGCATGGGTAAGTTACGTAAGGTGAGGCCTCCTTCAAGGGGTCTAGCGTGAGGATACAAGTAATCGCGATCCTGTTGACCCGAATTTCTACCCAGAGCTTTTCTTAGAGATTCCAAAACACTTGTCATCTCAACGGCGATACTAGCACCGATGGACTTGTTAATGACAGCATCTTCTAGAAATCTGTTGGCAAAGGTGGCTTGCGCCGAAAGCGAAGACTCTCCCTGGTGCTCTAACCCTGGTGTAAGCAGCGAACTTCCAACTCTATTGGCCGATGAAGTTGATGTAATAGGGATTTTTGGCATGGTTGACTTCATCGTAGACATAGTCGGTGGAGTATTGCAGGGTACAAAAGCCTGAGGACGCTCTTGGATAGCTCTCAATGTATTGCCAAACTCTTCCAGCGTTTTCGCGATGTCATCGATCTTGTTTTCACTACGGGTTTCAATTCAGAATTTGGTTACTGAGAGAAAAGAGCCAAAGGAACTCACTATTCATCCGAGATGAAGACACGCTTTCGCCTCTCTTTGGGCTTGTGCTTTGGCTGATAAGTGCAAGCAATACCAGTACGAACGCAATAGGAGCACGGGCGTCTCCGGTCACATCGCACCTAAAATAGCAGCCTGTATTAGTTTTCGACTAGGTTATTGAAACGGTCAGGGGCATATCAGATACGTACCTTTCGACGACGGCAGCGATCGCACTAGGGGCAGGGAGACTTGGTCAGAAGAGAAAAAGAATTTAAACACGATTCGGACATACTGAAACTGGGGAAAGAGAAACATGATCGTCGTCTTGTTGGTGGTTGCCCCGATCTTGATGGACATCTTCTGTTTCCTGACCCGAGACAAGGGAACCCTCATCATCTTCAGTTGCCATCTGCATAATGTTGATTTTCCGAGAGGTATGATCCGGCTGATGTCGGAGGAAGAAAGTCAAGAGATGCGCAAGCCGAAGACGCGAATCGTCAACGTCAAGCAAAAGTTAGAAGTCTACGCTAAGCCGCGACTTGTGGGTCTCGCCTCTATGCCAGCCCCATTGCTTATGTCCGATTGACCAATCTCATATAGGCAGCATCATATTGGTTTCTATATATGGTTAGTAGGAACCAGGGATGCGGTGTTGCGGAATCTTAGCATTCCGCACGCCGAGTTGAGCAAGTCTCGGCCGCGGTCACTTCGTATACCGCACCGCACAAAGGAGAGCACAGGGTCAATCATGTACTGATTCTTCGCCAATCATGTTCCACTTTTACATATAATCTGAATCTATTCTCTTCTTTTGTTGTACGCTGATACTTTCCAAAGTTGATTCACTTTAACACTTCTTTACATTCCCGTACAGGGCGCGCCTGCAACATCGTCTTTATCGAATCCTGTCGTTACAATATCTATTTTTTACTATCATTACATATCATATTACTCTAAGTTCAATCCGACCTGCTATCTTTCCGAAATGGAGAAACCCAACCAAGTCTCCGGTGCGACAGCATCAGACTTGTCAGCCACCACCCCTCAGCCTGAGAAACAGCAGACTTCCGGTCTCCTCGCTTTTCTGGTCAGTCACCATTCTCTCAAGTGGCACCATCTTATCTATATGAAAGATGCTAACAACTCATGAACAGCGTATTTTTACCTACTGTCAACCCCTCGATTGCGTACTCGAAGTTATCGGCCTCGTCGCCGCCATTGGCTCTGGCGTAGCAATGTCAATGATGAATCTTGTCATAGGCCAGCTTATGGATGTTATGAGCGACCCTATGCGCATTTCTACCGACCCAGATGGTTTCATGGCGGATGTCAGCAAGAACGCGTAAGTACTATGGTGCCATGGATCCGATCTTGTTGTACCTAGCTAACATTATTATGGACTCTTTTTTGTTTATATCGGAATAGCTAGACTTGTATGCACCTACATCTACTCCACGTTGTTTACCTATGTTTCCTTCAGAGTCACAAATAATATCCGAAAATCGTACCTTCGAGCAGCCTTGAGCCAAGAGATCAGCTATTTCGATCACGGAACATCTGGGTCTATATCCATGCAAGGCGTGGCAAATGGAAAGTTGATTCAGTCTGGTATTGCTGACAAACTAGGACTTTTCTTCACCTCGCTAGCTACCTTTATCGCAGCTTTCATTATTGCCTTTGTCAGTTACTGGAAGCTCACTTTGATCCTTCTATGCATTATGCCAGCAATCATCTTCGTTATCGGTGCCATGGCCACAATCGACGCTGGAATCGACGGTCAAAACCTGAAAATGCTGTCCCAAGCTGCTCAATACGCTGAAACCGCTCTTGCTAACACCCGTGCTATCAAATCTTTCAACCTCGAGTCTAGAATCATGCACAAATATACATCATTCCTCGACGATTCCCAGCGTCTTTGTCGGAAGAAATGTGCCATCTACGGCGTCATGTTCGGGTGGCAGTACTTTGTCATTTATGCTGGCATGGCTTTAGCGTTTTGGCAAGGTATCAGGATGATTGCTCGTCAAGAGGTCGAGGGCATTGGTACAGTCTTCACGTTAGTTCTCATTCCTCCAGACATCTTTCTCTTCTTCCCATTTGACTAACTAAGGATACTTGAAGTGTGCTTTTCTCTGTCGTAATCGGCTCGACTGCCATCAACGGAATTGCGCCTAACATTTCCTCTTTTGTTCGTGCCGCTGCTGGTGCTACCGAGCTTTTTGCTCTCATCGATAGAGCCTCGGACATCAACCCATTGAATGACTCTGGTGAGAGACCGAGTCTTGTTTCTGGTGTCATCAGTCTTCAGTCCATCGGGTTCAGTTATCCCACGAGACCAGACATCCAAGTTCTAGACGATTTCTCCCTGAACTTACCTACAGGGAAGGTGACAGCATTGGTGGTAAGATATCACTCTCAAACATATTTCCAGATTTGAAACATTGACATAAAGACAGGGTGCTAGTGGTTCCGGCAAGAGTACTATCATTGGTCTTTTAGAAAGATGGTACAATCCTACCTCCGGGAATATCAAGCTCGATGGAATCAACATCAAGGATCTCAACGTCAATTGGTTTCGGACCACAATGCGACTCGTCCAACAGGTGGGTTCTGACACTTACAAAAAGGCTAGTCATAATCGCCTTGCTCAGAGAGCTAACTCTTGGCAGGAACCGGTTTTGTTCAATGGAACTGTCTTCGACAACATTGCCAATGGTCTGTCAGGGACCGCTTTGGAGACACATTCGAAAAAAGATCAAGAAGAAGCTGTCAGAAATGCAGCCAAGCTTGCCTTTGCTGATGAGTTTATCCAAAGTCTTCCAGAGAAGTACGACACCCGTATAGGCGAGAGAGGCGGATTGCTTTCTGGGGGTCAGAAACAGAGAATCGCCATCGCACGCAGCATTGTTTCCAATCCGTCCATTCTCTTATTAGACGAAGCGACTTCAGCGCTCGATCCACACTCGGAGGCCATTGTGCAAACGGCGCTTGACAGTGCTTCAAGAAACAGAACAACCCTTGTCATTGCCCACAAGCTTGCGACCATCCGACACGCCGATAACATCGTTGTCATGAATAAGGGTAAGATTGTTGAGCAAGGTAGGCATGACGATCTGGTCGCTCTTGGTGGAACCTATGCCAAGCTCGTTCAGGCCCAGGATCTTTCCACCACCAAGCAAGATTCAGTCACCCCGAACTCTGATCATGAATCAACTGCGACCACTGAGGCAGTAGAACTAATCCAATCACTCAATAAATCCGATACTGTTCTCGACGATACACTCGCCTCACAAATTAACAGGGAAGACTTCAGCCTCTACAAACGTACAGGACTTATACATACAGTCTGGAGGATGGTTCAATCGTCCCCCGAGCTGAAGACCTGCTATTTGATAACATGTGTTTGTTGTTTCCTTGGAGGTAAGTTTGATATGTGATGATGGCCCCATTCTTGCTAATGAATTTGTGTAGCTGCTGTTTACCCAGGACAGACCCTGCTTCTCGCTGAGGTCATGGATGTCTTCCAGTCGTCCGATTCATCCCGTCTGACCAAGGGAGGAGATTTTGTTTCTCTCATGTATTTCGTTGTTGCTCTTGGAGCTTTCCTGGTATTCTTCATCATCGGCTGTAGTTCCAACATCGTTGCACAGGTAAGTTAAATAGGCCAACCCAGAATATCAGCCGGCTTACCCGTTCTTTAGACCCTCAGTCAGAAGGTCCGAAAGGGTCTCTTGCATAGTATGTTGAGGCAGGATCTACGGTTCTTCGACAGACCAGAGAACACTGTTGGCGCCCTCGTCAGCCGCGTCGATTCCCAGTCTCAAGCTGTGTTGGAGCTTATGGGTTTCAACGTGGCCTTGGCCTTGCAATCTATCATCAACGTCGTCGCTAGCAGTGTTCTTGCCCTCGTTTATGCTTGGAAGCTTGGTCTCGTTGGCGTTTTCGCGGGCATGCCTCCTCTCCTGCTAGCAGGCTATTCTCGTATACGCCTCGAGACTAAGTTGGACACTGAAATTGACATTCGATTCTCTACAAGTGTTTCCATAGCGTCGGAGAGTGTCAATAGTATTCGTACAGTTTCTTCGCTCGCGATTGAAAGGGCTATCATGCAAAAGTACAGTGCGGGGCTGGATAATGCTGTTTCGGGCTCACGGGGGCCGCTTTTTCACATGATGATCTGGTACTCATTGACGCAATCAGTCGAATTTTTCATTCTTGCCCTTGGCTTTTGGTGAGTACTCTGGGCCTTTTCGTTTGACTTGATATCTGACGTCTACTATTCTAGGTACGGGTCGAAGCTTGTCTCCCAAGGTGAAATTACTTTTGCGCAATTCATCGTCTCTTTCTTGGGTGTTTTCTTCTCTGGTCAAAGCGCGGGTGTTATTTTCAGCTTTTCAAGCAGTCAGTGGATCCATTCCCTTTTACCGAGTCATTCTGACATGAAAGCCCAGGTTTTACCAAGGCCAACTCCGCCGCAAATTACTACTTCTGGCTCACGGGCCTACAGCCCCTCATCCAAGAAACGGATGAGACCAAGGACAAGGGCCCTGAAAATGATTGCAGCTCGATAGACTTCCAAAACGTCCAGTTTTCTTACCCGCTTTCTCCTGAGAAGCAGGTGATCAGGGGACTTGACCTCACTGTAAGCTCCTTTCGGAGCGAAGCCAAGTCTAAGCTAACCTCATTTAGATCGATCGTGGACAATTTGTCGCCTTTGTCGGTGCTTCGGGATGCGGCAAAAGCACAATGATATCCCTACTCGAACGCTTCTATGATCCCATCAGTGGTACCATCAAGATCGACAACTCAGCTTCCCTCACCGACATCAGTCCTCGCCTTTACCGTGGCAGATTGGCTTTGGTCCAGCAGGAGCCAACTCTTTTCCCGGACAGTATTCGCGAGAACATCGCAGCTGGACTCGATGTCAGCCCAGAAGAACAAGCCCTTATCAAGAATGATGTGTTGGAAGAAGTTTGTCGTGCCGCCAACGCCTGGGACTTTATAAGCTCCCTTCCTGAAGGGCTCAATACGCCCTGTGGTCAGGGAGGAAGCCAGCTTTCCGGAGGGCAGAGGCAAAGGATTGCCATCGCTCGTGCACTTATTCGCAGTCCTAATGTCCTTTTGTTAGATGAAGCAACCTCTGCACTTGACACCGAGTCTGAAAGATCTGTGCAAAAGGCATTGAGTACCGCTGCCGCTGATGGCAATCGCATTACTATAGCAGTTGCTCATCGTTTGTCGACCATTCGCGATGCTAATAAGATTTGCGTCTTCTTCCGGGGTCGTATCGTTGAATCTGGCACGCATGATGAACTCATAGGGCAGGATGGTATTTACAAGCAGATGTGTGACGCTCAGAGGCTTGATAAAGCGGTTTAAGTCTGGCGTGTATATAGTTTCAAGTGCGTTAGGGTTAGATCGAGAATAGTATCCTGTGATGACTTAACATCACCTGACAAGGTTTCCATCATAAGTTACATTTCTCGAGCAATATAACCTTAGTGCTCACACGGGACCTCTTTTTCCTTTCATTTTCAAACCTTACCTTACCTTAATTTGAGGCATCAGCTGGGTATACGATGTGCTGCTTTTACTCGGTTTTTTTTTCTTCCTCTTTCTTCCACCAACATCAACACATCATAAAACCACTTAAGTCGTCACCACAGCCAGCGGCTTGAAATCGCACTTCGGCTTCTCTCATGGATCTAGTTCCTCGACCTCACCACAACAGGGGCATGCGCATGCAGATCAACGTGATCATGTCTTTCTTACCACAATGCGACTCGCATCTCAAAACAGGCCAAGTCGTCTAACTATTTCAGGAATTCCCTCCATCTGCCTTACACTACGGAATTCAAAGTCGCTGGTGGCGGAATAGTGTCAAAGGGATAATGTAAAAGTAAATTGGGATTCAAGTGACACACAAAGGTTGCCAACCTAGTTGTTAGCGTGGCGGCTTTTATAACAAAGAGGGAAAAGTTATAGCAAGTTGCAAGGGTAAGTGGAGGGTAAAAGGAGAGGTTAAGGATGATGGGAGCTAAAGCCATGGAGACTAAATTTATTCTTACTATGCGATACAAAAATGGACGAAATAAATCACAATTCCTCACGCATTTACTCACGCAGTCACAGTCTTTAGTCAGCCTCAGTGGTCACGGTCAGTCACCTATGGACTGGACAGACTACCAACTAGCGACTACTGGCTACTGGCTACTGGC
>QGED01000033.1:342268-521614 GCA_004367475.1 Fusarium camptoceras
CTACTGGCTACTGGCTACTGACTACCGACTGTAGGCTATGGGCTATGGGCTCTGGGGTCTGGGGTCTAGACCATGTCTAAAGATTACCGCGCCCGTTCGAACCCCAGACCGCCAGGTATGGAGCCCCCACCGTAAGTCTGCAATTTTTAACCGCTGCGACACACTATAGAGTTACCTACGCTATCTACGGAAGGCATAGGGAATTTACAACTTATATACCTTCACCTCCTGGCTGCGGTTCGTCTACTAGGCCTATCAGATAAGGGTCCCTTGAACCTTCTGGGAGGTGGCCCATGAAAGCTCCCCACCCACCCTCAGGAAGGCATCTCACCTCCCAACCTCCCCACTACCAAAGCTGTTTGGCCGAGTTATGTCAGCCCTCTTGGATCAGGATATTCTGAGCCTCAAAGCCCGCTCAGTCTATTGATGCCCCTCTTGTGCAGATATTGTGTTGTGTTGTGTCAATTATATAATCCGAAAAGGAGAGGCAATTGTGAATAAAAGGGACCGGCCAATGAACGGTAGAGGTATTATGTTATTGCAACATCTCATGGATTTTTGATCGTCAGCTCTACACTGCCTCTCTAGAATTGCTTTGTGCTTTTGCCTATCACCAAGGTCTGTGATGACTGTCAGTAGATGGATTTGTGTTGTGCTGAGCCAACTTTGAAACTGTAAAAGTGATTCAGCCTGGAGTAGCTCACAGGTTGCCAAGCCCTATGTGCACTTCTAGAAGGTTCTCGAGATGGACGTGTGATGTTCATGAAAAAACTCAAATTGATCGAAGTTTAACATTAAAAAGAAATGACAGCTACCGTGTGGCCTCTTCTGCGGGGCGATCTTGAACTATCAAGCTTGCAGCCAATCGTAGAATTTCGTTGAGACACACAACTAACTCGCCAGTTCCACATTTTGCCAGGCGTCAAGAGGATCAAGCTCGTCCAGCTCGTAGACTTCTGGTTGCGTAGAGCTCGTCCCCATCGCGTCCTGTCGCGGTTGCACCACCTCCGCTTCCAGTTCGGCCACACCCGGTCTGGGTCTCGGTACGCCAGGTCCAGGTTCCGTGACGCCCCATCCATGTTCGACCACGCTAGGCTGCGGCGGCTTCGGCGGGGGTGCCTGTTCATTGGAGTCAGGAATGTCTTCTTTCGATTCCGGTTCTTCTTGTTTTGACTCGCCAATGTTTCGCGTCCACAGCCCCACAGACAAGTAGACAATGGCCGTAAGGGTCTCGGGAAGAAGCACAAAGTACACTCCCTGTATGTTTGATGCACATCGTGATAGTAGAGGCAACATCTTTGTCATGACGCACATCGTGTAGATGACACGGACGCAGAGGCAGACGGAGCCGAATGTCGCTGCGAAGAGGAGCTGTAGAAATATCAGCGCGTTCGTATTGAAGAGTTCGTCGTGACTAACCCTGATCTTGTCGTCTTTCCAGGTGCAGGCCTTTTCAACGATGGCGACGATGGCTTGGATCAGCATGAGTAAGCCAGCTACGGCCAGACATCCTAACCCGATGCCGATCTTGATTAGCACGCTGGCTTTCGCGATAACGGGATCGGCAGTAGCACCCAAGATCAACAGAAGTTCGCCCACGATGACCAAAAGGTGAATGATTGCAACCTTGACCTTTTCAATCACGGTATTCGTCTCCCAGTGATGATTCCTACAGCATGTCAGCATGCCAGATTAGAATTTGTCTCTGTTTTACTTACAGTTCCCACCAGATAGCTGAGGTGGCAAGGATTAGTATACCAATGCAGAGGTTCAGAATTATCATGGCATGTTTGCTATCGCAAAGTAGCATGACACCGCCGATGACGTGGAGGAGGGAAAATAGGGTGAGGTACAGCGACCATATAATGCCTGGCTTGCCGTGAAGTTTCATGAGATAGGCAACTGGTATAAGCAGTATGCCATAAATGATGGGCTCGAGGACGAGCCAAGCGCGGGATATCATGCTGTCGGTGTCGGTGTCGTTATCGGTATCGGTATCGGTGTTGGTGTTGGTTTTGGTCGATGTGCAGGATTCTTGTTGCACAAATGTAGGTGGGAAATCATGTTGTGTCCTTTTTATTTACTTGGAATCGTTTTGCTTTCGGCGAGATGGATAGAGTTCAATGCCTGCAACTTTGAACATGTCACACGATTGGAAGAGGTTCGACCTAGACTTTTTAGGATGCGATGGAATGTAACGTCACTTTCTCGCAAATGACGGGAGATCGACGCTTATCTCGGGTAACAGATTAGATAACCTTATTTTTGATCTGAAACGTGTCAGGGAGTGGAGACAGGTTGAAACAGGCAATGCAAACTTTCCACTTTAGGGTAATGACACTTTAAGCTGTTCTCCAAGCAACACAAATCACACCGACGACCAGATAATGGTGAAACAAAGGGCCCTCCATGTCGGATGACAGATTTTCAATTGAAGGTATTATTCTAGTTCGTTTTAAAGACTGTCCTGTTGATTTGCAAACTTTTAAACCGATGTAAAGCAATTTGATTTTGAATTTATGAGCTACATACACAACATTCAAATCCCATTCCAATTGGCAACTAAAACTTGCAACAATGTCGAAAGTATTCGAAGCGACCCATAGTGACAGTTCATCAATTCTCTACATAGACCTCAAGTAATGCTGATTCCATTACCGCTTTCTGCATCCGGATACGATGACTTCCCATCGGCTGATACCCAAGCGATCAACAATGAGGCTTGAATCGGGCATTGTCGGAGCAGCTACGAGTATCAAGATAAGTGGAATATGCGCGCATGATGAGAAAAAACATTGCGACATCTCAATCCACTCCATGCTTGGGCAAGATATCGCGTTGTCGGCTTCGCATGTGCTGGAGAGGCTTGACAGCTTGCTATTGGTCACGTGGGTTCCCAAGAGGGTCCAGTGGTCCAAGCCTGTATTGTACGCCGCAGGCATTGTGGCTGGTGAGTCGCCGCACTGCCGCTCACCTTATCGATTTGCGGCCCGCAACAAGCCGCAGCGGCATCTTCGACCTCCCGCTCCCCATGCCACACCTTTACATGTGGGCTATCAGACGATTAGTTCCCGACGACGCCGCCCGGGTGAACCCGCCCTGACTAAAGATTGAACGGCTCCGGAGCTTATCCACTGCCGGCAGATGCAGGAAGCTGACGATACTACTCCGTGATTGGCTGTATCTTGGATGACTGGGTTTATACATGTTACAGTATGGGGACAAATGATGCAAAACGTGATGAATTATGGTGCATTGATCATGAACATCAATGGATATGACCGGAGCGCTCGGTGGTTCGGATTGTGTGAGTTGATCAAAATCGGCTTTGTGAAACGTGATATTCGGTATAAATATCCAGAGTTGTCTCAACCAAACCATCGATATCACTCTCATCATCACTCACAAACACACCACCAAACAACTCCAACAAACAATTTCGATAACTTCCATCATGGCTATCACCAAGTATAAGGCCGCTGCTGTCACCTCCGAGCCTGGAGTAAGTGGCCCATCATCAACCAATTCCTGTTCCTACTCACTAACAATACCAGTGGTTCGACCTTGAGGGCGGTGTTCGCAAGACTATCGACTTCATCAATGAAGCCGGTCAAGCGGGCTGCAAGTTCGTCGCCTTCCCTGAAGTCTGTAAGTAATCTTCCACTCCTCTAACATCTACAATTGCTGAAATCTCAGGGATCCCCGGTTATCCCTACTGGATGTGGAAGGTCACCTACCTCCAGTCCCTCCCCATGCTCAAGCGATACCGCGAGAACTCCATGGCCGTCGACTCCGAGGAGATGCGACGAATCCGACGCGCCGCTCGGGATAACCAGATCTACGTCTCTCTCGGCTTCTCTGAGATCGACCATGCCACTCTCTACCTCTCTCAAGTTCTCATCGGACCCGACGGCAATGTTATCAACCACCGTCGTAAGATCAAGCCTACCCACGTCGAGAAGCTTGTCTACGGTGATGGATCTGGTGATACCTTCATGTCTGTCAGCGAGACTGATATCGGTCGCGTCGGTCAGCTGAACTGCTGGGAGAACATGAACCCTTTCCTCAAGTCTCTTAACGTCTCTGCCGGTGAGCAGGTTCACGTTGCTGCTTGGCCTGTCTACCCTGGCAAGGAGCGTCAGGTTCACCCTGACCCTGCTACCAACTACGCCGACCCTGCTTCCGACCTCGTTACTCCTGAGTACGCTATTGAGACTGGTACTTGGACTCTTGCTCCCTTCCAGCGTCTCTCCGTTGAGGGTCTCAAGATCAACACCCCCGAGGGAGTCGAGCCTGAGACTGACCCCTCTGTTTACAACGGTCATGCTCGAATCTACCGACCTGATGGAAGCTTGGTCGTCAAGCCTGAGAAGGACTTTGATGGTCTTCTCTTTGTCGACATTGATCTGAACGAGTGTCACCTTACCAAGGTTCTTGCCGACTTTGCTGGTCACTACATGCGACCTGACTTGATCCGACTTCTGGTTGACACTCGTCGCAAGGAGCTCATCACCGAGGCTGATCCCAATGGCTCTATTGCTCACTACACCACTCGCCAGCGCCTTGGGTTGGACAAGCCTCTCGAGAAGAAGGAGGCCGAGGATACACCCGACGTGATTTAGGGATGAGATAAGAAACTGGATCACTGATTAGAATGGCTGACCTTCCCTCGCTCATTAGTGGTGGATATTTGTAAGATAAGAGATTGTATATATAAATTTTGGAAAATCTGCTTGCGACATCAAATGAATGGATAAAGTAGTGCGACTGAGAGTCTTACTGCCAACCCTGACTGGTTGATATGATAGCTTGGAATAGACCATTGACCCTTTGTAAACTCCCTCTCCCTGCGTCCGTAACCTGCCTCTAACTTTAGGCTTGTCCTCATTGTACATAACTACAAGCAAGGAAATAGTTTGGAGTATGTTGAAGAACAAGTTTGACTTGTTCAAGAGAGATATCAGCCAAACATCCACCGAGCAAACCAGTGCTGGGCCATCCACAAGGCCAAAAGGACGAAAAAGACAAGGATTGATGAGATGTAAAGACCGACTGTAATAGCGTCCTCCATATGCACACGTATCATTGTTCCAACCTGCCATCGGTAGTAGTGGTTGCGACGAGCTTCAGGCTGACGTGGAGTGAAGAGATAAAGGAAGAAGTTCCAATAGTTGTTATCACGGCCATGAGCCGAGCAGGCTCGACGGACACAGTGGTAGATATCGACAACAAGGAACGAGAGTATAGCAATCAGGAATATAACTGCCGAGAATGTAGCCTGAAGCCTTTTCTTGGGGCAGTGTTAGTAAAGGTAGAGGAGGTGACTTGAGAAGAACATACAATAACATAATTGTGGGGCATCGTGGAAGAATAGAGATGATATGAGGCTGATGATTTTGTTTAAGTGAGAAATAAGTTATTTTGAAAAGGAGAAAGTTTAATTCACTTGCAATGTTTACAGGCACCTTTATATTCCATTCAAGAAGAGAGCAAAACTCCAGAGAGCGATATACACTCGAATCAAAATGGTAACACACTCTAGGAATCGAGGGACATGATTTGTCGAAAGTAAAAGGGCATTTAGCATCGAACCAATCATCATTCACCCTTCTATAAACTGCATCGAGGTGCTGACACCACAGGTAGAGTCGGGCTCATGATTGTCCGCGTCAACCCTGATTCGCTCAAACTTCAGGCTTGAATAAACATGCATTGGGCCTTCATGTCCATTTCGTTTCCCCGCTCCTCGCAGGAACCTACCATTACGTCGCCCAAACCTTCCCATTCCCTTGCTACGTCAATCTTAAATCACGTTGAACAGCAAGCCTAAAGACCAAGACTTATTAGTGCCTTCAATCTGAAGGAGTCAATCCGATTTAGCAGAGTGGGAAGTATATTTCCTAATCAAGTCACTCAACCAGGGCAATATGGCCAAAGCAAGGAGAATATCTGAGCAAGAATGGGAAGAGCAGAGAGAGACTATAAAACGTGTCTACAAGATCGAACAACAACCGCTCCGACTGCTGATGAACGGCATGGAGACAATACATGGGTTTGAAGCTACGTAAGCCGAACCGTGGAATTATGATCAGATTGGCTTCTAACAGCTGCCAGCTACAAGCAGTACCGGAATCGCCTGGAGAAATGGGGATTAGAGAAGAATAGCAAGCAAACGGCCAGCGGATCAAGTGACATTGCATCTGTCAAGAATGATCGAAGAAGAACATCACAAGCTCTTGCAGCGAGTCCAGGGCATGGAGCATTTGTCTTACAGGTCTGTCGGTATCGCCTAACTCCCGAGTTCCGTTGGACTAGCTTTGACGAAAAGGAACTGTGGAGGATTCAAATCGCAACAGACAATATTGTTCGAGGCTCATTCGGGTGTGCGAAATGGAATTGGACCGCTGAGAGCTTTTCATACTCTTCTCCTTCGATCGGACACGGCATTTCTCGTCGGTGGCAATATCTCGATTCTCTATGTTCTGCTATCATCCATCTATCTGCAGCCGGCGTTCCGAACTATGTCAACGGATCTCTCCAGGTGCTCTTATCTGAAGTTGTCGACATAGCTAGTACTCTTGGACGCCAGCCCTTTATGATCCAGCTGATCTATATCTGGAAGATATGCTTGAATCTGTCCAAGATTCGTCTGCCTCTACCACGCATCACTATGCCTGACGGGAATACTATCATGTCACTCAATCCCCTTCCACCAAAGCTTTTATACATGCTCAAGCAGCAACTGTCTATCACGTTTGGCGAAAACGACCCCGCAAACCAAGTCATGTCTGGGCTCCTTGCCATATTTGTTAGAGCACCTGAGAAGTTCAAGTCGGCGTTGGATTGTGCATACTTTATGACCATTAAGGCTTTTGAGAGTGTTGTGGGGGCCACTCACCCGATGGTTCTGAAGATGTGGTCACACTATAGCAGAGTCTGTGGGCAAACTGTAGTGTTTGGCATTTATCAGATGGAACAAGTATATGCCCATATGAGAACGCGGGTTCATGGCAATGAAACGCCAGACACAATGTTTGATCTGCTTGGCCTAGTTGAGATGGCCGCTGCAGAAAAAAGCTATGGACTTGGGAATTTCAGCCAGTATTGCCCTTGTAAGGTACCAGCATATAACGGGAGGCTTCAATCTCTGGAAGACTTCGCGGCCAAGCTGAGAGAAAAGTCGAAATTCAAACTGGAAGGCCCCTTCGGACTGAATGATGGCATGGCTGTCGAGGCATTTATCTATTCTACCAAGCTGCTAGCTCTCATATACGTCAAGGACGATCGGAGCTATAGCCTTGGAGTCCTCAGGGAGGCCGTGACCTTGTTAAGGCATGGTGGAACGGACTGTCTTATTTCAGCCTCTGCGTTGTCAAAGGAGAGACTGAAATTGCTATATGGTCAGAATGAACCCGAAGAAACCCAGGTTGAAAAGGTGCGTTTGTTAGAACTTAGAAATAGACTGCCGAATGCCAAGGCTGCCGACCCTGACATGGCAAAAGGAGTAACAAGTGGGGAAAGAACGAGATGGCTCAGAAAGAGACGCCGAGACGCAAATGGGGAGATGAATCAGTATTTGCAACATATGCTGAATGCATTGATGCCTGATACCCCCTGATTAGGATCAGGCTGTTTCAGTCTTTCTAGGTCCTGTATTTAGATACCTACGGTGTTAAAGCATACGCCCCAACAGTCTCTGGGATCTTAACATATGCTTTTGTCTTCAACATATATATGCAGAATTAGACCCGATGCCGAAAACAAGACGAGGGGATGTGCTATGTGGCTGATTGCCACCACGAAGGATTCAATCCATGGTTGGCTACGTATCATATATTAATCTTGCGCTGACAAATTCATGAACTGTCGGCGGATAGAGTTATGAAAGCGAAGAAGATTGTCCGTCTCGTACCAAGAACGGTAGTTATTATTTAGCCGTGTGATGCGACTATGCATGCTCTACCTCTGCTACCTTGGCCTTCATTTGAGCCTGGCTCTTGGCGATACTAGCAGCTGAGTTCTCCCCATCGAACAGTACAGCAATTTCCTCCAGAGTAGGTCCCTTTGTCTCGACGAAGAAGAAGTAAATGACCAGACATTCAATAACCAAACTGAACAGCACGTTAGTAAAACTTCTGGATGCCATGGACGGAGCGACTTACACAGCGATGTAAACAAAATAGAACTTCCAAGCAAGCTGTTGCAGACCAAGAGGATTAACCCATTGGTTGAAAACTCCAGAAAGAGCAGTGAAACAGAAGCACAGCGTAAGGCCTTTGGCACGAATATTATACGGTAGAATCTCCACTGTGTAAGAAACGGTGAGACCAGGCCATGCAGCACCAGCGACACCATAGAAGAGGAAGATCATGGCGACGACAGCGATACCAGCAGATGAGGATTCTGTTTTGGCGTAGACGGCACTGCAGGCGGTCCAGATGCTGAAGGAGATGAGCATTCCCACGCCGGCGAAGAGGAAGAGGACTCGGCGTCCTACTCGATCGACGAAGAAGGCGGAGAAGAGGGAGACTAGCCAGCACCAGATTGTGAGGCCGCCGTTGATATATGCTTGAGTGATGGCACTAGTCTGTTAGCATTGACCCATATCATCGTTGAGGATTGCACTTACTCAGTAATACCGATAGTTCTCAAAATGGCAGCAAGCTGTGGTCGTCAGTTGGTACTCTAATTCGTGCGGTCAGGGAAGAGACTTACATAGTATGAAACAAGACCGTTGCCACTGCACTGGGAAAAGATGGCCGTGGCGATGATCAAACCACATCGCTTCCTGTTTCCTGGTGTACGCCAAAGCTCAGACCATCCATTATCAGAACTCTCGCGTTCGAGTCGAATCGTGTTGACAATCTCAGTAAACTCCCATCTCACGAACTCGTCGTTCTCATCGTTGTTGCCATGATACTTGACGAGAATCTTTCGAGCCTCCTCTTCACGGCCCTTACTGACCAACCATCGTGGACTCTCAGGCACGATGAAGATAGCAAGAAGCTGGATACCAGGCATAAGACATTGTAATCCTGTAGGCAAAACCCATTGCAAAGTACCACTCTGGTTCCTAAGCGTTCCAAAGCAAACCCACGCCGCAATAATGCTTCCAAGGTACCAAAGCGTGTTATAAACAGTCGTAATCTTGCCTCTGTGTCGAGGATGCGCGATCTCGGTGATAAGAAGAGGACAGGTCGCGTTGGAGATGTTGGAACCACAGCCCATGATGAATCGGCCGACGAGGTATAAAGCATCGCGTCGGGCACCGTGACCCCGTTGAGGAAAGCATTGCATGAGCGCTCCAATGATGACAATGATGCAGCCGACTGCTGTGCCTTTCTTGCGGCCGAGGCCGTCGGCGACGTATGGGGCGAAGAGGAGGACGAAAAGACCGCCAAAACCGGGCATGGCGCCGAAGATACCGAGACGACTTCCTTCAGGGTTGTCGAAGACTAGATATGATGTTAGTTGGGAGTGACATATCTGCGGAAATTGATGTACTGACAGGTCTGCCATGAGCCCATCGTTTGAAGACCGTTGAGCAAGCTGGAATCATATCCAAGCGTGGTGGATCCCATGAAGAGGAATACCATCATGAGATACAGCTTTCTCAATTCAGTCTGTTTCCAGAACGGTAGAGTTGAGCCTTTGGGAACATGGTCGTCCTCCATGATGTCAACTTGGGTTCCCTTGGCACCCATGATGGAATGGATAGTATCGTGGTTGTTATGGCGATTGATCCTAAGAGTTGCTGCTGCAGATCAATCGATGATCATGGGAACCCCGAGACGTCTTATATGCTTCGAAGGAACGCGAGGAATGTTTGCAGCAGAGATATAGACTATGAATAGAGTCAACAGCTAACACCCTCAGAAGCCATCCCGACGTCTCGTGACAGTATGCCGGTACAATTCCCAACATGGCATGATTTTCCAAGGCCACCTCCTCCCCATGGGGAAGAAAACGCTAAAAGACTAACAGAAGACTAACCCACAGCTGGTCAAGCTTGATATCATGGCCCACCCTTTCAGCAGTCGTCATTCGCTCTCTGCGCCATGACCAGTCTGGTTCAAGTAAGGCCTTGTCGGTATATCCGATGTTTCGGCGAACTAGTCTTTCAAAGGGGCAGTTAATAATCCGAAGATTCTCCTCGGACTTTCTCAACCCCAAATCTTTCCACTCACATATTTACTCCGAAGTAAAAGCTGAGAAGAATGGCTTCCGTCTCGGCAGACCCTCCCACTAATAAACCCGGGCAAAAGCCTCGCAACCAAACAGCTTGCGACGTCTGCCGAGCGAGAAAAATCCGAGTACGCGGACCTGTCATGTTTACCCCTCATAACTGACACCTCTGGTAGTGCACGTATGAACCCAATCAGCAACGGTGCCGAGGTTGTGAGTTTCTTGATTCAGAGTGCACTCATGATCGCCCCAGAAGAAAACGGGGACCTCCAAACAAGTAAGACAATAAGCCGTTGGAATGAATCGATATACTGACGTATTAGACACGCCCAGAAAGTACAGCAGCCATTGACAGGATCCCCAGCAATATCATCACCAGCCCATATCGCCATATCACCTGAGACCCATCACTCTAGTACATCACCCCAAAGTCTCCATATCCCGACTCCAACCGCGTCTACCAGCAATTGGCTTTCCTTGTTCGCCCCAGAATCGACCATCACGCGTTTATATGGAGACTGGTTCAATGAGATCCATCCTCTAGCTCCCATCCATCTCCGGCGTCAATTCCTCCGCCGCCTCCAGCAAGGTGCAGCCGATACAGACGCCGACTTCTGCGGTCTTGTAATCAGTTTATGCGCCGCCACGAAAGCGACGCTTCCTCGGCGTGACTATGGGCATGTGACGGTAGACTACTGCGTTGACTTTCTCGATACTCATGGATTACTCAAAAGTCAATTTGGCCGGGATTGTTATAGCATTGATAGATGTATCGCTATGTATCATATCGGTACAGCGATGAGCGCTACCACTCCATCGGGATTGAGTAGTATGCGCGCCTATCAGGCTCTGAGCGAGGCAGCTGCGGGGACGAGATACCTGGTCTATTACCGCCTACATGACTATGATGAGGCTCAACAACAGCTTCTGAGGAGGCTAATGTGGTTGCTATTCGCTAGCGCGTGGTAAGCTCACGTTCTTTGCGGATATGTGTCAATGCTAACTTAATTCCAGCAGCGCGGATATCTTCGGGCGACTCCCGATCAGTCTACTAAGTCCCGAGCGCATGGATACCTTCCCGAAACCATTGGCACTATCGGATAATCAAATGGAGCCTCCAGCTGTTGAACCAACTTGGCATGGAGATGACACGAGCTATATCCCCGGACTCAACTCACTAAGCGATTTATTCCTCATCTGGCAAGACATACAGCAAGCGCCGAAGGATATTAATCCCCAGAATACAATCACGAGATACTTGGTTAAAGTACAAAAAGTTCTAGATGATCTTCCACCCGAGTTAAGATGGCGCGGCGGTTTATCCCGCCCCGCTACTGTCACAGAGGGCCATGATAGTCAAATAGCCAACCTCTTCGTGACGAGCCTCAACATCCGATCCAACATTTTACAAAAGTTTGGACCAACAGAAGATACACCGAAGGAACATGGAAAGATTATTGATGATCTACTGGAGATTCTATATCATCTCCCCAGTACCGTCTTCCATGCAAATGGTAGTAGCTTGGTCCCCAAAATCCGGGATATTGGAGCAGCATACCTCGAACATGGCGGACTTGGGGATGATGCGAAAATTAATATCGCGCGATTGCTCTGGAAACTAGAGGACCTGGATTGTTGGCAAGGAATTGGGGTTCTTGGTGCACCTGGCTCTATGTAACTGCAACACACCTCAATAAAAGAAAGTCCGAAGCAAATCCGGAGTACGTACTCTGCCATGTAACCCTGCGAGTCATGGTCGGCATAAGTTATTTCTCCGCACTGTCAAAGAAAATGCGGAGTAAATCCGAGAATGCCTGCACATCAGCTTACTCGGAAGCCGAACTCATGATCTGATCCACTTACTCCGCCACCCCTGTACTACATCGACATCGCAAAGCTATTTCAACCACCTTTGTCTCTAGAAACAAATCAGACTTATCATCAAACAATCATCATTGTCTTCAAAATGACTGCAACTCATTTCCCAGCACACCCTCATCTTCGACGCTCTGACAAAGGTTCAGTGCAACTCATTGTCAAAAATGAGCCCTTCCTCATGCTCCCTGGTGAGCTCCACAATTCATCACTCAGCTCAGCCAAGTTCATGAGTGAGGTTTGGCCTGCAATGAAGGCTGACCATATCAACACTCTACTTGGCTCAGTAACATGGGAAATGATCGAGCCTGTTGAAGGGCAATTCGACTTTGCTGAGCTTGACGCTGTTCTCGCTGGTGCCAGAAAACATGATATGAAACTTGTTCTCCTCTGGTTTGGCACATACAAGAACGGTCTTTCTACATATACACCGGCTTGGGTCAGAAAGGACCCTAAGAGATTCCCCAGGGTTCAAGTACTTGAGGCAGGAGGTGTCAAGAGAACTCTGGAAATGATCACTCCTTTGTGCGATGCCGCTTGTGAGGCTGACTCAAGAGCATTCGCCGCTCTGTTGAGACATTTGGCAGAGGTTGATTCAGAACACCAAACTGTTCTTATGGTGCAGGTTCAAAATGAAACCGGAGTTCTGGGCGACTCTCGTGATCGCTCCAACAGAGCAAACAAGGCTTTCGCTGAACCTATTTCTGACGATCTGCTCCAACACCTCCGCCAAACTGACACTCACTCGAGATTCAAGAAACGTATTCCAGACGTACCCTCATCGGGTTCTCAAACGTGGGAATCTCTTTTCGGAGTAGGAAAGCCAGCTGATGAGGCATTCATGGCGCATCTCATCTCCTCTTATGTAGGACGCGTTGCTGCAGCTGGAAAGAAGGAGTATCCTATCCCTCTATACACAAACACATGGCTTAACATTGAGGGACCGTCGGATGTCGATGTGGGTGGAGATGCACCTGTTGTTGTTGGTGGAGGTGACCAGCCTGGTATTTACCCATCTGGTGGCCCTTGCCCTCACGTCTTGGACATCTGGCGATACAACACCCCTTCTCTTGACCTCTTGGCGCCTGATCTGTATTTCCACGACTACGAAACTGTTTGCAAGAATTATACCGAACAAGGAAACACCCTTTTCATTCCTGAGCAGAGACGCGATGAGTATGGAGCGCGACGCATTTGGCTATCTTATGCTACATACGGTGCTCTAGGCGCCAGTCCCTTCGGCATCGACACAGGCTCTGACATCATCGGCCGTGAATTCAAGCTTCTCAATCAAACGAAGAAATACCTTCTCAACGCCGCACCGGAAGACCGCTTCGGCTTCTTCTTCGACGAAGAGCCAAGCGAGAAGAAGCCTGAAACGTGGACTCGTGTCTTTGGCGACATTAAAGTCATCGTAGAGCGATGTTTCGTCTTCGGCAAACCCGGTCCTGGAGGTGGTATGATCGTTCACCTAGGCAACTCAAAGTTCCTCCTTGTAGGCCGGGGCTTCCATGCTCGTTTCAAGGCTGCGGGTAAGAATGCTACATTTGGCGGTATTCTACGCGGTGAGGAGAAGGAGGTTGATGAGAATGGGGAGTTGAGGACTTTGAGAATCTTAAACGGTGATGAGACGAGACATGGGGAGTTTATGATGATGCCTAATGATGATCCTGATTATGGTGGCTTTCCTATTGCTGTTACGCCTGGGGCTAGGACTTGTATTGCTGAGGTTGAGGCGTACTGCATTACTGAAGATGAGGATGATCGATAATCTAGAACTTAGAAGAACCTGACATATTATTATAGTTATCTTTCGATTGAAACGAAGACCCCCTTGGTGACATCTTTGAATCTATGGAAACGTTGAGATCGAGGAGATAGTTATCTTCCCTAGTATCAACGAAATATGTGGCGTTTAGGCCTTATGTACACTAACGGTAATGAGCACAAGCTGTTTAATACGGGTTCAGAAGCTCTCAAAAAGAGTACACGCTGGAAGTTATGGAAGAGCTTGAATTATTCACAGGCCATGGGATGTCGTAGAATAATCTCGATACTCTACAGAATGCAGTCTTCAAAGTGAGCAGTGTCCCATTCACTGATAAAGTCGCTGTGTCCATGATACATTGTGTAGGGGATCTTATAGTGAACTACCTGCAGTAACATGAATTAAAAAACCAATTCTCCTTCAGACTGTGGCCACTCGAGCAAAACATCCTTCAGCCACTTCCAGTAGTCCTCTTGGGCCCACTGCCTTAACAGCTGCAAATTATAGATAATCTGATAAATCCCTCTTGAACTTGATGTATCCCCAAGCGACTTTTTCTGCCAGAATACTGTCTTTTCTCCTTCTGCTGTCGTGATAACTAGATACCAATCGTGGCCTTGTATGATAATGCCTGGTAGGAATTCTGGTAGATCCCAGATCTTATCGCAGCAGAAACTCATTTCACCTGCTCTTGACCTCATTGTAGACAGCCTTTCTGCTGCGTATTGCCGCTTTTGAAGCAGTTTACGTAGGAACTGCCAATGGGATGCCATCCATATTTCCATCTGGAGCTTGGCGTTTTCCCAGCCTTCACCAGTAGTCTTCTTGGCCTCGATACTGACAGCAACGGGATTGTTGGAGAGAGGGCCCAGGTTAGCGTGATTGAAGACGCCCATCGGTAGAGTTTGTCTGATAGTCTCGATCATCTCGACGAGTTCGGGATTCCCATCCTGCTTCGGGTCGATGTACATGCAAAAATCAGCTCCCTTAGATGCTGATGCGACATGGTACTCAGAGATGACAGAAGCAGATGCACTAAGTCTGAAGTCGAATAATTGATCTCTCCGCGGACCGCTTAAAGGTCTCAATGCAGCTGCAAGGACGCGATGGTGAACTTCAGTATTCCAATCTTCCTCAGAGCAGCCTTTGCTGTCGCAAAAAGCTGCCTCGTGAAGAATCCACTGGACAGTCTCAGGTAGAGGCGTATGGCCAATCTCATCGCGGTCGTTTGAAAAAAGGAATTTGCTAAAAACCGGCTTTTGCGTCCATTTAAAGTCGTTATAAATTTCTTTATCGAGATTTGTGAATAGCGGAGCGTGAGAAGCTGGCAAGATCCCAATTCCTGAAGAAACGAGATCGATTTTGTCCAAGAGAACTTCTAATGTCGCAGGCTTATCGTGAAAGGCACTCAGTTGTTTGGCCACGACGCTTTTGCTGTGAAGTTGAAGGATGCGAAATTGTTCGGTAGGTGAAGATAGTCCTGATTGCTGCGAGGTACCCGATTGTGTGAAGGGCAATGAGGTAATAGACTCGCTTCTTGGTGTTCTGGTTCGCCTTGTCGGGCGCGGTGTTTCCAAATCATCACTTCGAGAGCGCTTTGAGGAATTGAGACTTCTTTCATAACGCATGTTCTTCTCACTTTGCGACGCGTTTGAGGTGAGGGTATTGAGGCGTCGGCGTTTCAGAAAGGGCTCCTGCTTGATGGCCTCTTCTTTTCGTGCGGGTGGTTTAGAGGAGGGATCGATGTTCTGCATCCAACTATCTATTTCGAAATCAAGAGGCATTGTCTTCGTATTTTTACCAATTGGTCGCGCTTTTGATTGAACCATTCAACTTGCAGAATGGTTTCTCAGGGTTGTTTTGCAAGTGGTTGCTGTATCAACCATTGTTGTGGATACACGATCCATGCATTCATCTCGCTTACAACTAGGCACATGTGGGGCCAGGACGCTAGCTACCCTACAAACATTGAATGATCCGTGAATATTTCTACTTTCGTAAGACTTTCTACTAGTAGACTTGAGAAATCCGCTTCTTGTTTTGCAATCTTCGGAATTCTCTCAGTAAGTAGGGTTCTACTGGAGTTTGGCCATACCCTCCCAATTTCAGCTTCGCAACCATAGCACATGGAGATTTCATACCTTTAAAAAGTTGTGCTGCGTCAATGGTGACATGATGGGAATGACGGACATGATGAAAACATGACAACATCTGACAGTTAGATGATTCAAGGTTTTATTGCGGTAACAGGGTGTTTACCCACATTCATATAGCTACGTAGTTTATAAAGATCGTTATGAAATGTAAATATGATCCATTGCAAGCGATTGTACTCGATCTGCCTTCTTTCGGCACAGACGTATCGTATCACTATTGCCCCATTCTAAACACATGTCTGCTGGCAAGTCTGTCCCGAACGAACACAACGAGATCCGCACTTGTCACCGCACCAAGTACAGTACACTGTGGAAAAGTCAGTCGAGCCACTCCATTCATGAAAGGGCGGCTTCTACTTACGTGGGGGGTCTTCGGCATAGCAGCTGCCATCGCCAATGGTGCATTTACCACCTTGGCCAACACATTCTCGGCATCGCGGTTCAAGTCCGCGACTTAACAGTGCATGTGGCTATGATACAGTGTTAGTCTCGGAGGTAAGTCCAGTGGGGTGTACAAGGCTAGGGGCATACCACTTCCCGGACAATGGTCTTGCCGTCGCGTTCAACAACCTCAACTCCTATAGGCAGGGCGTTGGGACTTGCGATTGCAGTCGCAGCCATCGAAGTAAAAAGGATAGTCAAGATTCCAGTAGTCTTCATCTTGATGATACTGTATGTGCTTTGTGTGTGAGGGTATAAAAAAGAAGTCGAGTGTGATGATTTGAAAACAGATAGCTTTGGGGAATTGCTACGCCTTATATACCACTTCATGGTCCAAATTCTCTTGCTGGCATCCTTGTTACGTTAACATCATAGCAACTACCAGTCTCTGTACCTAGAGTGCTGATCCGTATGATATCATTGCCACAACTGGGTCACTGAACGAGTCACCAGGACTTCCTTTCGTGCCTATTCTCTCGTGAATAGGTGCTTGAGCCTGTGCAGCCGGAGGCTAGCGATAGGAAAGCATCTGGGTAAGCTGTTGGATCGACATTGAAGTGGCAGTGATGTAGATCTTGTCAGATGAATCTCCCTGCACAGCTTACATCAGCCGCTCTCTATGAGCAATCAGACAGGTCGTAGCCTGGCCTGATTTTCATAGTCAAAAGATCCAAGCGACTTTGCGCACCATTCCGAAAGGTTAGGCTCTGAGGGAAAAGGTACACATTTCGGCATGTCTCAAAGAGTAAGCAAACCACGTCATTTCTTGGGGCCTGAAGTCGGAAGGATCTTTCACGGATGTCGGTCTAAACGGCGATTGGCCCGGATTCAGTTCAGGTCTGCAGATCTCAAGCCTTCATCTGTCGGCAGTGATATTGAATTTCTCCGCAAGCTGACGTGAGGAATAAAGTGTCGGGCAGGTTGAATCGAATCAGCTAAACTACCCAAAAAGCGCTTCTGTAAATTCATAATGGGGCGTGTCGGGGGGAGGACGAAAAATAACTAGACTTGCAAACATTGTTATGTATAACTATCAAATGCATGTAAGTTAATGTGATCTTGTTGTTACTTCTATGCCTCTGATATCATTATAATAAGCTGACTGGTCCGTTACTTGCACTTGAGAGGTATACCAAAGTTAGCGTCACTCACCGCTCAACCACGCTGGAAATTCTCGTCATCCATATTGGCCAGCCCGGATTAGTATCCTACCGCTGTCTTACCTTTTACATATGCATTAACAACCCTTTCCTTCGCTGACAAGATCTACATCAATAGAACTTCCTGATGAGGATGACAAAGTCAAGATCATCACTCACTATCGATCCTACAGAAATACGATATCCGTTCCCCCGCATCTCTCAACCATTCGATTCGAACCTGCCGAAAAGGCGTTAGTTCGATGACGATTGATGACAGTAACATTTGATCCGCGAACCAGATCCGCTTCCTGCAGAAACTTTGGTCACCTAGCTTGCTGGGCACCCAGGTAAGACGACCCCAAAACTGTAAGGTTGATGCTGCACACCTTGCAACGTGATGCTGGAAGGACTTTCAGTCGTACCGGGGCTCAATGTAAAAAGCTAGGTGTTTGCACTGTACATTTACCTAATTGTAACTGTTATACTTTAGCTTATTTATTTACGTGATAACGTTACTTAGAAATGAACACTTATAGTTATATAAAGTTCTATTAAACTCAATCAAGTATGTAATTATGGCTTCTTTGCTTTGTTATATTTTATCTTACTTTATTTCATTACTTTGTTAAGCTACGCCTGGGCAAGGATCTGCAAAGCTAAGGTGAAGGCTTATTGTGTTACCGAGGGTGAGGATGATCGATGATTGTACACTGATAATAATCGTTGCATACATGGAACCAGACTTTCATGTAACTAAGACCAGGCGGATAATCTGCATTCAAAGTTAAAGTTCCATAACGACCATGCACAGAACCATAACCGACACATGTCCGGTTGCGCAGCATGTCTAGTATATACAATCATATTAAAGCTCCCTTCCATATTTAGCACCTCTTTGACGTAAAGAACATACAATAGCCTCTCCCCTAGCATAATCGAGTGGTGTCTTACCCATATCACACACTGAGTTAATATCAACCTTACCTGTTTCAAGTAGTAGAATAACAATGCTCTCAGAACGTCTACGGACTGCAAGTGATAACGGCGTTTGACCTTGATAAACGTTATTGGAGATCCTCACGTCTGGGTCAACTCTACCAGTGCTAAGTAGAATCCGAACAATCCCTACTCTCCCTTTCAGAACTGCCGATAGCAACGGGGTCTTCCTAGAGCCCCGGTGACCAGTAGCCTTTGGTTCAGGGTCAACTCCGCATGTGTCAAGTAGAAACTCAACAATTGCTTCATGACCTTCCTCAGCAGCATATGCTAATGGTGTTAGACGACCGCTGCTTGGTTCAGGATTGACCTTCCCAGTAGCGAACAGCAGTTTCATAACCACCATATAGCCTTGCTCAGCAGCGTATGAGAAGGGGGTTCTACCATTCCCAGACACTGGGTCCGGATCAATGTCTTTCTCGAGGAGTAACTTTACAACGCCCAGATGCCCCTTTTCGACAGCGCGATGTAGAGGATATCCACCATGCTGATATGTGTCTCTTAGTTCCGGATTTGCGCCTCTGTCTAGTAGTAACCTGGCAACACCCTCGTGCCCGTACGAAGCCGCATGGGTTAAAGGAGACATCCCCAGATTATCTATGGCGTCAATCACAACGCCTTCTATACTAAGCAAAAAACTGACAATCCTCTCGTGCCCCTTTCGAGCGGCCGAGGCAAGCGGTGTTGTTGCCTTGCCTTCCATTGGTTTGGGACTCGCATCGGCACCATTCTGAATTAAGAATGTAACCATGCTTGCGTCACCGATCTCTGCGGCAACCGAAAGTGCTGTTTGGTCAGAGCCATTTTTCATCTCTAAATTTGCACCTTTATCTAGTAACCGGGCCACGATGGATATATCCCTGGACTGTACCGCCCAGTGTAAGGCTGTGTTTCCATTGCCGTCCCACCTGTTGATTTTGATGTCAAACTGTTCTGAGATTAGGTCGACAACAGCCCTGTGTCCGTTCATTGCTGCAAGCATAAGCGGGGTTTGTCTTCCGCTGAAAGTGGCTATTGATGTGGAATCCGGGTCCACGTCGCCCCTTTCGAGTAATAGGCTTACGATCTCCTCTTGCCCAAACTCGGCTGCATATGATAGGGGCGTTCGATAGCTACTGTCCTTCTGGTCTGGTAGGAAGCCAAAATTGAGCAGACTGCGCGCAAGCGTTGACAGACCGAAGTATGCCGCGAGGTGCAAGCCTGAGATCATCATAGGTGGGCGGCCCAAAGAACCCTCACTGCAAGGCAATATCGTGTAGCCGCAGACGCCGACATGTGTGTCAGACGTGAGGAACGATAAGAGCAAGTCATTTGCGTGTGCTGAAGCTGACCTGGCATGACATCCCCAGTAATGGGCTGAGTAATTGTAAAAGGGATGTTTCTCGAGGTAGGCCTCGAGACCACCCTCATCTTCATCGTAAAGATAGTATTCTTTGTCGTATACCTGGAGATCGGCCTTGTCGAAATAGTCAAAAAGGAGATAGGTGACGCAAGTTATGGTTATCTGAGTTTCTGAGTCTCCAAACCAATGCTCCTGCTCTCGTTCGAAGTATTCTTGCGTTGTGTAATGAACAAGCCGCACTATAGTGCTCTCGTCGTCGAGAACGATAAGACCAGCGCATAAGGAGAAAATAATTTCTGGGGGAGGAATAAAATTAAGATCCAGCTCTTTGGCCCCATTGCGGACAGCAAGAGCGTGCTGAAGCTCTGTCAAGGAGAGTGGTCTTTTGGCGTGAACAATCCAAGTCAAGATCTTCAACGCGAGCGCTTTCTCCTTGGGCTTTTGGTCTCGAATCCGACTCATGGCTTGGTTGTAATAATCGTCTAGTCCTAGTTCTCCCTTGTTGAGTGTCTCCAGGGTCTCTAACAGATCACCCTTGGTTGGCTGAGATAGAAGCGTAATTGTCTGCAGCGAGGCGAGCAAGAACCTAGGCCGTATATTAGAACAAGACCCATTACAATACCGGTACAAATGACGTACATCCCGTCGGCGGTCGTGACAATCCTTTCCTTGATTTCCGCTTTCAATTCATCGTTAATGGTCAAAGAGTGTTTCATAGAGATCTGCTTATCCAGATACTTTAGGATGTCTCCATCCGTTGCAGCGATGTGCATTGTGGGGCTACCACTGAAGAAGTTGGATATCTCTTTATTTGGCCTTGACGTCGCGAAGATATTAGCTGTCATATGATTTTGAAGACGAAACAACTCCTTTAGAACTGTCGTCCTAGTGCTGTCAGATGCATTGCATTCATCCAGAGCATCGATGATGATGTAAATTTTAGAATATTCGCTCGCCACAGAAACGAGAGCGTCCGAAATCTGTTCAAGGGTTGGATATGTTCGGGATTTTTCATGCCATTTGTATAGATTTTGAACGCTCTTAGGAAGAGAGGATTGTGCTTGAGCAAGCTGTCTCAACAGACTAGAAAGTATATCAATGGCTTTTTGTTGACTACGCCGCTGGTAGTTGCAGTAAATGTATGCAGTGCCAATATCTGTAGCTTGCTGAAACTTTGAGAGGAGATGGTTGACTACTATTGAAGTGATAATGGTCTTCCCAGCTCCTGGGACCCCACAACATAGTATACTCTGGGTATCATTGTTTAGCCATGTTTGAAAGACGCTAGATTTCAGGAACCATTGGCCTGTCCCGGGCTCTGCTTTAGTGAAAATGTCTTTTTGAGAGATGGCGTAGTCATGACTGGTCAACCACTCCAGAATGTCTCGATCATGCTTGGAATAAATGATTTTAGAAAATGGTTTGAGTTCTTCAATCACATCGTTTACTGATCCTTCTAATTCTGCACATGAACTTAGTATCTTTTAGTCCCCATGGGACTTTCCATACTAACCTGACAGGATAGCTGCTATTTTCCTTTCGTCCTTAATGCTGCTTGGGACAATCTGTAGAAGGAGGTCTTTCGCGTATGCTGCTGCCACCATTGCCGCATATCCTTGCCACTGGTCATTCTTGTGCGTGTCTGAGTAATCGCAGATCCCTCGGATTATAAGACACGGAAAATGGTTCATCAATCCTGCAGCCTCCATCTCAAAGCAAAGGACATCATGCTCTCGTGCAAGCCTATCGCGGATAGTTGCATCTTTCATAAGCTTATCTGCCGATGCAATGACACCATAATGGATTGTCGGGTCATCGTCCTCGTCAGTTCGCTGAATTCGGGCGACCAAGAGATTTTCGTCATCTCCACAGTGCTCTGGGCAGCTGCCGCCTTGATGGACGACATGATTTTGATAGAGTCGGTCCTTGTCATGGCCCGGCAGTTTGTAATTCTTCCGTAAGCGGGGCTTTTTTGACAGCGCTTTCTCAATAGCCTCTTGAATTTTATGACCATTTCCTTCGTAGTGGGCTCTTAAACCGCCTACCGCTGCTCGCAGAATAGGTGGTGCTTGGTTCATAAACCCGGTTATTTCCAAAGGCTGGTTTTGACTTGCTTTGCCAAAGTCGTACTGGAGGACACCACTTTTCCCTCCCCGAGTAGCACCGACTACGATGTCTCCAAGTCTAATATCATGTTTCTGACTGGGAGCACCTCCTCCAATACCTACCATGAGCCCTATTCGGACATTGGGAAAACTGTGTAAAAGGTCCCTGGCAACGCATGCTGCTGAAGACGTCCCGTATTCCCCATCAGGCAAAACCGCTATGACAACCATGTGTCGCCCAATTCTGCCCAGTTTGTAGCTGTTATTATCGTGGGGAGAAACAGCCGATGGCAGTTCGTGCTCTTCGTCGAGGAAAGCTTCTGCGGCTACGCGTTCAGTGCTGACTGCACAGATCCAAGCGACCGTGTAGTCTTGCGGATTTGACATCTCAAAGACATGGAGAGGGCTGTTATGAGGGAGGCGAGATGGTAATACACCAGAGAGTATCTAGTTGTAGCAAGAACCAAGGACTGTCGAGTACAATGGCGTAAGAAAGTGACTATGAGGTAAATTGATTACCGCCAAGACATGTGCCTGACCAACACGGCACCTCTGCATGAAGAGTCGATCGCTTACGGTGCTGCTCCACTACTACTACTACGCAGTTCTAGGTAAAATGTAGCCCGACGGTAGACAGGATTTTGATGAATATATTAATCTAGCCAACGACTAAAGAAGAAGAATGACAACGCCAACCTAGAAGACCATTTAGTCTAAACTCTATAAGCTCGCGCTAGGGTATAAAACAAACGAGCAGACCACTGTGTTCCCAAAAAGCCTACCTCTCGTCCTTATAGACCGACATACTCCCCAATGCGATCGCCGGGACATGACCATCGCAATCTTTGTATCAACAATATCACTAGAATTGTTAGACGTCTCCTCCTGGCTGTGTTAATTGGTGTGCCAACTTACTATTTGTTAGGCTCCGTTCCCTTCGTGCACTTGTCATCCAGAAAGCGCATATATTCCGTGCCTTTTTTATCGTCACCGAATTGAACAAACTACAACATGAGCGTTTTGCTGGATTGCCCATGCGTAGATAGATGATCGATCACCCTGTAGATTTGCTGTTCCACGTTGATATGAGGCTCCCATGCCCCGTCAGTGTAGATGTAAATACTGTTAGGCTTCACCTTCTTGCCATCAACAAGGACCTTATCCAGGATATGGCCGAGGCAGGCTCCCATGTCGCATTCCCTCTCTACTGTCTTGATTTAGCCGATTTAGTTTTCGACCTGCAAGCCCTTTACGCATATTCGTGGCGTCTTTACGGTTTCGAACGCACAATAAACTTCCATTCCGTTATCGTCAGCTGTTTTAGCCACATAACTGATCACTCTGGTCGCCTTCTTGACCCGTTCCATGTGCGGTTTCATAGAGATGTGGTCGTCTACAAGCATGATCTACAAGTGGCCAGCATCAACCCTGATCCCGTCCGTGATGAGCACTGGTAATTCGACGTGCGCCTTCCATCCTCGACAGACTCAATATAGCTGTTGACTTATCCAGTCGGGGTATCAATGAAGAGAACTTGAAAGGCGACCGATCAGGCTTTTCAACTAGGGGATAGATTTGGTCGATGGTTACGATCTCTTCTGATGGTATTTGTGATTGAGTTGCGTCACTGGCTGGTCAAATTTCATTACCAGTCAGTGGCCCCCAGGTTGAAACGGAAGTCAGTGGAAGGTCATTGTTTTGTAAAGAACCGCTCTCTACTTCTTTGAGCTTCCTGTCTACCGGAGCTTTGATTGGTATTGTCGACATCCGTTCTCTATGATCTATGAGTATAAACTCAAGTATTACGTTGCCTATATGGGGGATATGTCGTTCCTCTGTCATTTATCGGCCAAAGACCCGTTTGTGGGCTTCGTTGACGGCTTCTGACCGGTTGAGTATGTTATGGAAGTATGCATCTATTCCGCGCTCCTTGAGGTGGGATTGACATGTGATTTTAGCTTGTATTCTTAGCCTATATCTCTCCTGACTAGTCTTGCCACAGACTTACTAGACGAGTACGTCAGTGAAAACAGAACACAGTGCCTAGATATCTACGCTAGGTGGGATATCTGTTTTGCCTGAGAGCTGTACCCCGAAGTTTGCATGACTCCCCGTCGCAACTACACTATTACATCTGTTAAATTGAAGCAATTCTAATATTAATGGACAAAAAGACTTACTATATATTCTATTCCCCTTATTAACCGTTGCCATCGTGCCACTCGAAGATGAGACTGGCCCAATTTCATTCAATCCAAAGCCTGTACGATCGGACCTGACGTCGAAAGGGGGGTCACTGCCATTTCCACGGAAAATCAACATGTTGGCAGGCTGAATATCTTGATCAACCTTATAAGCATGTTTACTTAACCACATCCCGATAGACCTACCCGGCAAGGAACCAATCGAACACTCCGCCAGGACTGTGGAGGTCGTGCAGCACATGAAGACCATAACGTAGTTGTAGCAGTCGAGTCCACAGGAGGCGTATATTTTCAGGTATAACAGGTATATCAGTGGTCCGAAGAAAGTCTTGGAGCGAGCCGCCAGCCGCACACTGGAGAACGATCAGATACTTATGTTTCCCTTGGAAGGAGAATGAACCAAAGTCCTTGGGGGTGTACTGACTTGGTTTCGTACGAACCCTCAGATGAACCTTGGTCTCGGCCTTGAAAAGCTCTTCGGCACCAGACCCTTCAAGGATTTTGAAGACAACAGGCTGGTTCCGTACTCGGACTCAGCATTCAAATTCAGAGACACACTTCTAGGGGTATGCATGCCTCTGAAATTACCCTCTTGGCCTCCGGGTGCGCCTGGACCTCTCTCCATAAATTAATTCAGATCTCGACATTCCACAATAAAGCTAACTCATCCTCTCAGGGTAACGAGAAGAAGCCAAGTTGCGCTTAATTGCGGCTGAAATAGCAGTAAGAATGTAGACAACGACTTTCATTAAAGCCCTGGTTCAGCCTTGGTGTCTTGGACTGAACAGATAAGGCTATGACATTCCTACACTTTTTATAATGTCTCAAACTAACGTTCGATCTGTCAGCTTTAATTGCGTGATTTTAAGAATAGTCACCTTTTTCCGGGCAATGTATTGGTGCAACGTGCTAGCAGTCTCACTAAGATGCGCCTCTAATCTCCCAACATTTCATCTCTGAGATTACAATCAAACGGGCGTTAGCAAAAGATTACATTAAAGACCTCCCTTGGCAGTCAACATACACACAACCTCGCGCCATTTCAACATATTTCTATGCTTTCTGAGCATTGGAACCACGAGTCGTCATGAAGATGCGGTTGAAGGCCCTGTACTTTTGGCCTCTTCTCTCTCACTTTTGTCTGGGAATCAACATCGCTACCAGTAACAATGCAAACACCTTAGCGAACGCGTTGTTCAACGGGGCAGGTATTACAGTTCTTGGAGGCCCTGCCTACTCTGGAGCTTCAACTGCTTCAGGGACCTTCAGCAATGGTCCGTTCGGTATTGGAACTGGTACTATCTTTACAACTGGTGACGCAGTTGGTGCTTTGCCAGGAGGAGATAACCAGGTTAATAATGGAGGTGCTGGATCGCCCTATTGTGGTAGCACCGCTTCTACCAGCAATGCTGCTGTTATGGCAGCGAACATCGATCTCGCTGTTGGCTACGATGGTATCACAATTGAGTTGATTCTAGCCTCTGAACAACCCCAGTATATATACCTTGCCAAAACAAAGGACCATTCATATATCTAACAATGTTTAGAGCCGGCACTTCTGATCCCATCGGCATCTACCTAGACAACACACTGTACGCGATAGATAACAACGGTAATCGAATCAACGCCGGGTCGGAATACTTGCAGCAGCCGGACGCTATCGTACCTCCAGACAGTGATACCTCATACTCTCAGTCCTCTCCACCTCTGGTGTTTACTATTTTTACCACTCCGGGTACTCATACTATGGTGTTTGCAATTTGCAACTACATGAACAGGCCATACAACTCTGCACTCATGATCAATGCCAGAGGCTGCGTGGGTGATGAGTGTTTTAATGAACTTGATATCGACTATGTTACCACCACAACCACAGTTGCAGCAAATGTGGCGACGAGCACTACATCTACCATCAAGGCTTCACAAACTACTTCAGGTACATTTATTGCTACTGTACAAGCAGCACCGGATACCACTACTACTGAGGAGCCAACAACTACAGATACTACTGATACAACCACAACCGCAGTAGAAGAGCCAACAACAACCACTACCACCGAGGCAGATATCATAACCACTACTACTCAATTAACTACTGAGCCGACAATTACAACTACAACAGCAGAAGGGATGATGACTACCACTACAGTTGAAGGGACAACAACCACTGATCCGACAGAAAGCACCACAGCTACGACGAGCAATGAGAAAACGACAACAACGACAGCAGTTGAGCAGTCAAAAACCACTACTACAACTGATAACACCGAAACAGAAACAACGTCTGCCAGTATCGTTTTGACAACTGGAGAGTCAACGACCATTGTGGGTGTAACCGAATCAACAACTATCATCACCACCCAAACAGAGCAAACAACAACTTCCGTTACCTCCGCAACACAATTCATAGAGTCTACAACAGACGTCGCCACTCTAGATCTTTCTACAGAGTCATCGTTCACAAGCAGCGGACAGTCAACTTTGTCATTTTCATCCACCGAGCAAGTCAGTGTGATTATGTCTATCAGATTTATCAAATAGTAGCTAACAACGTAGAAGACTGCGATAGGTCCCGCCACCGGCACAACAACAACTGCGATCTTAATCGAGTCCACGACTTCGGCCATTCCAATCCCATCGACAGGAACAACACAGATTCCGACTTCTACCGCAACGAGTCCAGCAACAAATAAGAGAATGATAGATGGGTATGCCTTTCTCGGCTGTTTGGGATCTTCTGAGAATTACCCATCGTTCGAAGAGGTAGCCACAGATTCGAAGATGACTACTGAACTCTGTGTTTCGCTTGCTAATGGTGCACGATACATCGGCATCAATCGAGAGTATGCTCTTTGATCAATTTTATCGATACTACAGGCTAATGAGTAGCATAGGACTTGCTACCAAGCTACTTCTTTGAGAGGAACAGATCGCGTGGCTACTGGGCAGTGCGATATTCGGTGTCCAGGAGATGATTCTCTGTACTGTGGCGGTATTGTTGACGCGTTCGGACGTCGACGGGATATCTCATCCAATCTACTACTAACGCTATATGGCTTGCTAGATGTTACAACTAGTCTCTCAGGTTAGTAGGATGGAAGCCGGACGTCGGGACTCCAGGCTAACTTGTGAACAGTGGAGCCCAGCTTAACAAGCACAGATGTTGGTGACATTTCTTCTGTCGAGATTACGTCACTTGAGCCAACCATTGGCGTTTCATCGGGGACTGAAGCAACAATTAGTGCTACTACAGAGACATCCATTCTACCACAACCAATCGAGACATCTCAAGATATTGTCTTCAGTACGGCGGGTCCATTCCCCACATTTCACTTCACCAAGGGTTATAACTATACTGTTACGAAAACTGCCCCAGCAAGTACGGTTACTACAGTCACTTATATCATTGTCAACCCTACCAACCCAGGAATCGTTATCACAACACAAGTCGCTGTCACTTTGGGATATACCCCTTGCAACTGTGCGAGCCAGGTGTACCCAACAGTTCCAATGACTACCGTGATCCAGCCATGTAACGCATGTGGTCCCAATGGCGAGCACAGCATTGCACTGACAATGCCTACTGCGGCATGTAGAGGGGAATTCCACGAGCCTGTCGACCCTCACACACGGCCTTATTCGCCTCACAAGATTGAGGATCACAGGATTGAGGGTCACAAGGAATATCCCAACGCTCGCCCATACCTAAAGGCCGAGCCGACAGTAGTGCAAAACGCGAAGCCTTCGCTCATGAATGGATATGAGGGCAATAAATGGCATTCGCCTTACGAAGGATCTTCTGAACACCCATATCTTCCCGCAGACCCTACCTCAGCGTCGAGTAACAGGTATCAAGCCCACCCAACAAATCCGGCTTACCCCGAAGATAAAAACGGGCTCGAAGTTCCAAAAACGTGGAAGACGGAAGCTACTGTTGTTATTCCCACAAGCCAGAAACAGGGACAGGAGACCTCCAAGGCTTTCAACCCGGAAGGTCCAGGGTATGGTTCAGACTCGCCAGTGGTTGTTGCTGGGGCCGGCAAGTTTAGCACGGAGCGCTGGATAACGTTCTTTATTATTATTCCCTTTATTTTGCTCTTCTTTTGAGCTGTCCAAAGTTAATTGCCTGTTAAGAAGACTTACTCTCCTTACTCTTTAGCTCATAAGCTTTGTTTCCTATCTTTTCCTTCCCTTATACTTTCCTTATACTTTCCTTATACCTATAGTTATTACCTTTCCTATACTATATATAGTCTTTAGAAAAGCAACTGGGCAGATAGCTTGAATAGTCAATACCACCCTGATCCAACTTCAAGGACTTGCGGCTTCCACGACAGAGCCCTCCTCATCCTCATTAGTTTTAGCTGCTTGCCGGTAGCCTGTATCTGTATAGTACGGCGTCGCAACGCGGATCGTATCGGGAGATATCTGCTCGCTAATCGGCGAAGTGGGTGTATACGGTTGCATGGGTATATTCGGTCTCGGGACAATTACCTTTGCCAAGGCCATCGACTCGTCAATCGCCAGGGGAGGTCCATTAGGAAGACATAGTCTCCGGCGCCGTGATTTAGTGGTGCGCGAAGACGGCATACTTGTTGTTGCGGTCATGTGGCACGTTGTGGCTTCTCGGTCAACGACAGGTGCGGAAATATAATAGGCTACGTGGGCCGACTGCAGCGGCTGAAGGGAATCGGGTTTCAACCAAGCCAGCTGCATAGCCGAGCTGTGTTGTTTGACATTAATGAGGCTCTGTTATACCAAAACAACTTTGGTATTGGGGTGTTTTGTTGTAGCTTGGATCGAACTTGTTTTAATTCCTTGTAAGTGGTTACAGTTGTAGAAATCACGCTTATGATGATATTTGGTGTATATTTAATGTATTGCACCTCCATCCCCATCTCCAATGCAGTAAGAATTGACTTTCGGGTAGGCGCGCTGAGCCTGATTTTGTACTTGTAAGATATATCGAATCAGGCTGTGGAACTCGGCTTGAGGTACCCTATAGTGACACCTTGAGAGGTAATATAGTAGAACATACTCTGAAGAGCATAGCAACTAGAAACATATATAATTCATAACATTTTAGAAGAAACAGCAAGAAGAAGTAACCAGACAAGTAGTTATATTGATTTAACAATCTGGCTTCCCAATGTCTATGCCGAACCGCCCTCCACGCTGATTTACCTCAATTTCACTTTCATGGGGTCCATCATCTTGACTTGCACTACTGCTGTCGCAAGTCACCGAGCTGTCATTGTTCACTTGTTTTTGCCACCAGCCCAGACTGAACACCCAACCTTCTAGTGCGTCTGACAATTGCGAATCGCTACGATATTCTGCACCCGAGGGTAGTACCCGTGCATTGGGATCGCACAGGTTAGAGCCTGCCAATAAAGCCATGCTACTGCCAATGCTGCATGGGTCTCTCGGGAGAGTGCCACGAATTCTCACGAGCGTGAATCCGATAAAGCTAAATGCAGACATTGTAGCCAGGAGTATCTGAAGAACGAGTTTCGAAGTGGGGTCGACAACGAGGTGGGTTACCGTGGCAGAATATGATCCAGTTATCAGGGTCCGGGGGTCTGTCGAGCTGCTGTCTGAAGCACTTAATATATCACTAGAGCTGTCGGCACTCGCTCTGAGATTGTGATTGATGACATGCCTCATGAGCTCACAGTAATCCGCCGTCACAGCCTTGATCAGAGTCTTGACATTGCCAGGCCCCAGAAGATCCTCTCTCCGATGTCCTCCTCGGCGACGAATGAGTTGATTGAAGAAGGTATCGTATTGGTAGTGTGTGTCATCTTTCTCGACATAAGGAAGACTTGAGGCTATAAAGCTCTTGAGATTGTATCCAAATGTATGCGGGCCTTCGGTACCATTCCTGATAGCGCGTGGTTTTCCAAGTTGCTGTAGGGTACTGATTTGTCCCAGTGAGGGGTCTCCATCATATGCAATTCTGACAGGAACTTCGCTTATGCCCTGAGTGCAAACGAGACCGGTGAGATTCCGTCCCATGAGCGAAGTGCTGTTAACGGTGCCGAAAAATAGTCCAACGGACGGGCAATCTAAATCGATCTGACCAGCGGTGGAATTGACAAGGTTGACGTATTCACCTACCCAGATTGGGGTATAGATTTTGTAGCTCACATTGAGTCGCAAATCAGCGGAGCCTTGATAGGAGGCAACTGAACATCTGTCGTCAAAATTTGGAGGGTCAAGTGCTACCATGGTCCCGGCCTCTGGCACACGCTGGCCCATTTTACCCCTCTCTACAGAATGCTCCCAGAGAGGAGTAGAAATTGCAGACTGTGGTAGTAAAGAACAGTTCAAAGTAGGCCGAAGTGCTATGACATTAAAAGAATAAGAGGCATTCCGATGTGAAGTCTGTGCAAAATCATTGCCAAAAGAGATTCCGGGAACAACAAGATCTTCCCAAATCGTAGGTGGTGTAACAGCCCCGCGGTTTCGGATCAGATTTAGTTCAAGAGTCGCGCCGGAGTCTTGAGAGTAGTTGTTGAACCAACCCAGATTCCAATTGGTGACATAAGCGGTCGATGACCGGTTGGTCACCTGAGTCTCGGTAGCAATCCACAGGCCAGACGTAACGATTGTGAGAAACGCAGCGATAAGAGTAGCAACATTAGATGAGGAAACGCCAAGCTGTCCATTGCGCATGGACTTCCAAAGAACAAGAAGAGGATTCATAGATAAAGGATGGAATAGAATGCTCCTCGTGGCTGGTGAACTCCCAGACCTGAGGTTAGAGTATGGGGCGAAGGTGATGATGGTGAAGTCAAGATTGTTTATCATGGTCGCCACACTGAAAGCCACCAAGGTCGAGACAAGACGGATCACATAGGATAAGAAGGCAGAGTCTGTGGTCCCCACTACCAATAGGTGATTCTTTTTTCTCAAGATGCGATGTAGCAACTCCAACACACAAATGCAAACGAAAGGTGCTACAAACGTCGCTAGTACGACAGGAATACGCACTGCCAACGGAACCCATGGTCGATCCTTCTTCCGTGTCTTAGTCCGAGATTCATCCAAATTGGAGTTATGGGGAGCGATTGCTGCAGTTATCCGAAGCCGACCGTCTTGGTCTGTCAGGGTAGAGAACCTAAAACCTCGCAGCCTCTCTGTAAGGCTGGCACTAGAGAGATACCCAGTGCCATTCATGGTGCTTTTTACTGAAGGGCTATTGGCAAGGATAGCTGCATGACCAGTTATGGAGCCTGACATGGCAGGTATCCACTTGGAGGACCTATCTAGCCACAGTAACATTAAACATATAATGGCGAGAAGGAAGAACATTGCTAGCATTGTCCAGACAGCCAGTGGTCTCATATGTAGTCGATTGTCAATTCGGAAACCTTGAGTACTGCTTGTTTGACGTTGCGAAACCAGGATGGATTGTCGAGCCATGTCTTTTGCGATACCATCAAGAACGGATATGCTGGTATTCCAAAGCGTTGATAACTCGTAGAATACACCCAGGTCTTTTGGATATCCCAATTTCGCATACATCAACTGGAACAACACTGCCTCAGCTCCCGGCGGGGGGGTTGAAGCGCTATAACCTCTTATGGTAGGAACCTTGTCGCTGGTAACCAGAACATCAGCTGGACTATCCATGTTGGTCCATAGCATTTCTGCAAAAGCAAGATCGGATAGATTTGCCAGCTTTCTAGCTTTTGTTGGAGCTCGCGGAAACGAAACTGATTTTGCTTGGACATCAAAAGCGGCATCCCGCGTTTCAATGGCATATTTGATCTGACAGATAATGGAGTTTGATTTTTCCATTTTGATGCTCGTAACGGAGAATGATGGTATGTTCTTGTAAAATGCAGGTTTAAATTTGGCTGTCGAGATAGCATAACGTATGTCGAAAGGCTCATTGTTGGCGAGCCATGATGTTGCATCTTCATGTAAATCGGCAAATGGAAAGAAGGAACTTTCATCGAAGCCGGAACAATTAAGCCGATGTACCGTGTAAGACTGGGGCCCTGTCACGCATTCTCTGTAAGTGACGTCTTTTGGTAATGGTGGATCACCATATCTGGGACCTGCACATATGTTCACCATCCCTGCGCTGGCGTTGCATGACTTTGACGTGAACCTGAAGTTTCTGATGCTAATGTCATCCTTCCATGGACTGAAACCTGGTGCTGTGAGGTTTGTTACTTCGAGCTTTGCCTCTTCGCAAATTATCTTCGGAACGAAAACTTCCACTGGGGCCTCCAGCGTGGTCACGTCATAATTGCTTGGATTGAGAACAAATCGCTGAGAAGCTGCATCGTTGATTGGCTTCCAGTCACGTTCTGTGCTGGTGACATTGTTCAGGCGGCCAAGATAAGTCCAGACAGGATCAGCAGATCCCATGTTATACGCTGGCTGAAAATTCCAGGCTTGAAGCGCAGGGGGTGCCAGGGGATCATACATCTTCCACAGCTCAGACGCGCTAAAGCTATCCTGGTACGTTATATCAAACGTTCCAGCAATCGTCGTCTTATTCATGATGAATAGTGTAGTTGAAATCAAGATTATAAGTTTGAGAATAACGAACGATGCGATCGTTGATACCACGCGAAAGTGACGATTTGTAGCAGCTCCAAAGGCACTTACTGCTTGGAAAGGGGTGATGTAGTCGAGGAGGACCGATCGGGTAGCATCTGCATCCCCGACCTGGAGTTCATGCCAAGGTTGACTAGCTCTGGTATGATAATCAACTCGTCTCCATAGGCTGAGGATAAGAATCAAAATCGCCGTTGGACCATACGTCCAGGAGTAAGGGGTTGTAGAGATCATGAGTGGAAGTCCATTTCGAGACGTGATAACTCGATCCAAAACAAGAATGGAAATGCCACATGTTATGAAGATACAGGCGAAGAGTATAAGTGTAGTTCGTCTGAGCCAGAATGGCCGTTGAAAGTCTCTGACAACTGATTCGGGTTGCGTTGGAGCTTGCTCTTCATTCTCATCTTGGTTCTGCACCATTAAGAGTACAGCCTCGGGAGCTTTGGCCATCATCGTGGTCCGTAGTAGAGACGTTCGAATTCAAAACCCGAGGGAATGGAAGGAATAGATCCAAGGACAAAGATAATGCAAACCAACGGTTGTGATGGTCGACACAGAGATGGATCCCCCGACGTACGCTCCTACCAGGCAAGGTCGACTGCTGTCTCGCCCTCCCGTAGTTATTTGATAGTGTAATCTCTGTCTTGATGCGCCGCCAATCCTTATCTCGAAGGGGTCCACGACGTCTTGTGGAACATGTCCGTGTTTGGAGAAATAATAGAGAACAAGAACGTGCTTTCCACGCTAACAAAAAAACTGGGCAATCAGCCCAATTAGTATGCCTTGTACCACCGGCCTTAGTTACTGCCAGTATGTCATCCAATGACTTTGACTCGCCCGTTTGAGACATACATGTTCAGCCGCTCTTCTTGTTCATTTTCCATTGGCTCCTACATGGATCTGATGTTGGGGGCCAAGTCTTATCTCCAGGTCTTTGTCGTTCCCCGTCATCACTAGCGAATGATTTCAGTGTCCCTCCACCCCCCCCTCTGCATAACGCTAACAAACATGCTTACTTGTACCTCTTACTAACAATGTCATCATTTCATTCGTCGCTTACTGTAAGTTAAAGGCTGACAGCTTGATTCCCAGTCTGTCACTTTCATAACTATACCGCTTTTAATAGTAGACATTTTTAGTCGGCAGTACGGAGTTGAAACTACAAGCAACCTGAGCCTCATTCAGTCCTGGATTGATGTACCTACTTAGGCTGTGCAACTTAGACTTATATACAAACATGGCCAGCTGCATGTTTGGAGAAAGTGACGTCAGCCGATATCGAGAAAATGTTGATCGGCGTTCAGAAGTACAAAGAACTAATGTAACTTCTGGTGATTATGTATTGACTCTTAAAGTTAGCTTAGCTCAGTCTTTTGGAAGTCACCTCTCTTGACGGGTACAGGTTTTTAAAGACAGCCCTTTGGTTACCTGCTTTCTGAAGATCCTCTGCTTTGACATGCACTAACTGTTAAATTAAAGTTTCTAATATGTCTCGTGACACAGGAATCAGCATAAAGGTACTTTACGACAAGTCCGTCTTGACGTAAGGTAATCTGTACCTATTGTGTTTGAGTAAAGAAGATAACGGAAGAAAACACCACGAACGTTAACGTCAAGACTGACATTTTGAAGAATAGTCTCTTGAGGGAGTTTAGAGAGATTTCTAATTTATATACCCTTGATAAAGTTGGTCTTAAGTCTATTAGATACTAAGACTGCTTGTGACGTTAGAAAATAAAGACTTTATTAAGCGGCAGTATTTTTAGAGAGGTTAGAGAAGTAGAATAGACTTATATTCCTTACGCTAAGAAAATCCATATATTTATCTCTAGATTATATCGAACCTTTTACCTGATCCACCTTTATTATATAGCTAATGTTATGTTAGAGTAGAGAAAGTAGTTCTGTCCCAGTGAGCTCAAGGACCGTTTTTCTGCAGCACATCTAGTCAACCGATCAGCCATCTTTGCTCCCTTACAAATAGTTTACTCAGGTAAAACATTCTTAAAGCTAAGATAGCTTCCTGTTCGCTTACAATACACTGCAGATACTACAGAGTTCCGCGTGCTAAAAATAGTCAGGTGTGAGCTTCCGGACGAAGGCGATGATCTCTTGCATGGAATGCATGGAAGGGTAGAAATGATCAAGCTAGCGCTACGGTCTCGCTAGTGAACCTTTTTTATTTGGGGTTTGCTTGTGTCACATCTGGTGATTGTTTTTAGAGACGCATATATCTTGGGGTTCAGGTTGTTTCTAACGCCCAGACAACGTATTTACAGCACTTGAGATGGGTGGATCAAGTGACGAGAAGATGCGTAGGAGACATCTATTACTCGGTCTCCAACGACGCTTTGAGATGGCACTACATGAGCGCTATGCAGCCAAATGAGGGCGTGCTATTTAAGAGTTGGGACACCAGTCCTGATGCTGCTGCTAAAGGTAGGGTCTCTATAACTTCCACATGAAAGCAATACTGATTCATAAGTCTGTCTGCATTCATCCTCTGCGCTTCCATCTCATCTTGTGCCTGAGGATCACAAACCTCGTTACAGCATTGAGGTCCGTGCTCTTGTATTATCGTAGCTAGCAATAATGGCAATGTAGTGGATACCCATTGGGCCACTTATGAACTAAAACAATCAAGCCTAGAAACAAATTCATGTTAGCTTCATTTACGATTTACCCCGCCCGTTACAATCTTCACGTTTAAGAAACCTCGGCACATTCACCGCCCTACTTAGATCTACCACGCTCTTGACTTTCAGTCGCCCATACGGTCAGCATTAATTCCAATTGCCAACCCCAACCCACAAGCAGTCGTGTCAAAATGAGTATCGTTCACGGCAAATGCAGCCATAGATTCCAGAGCGTCCGTTCCCTCCTTGAAAAGTATATCGAGTCTGAGGAGGAGCTAGGCGCTTCGATCACTATCAACATTGACGGCGAAGATGTCGTCGACATGTGGGCCGGTCACGTAGACCAAGATCGAACGAAACCATGGGATGAAAACACTATCGTCAACGTCTTCTCATGCACAAAGACGATCACTAGTCTCGCGGTCCTCATCCTCATTGACCGAGGGCTGATCGACGTCAATGAGCGAGTCTCCCACTACTGGCCCGAATTTGAACAGAACGGGAAGCAAGATGTTCTTGTCAAACACCTACTATCCCACGCATCAGGTGTATCAGGTTGGGAAGAGCCTCTAACAACCGAAGACCTTTATGATACGGAGAAAAGCACCGCGATGCTGGCGCACCAAGCCCCCTGGTGGACGCCAGGAACAGCGTCTGGTTACCATGCTTTAGCGTCTGGCCATCTCCTGGGAGAACTTATTCGACGTGTCTCTGGAAAGTCGCTGCGTGAATTTGTCGCCGATGAGATTGCAGGCCCCTTGAACGCCGACTTTCAAATCGGTGCTTCAGAAAAGACCTGGGATCGCGTCACCCCGATTGTGCCTCCAGGCTTTTCAGGCATTACGCCTGAGTTTGAGGCTGGATCTGTACAAGCAAAGACATTGCTGAACCCGCCTCTGGATCCTAACTCGGTGAACACAGAAGGCTGGAAAAATGCAGACCTGGGTTCTGTGAATGGGCATACCAACTCCCGCGCGCTTACCCGCATTCTCTCTGCGATTACTTTGGGAGGATTAACTGCAGGCAAGCATGTGTTAAAGAAGGAGACAGTTGAGTTGATATTCGAGGAACAGCAATCTGGGGAGGACTTAGTTCTAAAGATGCCGATCAGATTTGGCACTGGGTTCGGACTGAGTCCATGCCCTGCACTTGCCTGGATCCCAGAAGGCAAGATTTGCTTTTGGGGCGGCTGGGGTGGTTCCTTCGTTGTGATGGATCTTGACAGACGAATGACTATCTCTTACACTATGAACAAGATGGGCAGTGGTCTTGTGAGCAGCGATAGGGCTGAGGCATATGGCAAAGCTACCTACCTTGCTCTAAGCGAGTAGTGTATCGAGGAAGCTTGTACCCAAATAAACTCTTTTAAACCTGAATTTATACCCTGATATCTCGCATCGGATCAAGAACACTCAACTTATGAGGCCACTGCAGATCAATAAGATCACCCTCATATCCTCCACACTGTTCCAAGTTTTCTAGAGCTAGGTTATACTCTAATAGAGCCTCATAGATGCATTTTATGTCTTGATAATCATCCAACAGATCTTTGATCTCGTGGATTTCACGCCTAACATAAGCCGCCTTCTCGACCGCATCCATAGTTGCTGCCACAGTTTGTTGATCGCTATCACCGGTGATTTGCGAGATCAAGAAGCGATGATAGTACCACAAGCTCTGGTCTTCAGGTACAACATCTAGCCCCTTTCGCACGAAACTCAGCTCTTCCTCAAGGATCGTCGCTCTCATTTTAGCGCCCGCGCCTCGTTGTTGAAGTAATCTTGGGATAAGCTGACTTCTCTCGTGCCACGCAGAGAAGTCGGATATGTTGCTCCCTATCATCTTGGTTGTGTAGTTAAATTCTTCCTCCTCCATACTGTTCCCTTGTAGCTTGCTATTCTCAAGCTTAGCTACCACAAATCTACGATAGCCCCAAGCATGGAAGTTGCGCTGATCCTTACTAAGCATGAGGGACGTCAGACGAAGCTCTTCCTCCCATATACCACGTGCAACTGGTATGGAAAGTCGAAGTATAGCTTATGATAAGATCCATTGTCGGTAATTCCAAATCCAATAGCACTTTGGGGATCCCATCATCAGTGGTATTGCGAAAGAACGTTCATACTTTAGTGCATTGAGATCTGACTCTTGACCCAGTACAACCTGATCACAGGGTTCTTGTTGTTCTAGCCTTTCGGCCAGAACGCTTGATGTCAGACAACGCCGACGAACATTCCTTATTGTTTAATGCTCAGGGTTGAGATGGAGGAGCTCGGCAGTGGGTTGGAGGAGACCTAGACTATACGTTTCAACCGCGACAAGTGCGTTCATCTCGTTGTCAAGATCACGGTATCTCTTTATTTTTCCAAGGTCTCGTTGTCATTGCTCCTCGGTGCGTGTCCCCGTGCTGCGAGCTATACCATGCTACAAATAATTGATGGTTAGTAAAGCGAAAGCCGTAATAGGTGAAAGAAGGGTGAAAAGAGCCATGCGAGCTTACGTACACTTGCCATATTCAACCGAGCTTTTCTTCGGGCAGTCACAAAAGTATTACGATAAAGCGACAACTGCGTAAGATTCAAGTGCTTTGAAAGCAACACATGCTTCTAATAGAGCAAAATAATTCTCGTCGCGTGCTACTCTGCACAGCCGAGCAAGGGTACGCACTACTAGCACATGCCTGCCCACATGCGTACCCTGCAGCAGTCTAAAACCTGTCAATACTAGCTGTACCGAGCCACACCAGCTTTTACCGTTCAGGTACCTATATCAGAGGAAGCCCAATCTCACTGACCCGAATTCTCACAGAGATGTTACAACGCGCTCAAACTAACTTTTACAGGAATACTACAAGCTCAAGTCTGTACTTAGTGCCTACACTAAAACAGGTCCATGATTGAAACCACTCAAGAAGAGAGCCGGGTGACAATCCCAATATTTCATATCCCATGCATTCCTCCAGCTAATATTATTTTCACTACTGCGTGAGAACTACATTTAGTCTGCACTTGCTTTCTTGAATCTCTTAGTATGGCCGGAGGTATCACCAGTCCCGCTCTGCTTCCTTTTCTGCTTCTCGCCGTAGTCTTGATAATCACCAGAGCTATCACTGATTGCCCGAAGAAGCGGCCTTGCGATGTGCTCGCTGAATACTTGTAGTAATATGGAAGCTAAATGGTCCACGTACTGCTTTGGTGTTTTCTTATGAACCAGGATTGCCCCGATAACCTTTGACATAAATCTGCTATTAGCCTGTCGCATGCCTTCTGTTTTTGCCCAAGCATGAATACCGTCAATAAGCGCGTCAAACACGGTTGACACCACCCCATTGTTCGGCCACCACCGAACAAGACTTGAGAGACGCAGATTTGAGCCGTTAAAGTACATCTTAGCACCAAGATCTGCCCCGGCGGTAAGGAAGGCCTCCAGTGTAGATATGTACTCGTCTGGTCGTTTGATATAACCTGGCGAACAGAAAATGGTCATGAGGTACATGGCAAAGACTGTGAAATTGCAGCCAGACATCGTGCCATTTGGGTCGGCGCCGTATGAAAGGAAGAGTCTGTGGAATCTGCGATCTAGAGAATCACTGAGTACCTCCTCGCCGAGTCCGCTGAAGCTCCAAGGTGAAGCGATAAAGCACATGTGTACCCAGGGTGACATGGAAGCGTTCCCTGAGACTCGCGACACGCTATTGGTATCCTCGCCATGTTGTAGAAGTATACGAATGGTGTCGGGTTGAGGGACTTCTGCGGTCACAGCGACACTCAGCGGTGCTAGCTGTGATTTCGATAGATAGTCCGGGATATCTGTAAGCTTCTTGGCAACGTATGACGCGGCATTTGATCGTAAGACTTCCTCGCGGAAAACTAATTTCGGTTCACCTGCATCCAACCGAAATGACGCCTGCTTCGTTTGAAACATTTCTTCAAACGCACACTCCAGCTCATCAAGTAGCTCAGCCAGCTTTTCTGACTGTTCTTCTGATACCTGTGACGCATGGTCCAATGTGGTAGTCAAACGATCAATCACTGTACCGGAGTTATGACTTGGAGGGACCATTCGAAGTATTCCGTCATTAAAACGAGTCGACTTGATGTAGGCCACGTAAGCCTTGACGATGGATAAATAGACATCGAATTCCGGTCTTCGCTTTTCCTCCAGATATGATAGCATATCTCCGGTCCGTAAAAAGTCACGAACAGTCCGGTGTAGGAAATCGACCTTGTAGCTGTTTTCGTCGCACTCCAGCAGTCCATTAGCCCAAGTATTGATTCTCCTTCGAGTTTCTTCGTAGAGGTCCAGTTTCTCTCCTATACTCCGTTCCTTTACAAGACAGTGGATAGCGTAATCAATGTCTTCGTATTCCCTGTCAAGGAAGCCGTAGAGATCCAACCTGAGTGGTTCATGAGCATAAAGTGCTGTCTGAAACATACCAGCCATTTTCTCGTGATAACATGAATCAACTTGATCAAGCATATATTTGAACAGGTGCTTGAGACTGTTGGGGAGATTATCCAATCGCTGCCTCAGCTGTTGAGCCGTGTCGCCATTAGTTAGCCCATCTTGAAGTGATTTGGTGACTAAGAAGGCCCAGAGGAATACCCCCTCGGCTCGATCTGAAATTGTCTGTGGAATAGACTGCATGTGCGTGTCCCGAGATCGGTATGCTGCCCAACGCGGGTGGGATTCCAGTCGGCCAAGTGAAAATGTAAGTATGTCCTTGGCGGTCAGCTCATGTACCTTCAGCATGCGCTTTCTATCGACACCGAAGTTGTCGATAAAGACATTCCACGGGCGACTGGACACGCATAACTTGATATGAGGGGACGTTGAGAATTCCTTCAAGATATCGCAGAGATCAAGATGGTCGTCGTTGTACTCATCAAGTCCATCAATAAAGAAGCAAAATTTTGTTTCTAGATCTCCCAGGGAAGCCAGCCTTCGAAGACCTTGAGAAAGTTCCATATGTGACCATTTACTCGTCCCATCTCGTCCCGCGGCGACTTTTGATGACTGATTCTTTGCCAAGTTCCATCGGTCTGGGCAAACAATGGGCATATACTTGGGACATTGTCTGAAGATTTCGTAGAGGAGAGTTCGTAGGAGACCTGTCCGGGACTTCTGTATTAACGCCCCCGCAGCCCAAAAGTAATGGCTCGCAATCGCAATAGGCTTTTGGCTTGACCAATCCAAGAGAAGATTCTGGGTTTTGCAATGCGTAGCGATGAACTTCATCAACGTCGATTTGCCGGAACCAGCCTTTCCAGAAACCCAGAAGATGCCATTTTCGCTTTGCAGCCAGTGCGATAAGTCAGAATCGAACGCCCACTCATACGTTGCTGAATACGCGTCTGGAATAGCCTCGTACCGGCCCGGCCGAAACTCAAAGTCTAAGCTGGCAAGGATGGCTTGTTCCACCATCACGTCTCGTTCAACTTCGTGTATGTCCCGCAACTGATCGGCGTGGGCTTTGACTTGATCAGATAACATGAGTATATCAGACTTCTGCGCCCGGTTGTTTGATTGGTCCTCAACGGAGAATAGAACATGGTCATACTCGCTAGCCAAAGTCCTCGCTCTTTCCTGGGGAATATCTAGCTTCAGTTGCTCTACCCCCTGTAAGATTGTTTCCATTTTTGAGGTTTGATCCAGAAGCAGCCGCTGGTTCTCCCATTTCATATGATTCAAACTCTGCGAGATCTCAGTTACCTGATCCCTAGATTCACCGTGTGTTTAGCAAACGCTACAAGAGGTTTCGTTCGAACAGTTTATGGGATGTTGGGTATTTACCTCAAGATCTTTGTAACTTGAAGCGACATAACTTTTTGCGCACGCTCCAGTCGTAGTTCAATGGGTTTAATCTTGCTGATCTGGGTTTTAGTTTTGAGGCTGGCCTTGACGCTTTTCCACAATCGGTGTTTGTCACCCGGAACTTGCAGTTCTTGGAGTATATCGAGTAAGGCATTACAGTCATCGTGGCATTGAGCAGATAGTTTTGAGAGAGCGGCGACATTGCTCGCGGCGGTCGGATGCTGACCTGGCGAGACTGACTGATCCACTGCATGGAACTCCTGAAGGCTGCTATTGAAATCATGGAGGGTCTCATAGATAGTTTCCAACTTCAGGGTGTCAGGTGAGGCGCCGTCCTTCGATCGATATATTGTACCAGCGGTTGAGATTAATGAGCCCGCAAACTCAATGAACGTCGCGACAGCGGTTGCGACACTTAAAGCTGAAAATGGGTCCATTACGAGCGGGGTTGCTAGCGGCGTAAGCTTGCAGCCGTTCGATGTACCACTTGTAGGATTCCTTTGTTGATAGAGGTTGTGTTGCTGTACATGTAGCCAAGGAGACCGTTGGCAATCTGGACGATGGAAATGAGAAGTTTGGCCAGGTATTATTTAGATCGAATGCGGCCGTTTAGTAACATGAACCTTAATCCCGTTTAAGTCACGACTGAAACAGGGGAGTTTGAAAATTGACAACGCATACACAAATACGGATAGTGCTTACAACTCCGCCACCCACACTGCCTGACCTTTGGCTACACCCATGACATGTGCCCCACAACCAAGACACCTGCGCGTTTTTGAGTCCCACGTCCCCCCTATAGGACCTTTTGGTAATTGTTTTCGCAAGAGCCTGCCAATTCATCAGAGCGGGCTGTCTTTGCTTTCCCTAATACTTTACACATTACCCAAAGCGCTTACGCAATACCCCCAACATATATCACACCACTTCTGATAAATAAGTCAAACAGCGAAATTGTCCGCCAAATGTTATAGTAGGCCAGCCTTTGAGAAGGGACCAAAGCACTTTCCTACTTACCAAAAGTGTTCTTTGCATCAATAGCAATTACCAAATGCTCGGGCTGACCTCATTAATGATATGGAATGGAAGCTTGACACAGCATCAGCAATATTATGTATTATCTATGTTTCAAGGTCTCTTCGCAGTCTTGGCTCGAAGGTGTCTGTTTAACCTCCACTATATCCGAACTCCTACTTGCGCGACCATCTCGACTTCTGGCCTGTGAGCAGTAATGAATAGACACTCAGCACTAAGGACATATATAAACAGTTCAATCTAATAGACCGCAGTAACTCAGACCTTGGGCAATGTCTCGCAGAGACTGATATCGCGGACAGAGGGTGAGGGGTGCCACGACCGAGGGTAACCAAGCTTACCAAGGGGCAAAAGCTCGGCAAAGTTTACCATCCTGTCGTTGGACCCAATCCTCACTTCCAACACACCGAGGACACCACAAAAGCCCGTCAGGATCATACTTCTCCTTGATGTCACGAAGTTGTGCGTAATTCGGCCCCCAGAAAGACGACTGCCAGTCAGGTTCGATTGAATTTGCCTTGTTTCCAACAATTAGTAAAAGGCGTCAGGCAAGGCTATTAGGTGCTATCTTACCTCATTCAAGTAGGCTCCCTGGACGGGATCCAATTCTCTCATTAACATGAGCTTCCTGTATGTCACATCGTGAATAATATTCCTGACTTCGGTTTTGTTCGTTGAATCAGTCCAGCCTTGACCAGTGATCAGATGGACAGTGGTATTTCGCCAGGATGGATGCAAAGAATTGTTAACAGGCTTAGGGCTGATGGTGAGGGTGCCAGACATCGAGAGGTTAGGTAATCCATTCTAAGGGTTGGTTAGCGTGGTGAACGTGTCAAAGTGCTGTTCACATACGTACCGATGGGGCCTTCTTGGTAGGGCCAATCTTCTTGTATGCAGCTGCGAATTCATCTGTCCTTTCCGTAATAGTCTGTCGTGAGATCAATCGGGAAGCCCTGATGTCGTGTCCTGCAGACACTGACCCGATATCCGGTAGTATCTTGAGCAGTCCTTGCCAATTACTGACTGGAAGTGTAGTCAGAGACCAGATAACGGTACTGTTAGACGCCCTAAGCAGCTTCTTGAATGGCTCAAGAGTGTTTTCATAAGTTTCGTTGGAAACGCCAAAGCCCATGAATGATCCACTGAAAGTCAGTGCCTCAGACTTCGGCGGACCTGAAACTGTATAGTATCCATGGATACCCGCGTCTTGAATTGCAGGGAACAGCGCATGAGCATCTGCAATGAACTGGTAGAATTCCTCTTCAGAAGTTTCATTCTTGGCACTGATATCGTAGCCTCCGATCACTAATTCCGGGGTAGGATAGGCCTTAAGGGTCAGTTTTGTAATGACACCAAATGTGCCGCCGCCACCACCGCGAATGGCCCAATACAAATCTTGGTTTTGACACTCATTGGCCATCAAAACCTGACCGGATGGGGTGACAATCTCCGCCTCGAGAATGTTATCCGCTCCCTGGCCGTATGTGCCTGTTGCATAGCCATGACCACCTCCGGTAGCCCAGCCGACAACTCCAACATCCTATAGCAAAGGTCAGCCGTGTAATATCATTTTGCATAACTGGGGAGACTTACTCCGCTGGTACCTCCGACGGCCAAAGCATTCTGTGCTGCTAAAGCTTCGAACATTTCACCATCTTGAACTCCAGCACCCACGGTGGCTGCCATACGAGGGCTTGGGACGTCATCAGCGCTGGGACAGGTAATGTTAAAATCTTCCTGCAACTCGATGCTCTTCATGTTGTGAGTCCAGATTCTGTTAGAGACATTAGCATTAATTAGTGGCCGATCCAATTCCAGTTTTACTCACGACAGGCTACTGTTTCCCAAGTTCCTAGACTTTATCAGCAGATGTTGACAGATAAAACGCGATGTCGATATTGCTTTACCTTCCGTCACCAGCATGACCAGTGTTCTTGATCGCCAATCGTATGTTGTGTTCAGCAGCGAATCCCAATGCTGCTACGACATGATCGGTCGTAGTAGCGTTGACAACGTAAGTAGGAAGCACTCCGTTTGAGCAGCTCAGCTGACCAGCCTTGGGATCGCCGTAGATGCTGGTTCCATTCTCGTATACTGGAGTGCAGCCAGCATTGGCCCACTCTGTGTGGAGGCTGGCGGGATCGCTGGAGTGAAATTTCGACTCGGGCCATTCCTCAATAACCTTATCACAGGCTTTACGGTTGTAGCTCGGATGAGAGTTGTAGCAAACGGCACCTGGCGGAATGTATTTGACCAGACGTCCGCTAAGTGTAGAGTTCAGCGAGTCCCAAGTTGTTGTAGAGGGCCAGCAAGGATCGTTGGTTGTCTAATAGCTTGTTAGAGTGTCGATAGATACAAGTCACGTGACTTACGCATCGGCATTGTTCTCCTGCAAATCCAGACGTAACAAATGATCCTACGACGGTAAGAGAGGGGAGGAAGAAGTTCGATAAGAGGCGCATCTTGAGTTTCTATGGGCAGTGTGTAGAAAGATGCAAAGGATAATTTTCTGGAGCATTTCAGAGAAATCTCCTCCCATTATATACTAGCAGAAACCGATGGTTTGACGTCATGTTCCATGGTACAAGTACGTGGAAAAGTCAGTACGGACGTTCATCAAATACGAATATTCGTTATAAATGCGAAAATGATTATATTAGGTTAGCCTTGTCCCACAGCTGACATCGCCCCATCCATTGATTTTGGGGCTGTGTTCGGAACTTCCAATAAGGAACGTCGCGACGTGATATGGATACGGCATACGCGTATAAGCTTGTGGAGAGAGGCAGAGACACGCCGACCGAAGTTGGACTAGTTGTTGACGCGTAATAATCAAGCTGTTACTCCACAGTTAAGGGGAAGCTGATTTCAAGGCTGCACAATTTCCTGAGATGATTCGCCTACAGAAAACTGCCTCGGTAAACTTGGCAGGTCGCGATGGTAAAAACACTGATTTTTCAGGCTGCTTAACCGTAACGACACGTCGTGTGTGATGTTTATGCACGTAAATTTCTTGGTGCAGCGATTACTATGAATACTGTTCTAAGGATAGTTGAATTGTAATAGGTATCAGTTGTTTAAAATCTTTCTGGAAAAGTCCGTCTCATCCCGGGTACCCAAATTGGACTTGGGCAGATATTCCATAATAGCTTTATCCGATACAGCATCAAAAACAACACATCGATCCGAGATCTTCCATGCCCCCTCTCTTTTCTCGAATTGATCCACATATCGGACCAAGAATTTTATCCACTTATTATCACCATCAACAGTCGTCGCAGTGCAATATGTCTCAGCGTTTGCAGTTGAACCGTCACTTCCCAACTCGATCAAGGATTGGCCAATCTGATGATGCACGGCATGGGTCGTGTCATTGGCAGTCATCGCGTCGTAAAAGTCCTTTGCTGGCCCGTTGAATGTGCCGTGGTTGTCATTAGCCTCGGGGTGATATACGGACTGGACAAGATCACGGATTTTGCGATCTGCTCCGCGGGCAAATTGATAGATGACGGTGCGAATTTCTTCCTTATCGATGACTGCTTGGAGGGCTGGAGGGAGGCTGTTGCCAGGTGCTAGAATGGCCATTTCTGCGAATGAGTCTCAAAGACAGTTGGGAAGAAAGTACAAAGGAATGCTGTTGTGGTTGTTCGTTCTTCCCCTCATGGCTATAAATATTAGCGCTCCATTTTAACTGTGAAACTCCGCAAGTCCGCAACTTTATTTCTTCTGCAACCGTAGTTGCACCTAGAAACGGACAAAAGATGTCAAACCCACTGGAATTCTTGGCTTAGAAGTGAAGAGAAACGAATACCTTTAAGTCTAACGGATCCATAAGTTATAGTACTATAAATTCAGTATAACTGATTTTAGTAATTCAGAGGTACCTCTCCTCTTTGGGAGACATTGGAAGGTCCCGGGTAGGTCTGCTTATCTTATCTCCTTACCTTATCCTTTTCCAAACATTTACTTCCTTGTCTTTTCTGGTGCAAGGAGCTGATTAGCTAAGCTTGCCACATTTTTTATCACTGACTGTAAAAATATCTAATATTGTCAATGCGCTCTCAATAACATTAGCAAATTCAGCTGCTCATCTAACGCCTGGCAGCAAACGTTCAAGTGCGCGGTTCACTGAATTCAATCATGGCTCCCCAGCCCTGACACAGCGGCGAAGACCAAGATTAAGGCTGCCGATGGACAAGCAAGACACTTGCGCGCCGCAGCGAGATACGGAGTTTATAGCCTCCAATCCGCTTGCCATTGTTTAATGTTGATACTGAGGCTAGCGGACACCAGAGTGAAGCAGAGGGCCTGTACGGCTGCCCCATACACCGTCATTTTCTTCCTTTCCAATGATTGGATGTAGAGGGCTCCGACAAAGGTTGAGCACAGCAGGTTGACGGTGTTGCAGGCGCTGAGGAAGAGACAGGAATGAGGGTTTACGTGCGGTTGCCATATTGAAGCTGAACTTATCATTACATTGTAAAAATGATGATTAAATAAAGGGATAACTTTCAAAGTTTATCACATTAGTAAAGAACTTAGAAGGCTACAGTCATAAATAGATGGTGTACTGTATGTCACGGGATAGGAGCAACAGTAGCATTCTCTGCGATTGATAAAAGGCACGTACTACACCAGCGCACCCAACATCTTTTCCCTGTAATTTGAACCGATCCAACCCTTCATATCTGGTTATCGAACCTTATTAAAAGTCTCATTCTGCAGCTCCAACCTAGCTGACTTGCCATGTTGTTATAGCTAAGTACCAAAGCTACTCTATAGACGGGTTGGGCAGCTCGCGGCAGTGATTTTGTGCTTCTGGTTGAGTAAGCAAGTATACAAATCACGGTGAGACGTCCGTGACCGCGGCCAGCGCCCAGCTAACGTCCCCAACATCCTGTAGCAAAGGTAAACCGAGTAATGTTATTATGCACGAACTATAGCTTAGCATTGGAGAGGATAAACCCTTATATATTATAGCGTCGAAAAGAAATCAGCAGTCCATAATACAATTCAGCCTCCGTGTCAAATATTCAGTAGATCCAACTTCGTAACCACCTGGGTAGAATTAGTACAGAAAATATGTACGAAATGAATCTCCTTACCTTTTCAATATATCGAATACCTACCAAGATGCCGTCTGCATCTAGGAACTCAGATTCATCTCCGAAATCAACGTTATTCTCATCGAGACAAGTCAAGCATGTCTCCACGATTTCAGCGTATTTGTTTCCGGTTCGCCCTGGGAGTCTTGTTCGTGCTAGCTTCACGAGGCCTTGTTTTAGAGTTTCGGGTCCTAAACTCGTATTAGAGGGCAGATAGCTTGCTATCAAATCAGAGGCAATTGTTTCACCCGTCTCTGTATATATGACAAATGATTCCCATAGACCAATCTCCAGCAAGCACACTCCAAGGCTGTAAATATCGTGCTGCATGACATAAGCATCTTCAGGATTCGTGCCATACCTCCTCGGATGACAGTACAAAGTGTGCTCCCAATCTGAAGCTCCAATTCGACTTGTTAAGCCTCCGTCCCTTCTGAACTTTTGGAAGCCTACTAAATATGCTACCAGATCTTCGGTTCCGGTCTGTCGCAAGAGTAGTATCGACTCGGGACGGATGTTTTTATGCACAAAGTCAAGAATATGTACATAGCTGACTGCTTTGGCAAGTTCTCGGCCTATGCGAATAACGTCCGACAGAGAGTGTGGATGTTCGTGGCCCAAGAGTAATTCACGCAGGCTGCGGGGTGTTTGGAGATACCTTGGGATCTGAAAGACAAACGTGAAATTCAGTTGGTTCGTGCGCTGTTCCCCAGATTCTTGTTTTATAACTCCTTTACATTTCAAAAGTCCAAAGCCTGGACCTTCGTATGCGTGAAGTTTCTGGGCGAGGCTCTTCATGTCCTTCATGACCAGGGATCGACTAGTTTTAGACGCCTGAGGGCACACTAGTGAGTCGAGAACAAGACTCTCCGAACTTCTGGTCAAGAATCGCGACTCGCAATATGGGATTTCACAAGCAGTCGATGTGTTGACTCTATCTGGACGAAGGAACACCGCCTTTCCAGTGTCAGCCATAAAGAGTGGATTTCCGGTCAGTTTTCCTTGGGTTTCAGGCAACAATTGCCCGGTTGTGTCTACCTGAGTGCCTGTAACAGCGGCTTGTTCGGCAGTTTTCAGGATCAGTAGCCATGATATATCGAATGTTGATTGCCATTTTTCCAACTCGCCGATTGAATCATCGATTTTCCTTTTCCTGAAAACGTACAATGTTTTGCTCATTGTCATGGAGAGGCGAGAAGCATCTTTTCTGTCTTCGCCCTGAGAGTCAATAGGTTTCAAGAGCTGGGAGAAAGTTGATAATTCTTGGTAGATAGCCTGTAATTTGCCCAGCACTATGTCCAAGGTATGAAGATGTAACTCTTGATGTGATGCTTCCATAGCAGCGACTACCTGCTTGGTATGTTTCAACTGGTGGCTTATACGAACCCAGCAAGTTTCAACACGGATGATGCTCTCGGCAAGCTCATTGGGAGCATTTTTAATCGACTGGCATAAGACGATCAGTTTGTTACCCCACCTTTCGCAGTGACAGTTAGCTCCAGACATATTACAAGTAAATAATGAAGTTTAGGGACCTAGCGTACTTTAATCCAAGGTCAACAGCCGCCCAAATGGCGAGACCCAGTTCGGGACCAGACATGCTGCTCTCTGGGACGGTTTCGGTTGCAGATTGACGTATGCAGCTTGGTAGAAATGTTCGAGGCTAGGAAGGAATCATGTTTCAACAATAGACTACAACAAGATGTTTGGTCTTTTGTTGGTAGTTTTATTGCGCATGTAATATCTTGCGCACAAAGTCAAGAAAACAAGAAGATGTTATTTGCTGCACAAAGAAGTACATTAGGCAAATTACGGCTAATTTCCTGGCCCGCTTTAGGGGCTGTAACCCCCCTTCCTTTTGGTCAGGAAGCAGCCAACACGTTTGCTTAAGGCCAGCAGTTGGTCGTTGGATGATCCCTGCATGAGAACTTCGCAGACCATGCAATTCGTTTTGGGCTGCGCGATTTATTAACAATTCCGGGCCGCTTAACACATCAATACAGCATCTTCGTTCTGCCATATAATGGGAAAACTCCATTATCTCCAAGCCTGATAGCAACTACGCTCATCATACTGCCTGTTTCTGCGATGGACCAATTGCAACTCCCGGATCTTGTCAGGGATACAGAACTACGAACTCGATTTGAGTACCCTCACACTATACATGAGTTTCTCGAGGCCCCTCACTCTCTAGCACCTGTTCGAAAGGAAGTTTGGAAGAGAATTAAAACAATCGGTCGAGGTGGATTCTCATACGTTTGTCTCGAGGAATGCGTTGAGGGACGTGCAGAACATACCCCGCAAACACGCGCAGTCAAAGTGTTATCTTCAAAGCATGGCGCTGACATCTTATCGGATTCCCGTGAATTGGAGGCTGTGGCAAAGTTTTCTCAAAATAAAGTAGGTTGGCATCGGTGCTGTGGCTCTGTTATTGTTGGTCACTAATTAAGGATTTACATCATTAGTTCATGACCAACTTTGTGAAATCATTCGGCTGGTATCGGACGTCGGAGGAGCTTTTCATCTCTCTCGAGTATTTCCCTCTCGGGGACTTGCAGTCCTACACGGACGAGGTGGTGCGTCTTGCCGAGGTTGAAGTTCGAGAGATCACACAACAAATGCTCTTTGCACTTAGCATCATGCACAAAGAAGGATTTGCGCATCGAGATCTAAAACCTGCTGTAAGTTAAATATACATCAGACACCGCTGTATCATAATTTGATGAAGAACACAGAACATACTGATCAAAGCATGTCCTCCTTCTCCCTGGTGGATTAAACTTGGTGACTTTGGATTAAGTAAGAGGGCCAGTACCGCGCAGATGCCGAGTGTCGCAGGCGGAACGCCCGGTTTTATAGCACCGGATATACTGGAGATACTACAATATCGGGAGAGTGACAACAGAACTGCTCCACTATCTATTCCCCATGATCTGTGGGTAGCTGCCGATATGTGGAGTCTGGGCGAGGTTCTTGTTCGGATAGCATCAGGCAAGGCGACATTTCGATCCCATGATCACCTGATGGGCTTCTATTTGGGTACAAGGCCATTTCCAATTTCTCAATGGGCAGACTTAGGAATGAACCAAGATATGATTGGTTTTATCCAACAAGCCATGGCTGCCAAAGCCATCAACCGTATCACCTCCCATGCAGGCCTATCACATCCTTGGGTCAAAGCATCAGTAGATCTCCGGTCTACGTCATTGGCTTCAAATTTTCAACCTGCCTCTGTAAGGTAAGGTTCGCTATTGATGTCTTCGAGTCTCATCGACACTAACAATAATAAGTAGCCTTTCAAACCTTTCAGTCTCTGACGGGGATTATCGAAGCTGGACCACGACTGAGTTGATAACCAACAAGAAGTCAATGATGGTGAACTCAGCATCGAAGGTAACGGGTCCACCGCAGAATACAAGTGGCCAAGGGCCAGTCAAACGTAAGCCAATTTCGAGGCAGCTTATTATTGCTGACGGAAGTCCTTCCAATGCAGCACCTGAGGCTTTGGTTAAACCTTCCTCAGTTGTTGGAGTGGAGGCCGAACTCAGTCATATGAATAATGTCTCGACTCAGGGTTCCGCTGTTCTATCATCTCAGAATCCCGTATTGTCTGTGGATGAGCCTCCTAGGCCTGAAACTACTACAACTAACGGCATTGCCAACGTCACGGAAGTTGAGACTAATAGAAAAGATTCCCAACTAGAGGAGATTCTACTCCAAGATGGGCGCATTCAATTACCATCAAACCCCTTGAAAACAGTAAAGACCTTTGATAACAGGGTACACTGCGTCAAGCTTTTGTCTGATTCGAAAAGGTTGTTTGCTGTAACGGCAAAAGATATCGAATGCTTTGACGAATTCCATCAGCCTATCAAAACAGAACGGCTTGATAACTCTCGCAGCATTGTCAGCTTCGCTATAAGCCTAGATTCACGTTACGCCGCATTGGGGACGGACCACAGAGAGCTTGAGGTTGCTGACCTAAGGACTGGGGTTGCTTTCAGCATTATTTCAAACTTGCAATCTGAACCGTGCGACATTGTCTTCTCTCACAACACTGAGCTCATAGCTTGCGCCTTGAAAAACAAGTCACTTGTTCTTGTGGAACGTTCGACTGGCAAAGTCATCAAAAAGCTCAAGAGTTTCATGTCAGGTCATAAGGGAGCGGTGACTTGGGCTTCGTTTACTAGGGGCGCAGACATTCTTTCCATATGCGAGGGCGGGTTCCTTTGCGTCTGGCAAAAGGATAGGAATTATGAGCTTTGGGAAAGGGTTTCAGTTGGAAAGACCCGCGTTTATGCCTCTACCAAATATTCTGATATCATAGCACTTGGAGCGGGCGAGAATGTCGGGATTTGGCACACCCAGCCGAGAGTTACCAACAAATTCCTTCACAACATTTACGGAGACGGTGTCGTTGGAGGCTTAGACTTCTTGCCGTGCGGATCCCGCTTACTAGTCAGTCGTCAAGATGGCAAGTTCGAGTTATGGAGGCTTGGCGAGCCCCCTCACCTAATCGTCACACTATCTGGACAAAACTGGAGCCATACCCGGACCTTATGTGTTACGTCGCTAGCTCCCAACAAGTCCCATCTTGCCATTGGGAACCTAGATGGAACAGTTCGTATTCTTGACATCCGAAACGCCATTCGAGTTGACACCATCCGGATGCATGCTAGTCATGCTGTGTTCAGAAGCATTTCAGGCGATGGAACCAAAGCTGCTTCTATCTGTCCGAAATCCAGGTACGAAGAAAGCGCAACTCACAACCGAACTGTGATCTTATGGGATCTACAAAGGGCATCTGCCAAGCACATCCTGCAGGTCAAGGGCAACAGCGTACAGGATGCGACGTTCTCGCCCGATTCACAAAAGCTTGCGGTCATCTCGACAGATGGGACTATCACCACTTGCGATGTCGCTTCGGGGAAATTAATCAGCCGAATTGGTCGTCCATTCCATTCAGACTTTGAATTGGCCTGCGCAACAGTATCGTCCGACTTCCGATTTGCCGCGACTGTTGAGTATAACCAGATTCACTGGGGAATTCACATTTGGAATATCAAAGAAGGAACCACGAGATGCTTCCTAGGTTGGTATGAGATAGAAAAAAGATCGTACGCCGATGCAAAGGATAGATTGCGTTTTGCCCCCACTGCCCTTAGGTTTCTAGATGACACGACCAAGGTCATAGGGGGTAACGAACATGGAATCTATGTATGTGATATTCTCAAAGGAAGCATGCAGTATCATCCATCACATACATCAAAACAAGCTTACCAGGACCCCATGGGCAAGTTACTAAGGAAAAGTACCGCAAAAGAACTCAGGGACATATTTTCCCCACTTCTCTCCAAGGACGAAGAGGAGACAATTGTCGAAGAGCCCTACAGTTGGACTGACGATTTAGTTATTTCTCCAGACTCCAAGACCGCCGCTTATTTATCGGCTAATGGCAAGGCGTGGTTGTATGATCTCAAAGTCCGGCAAGAGCCCACAGTCTTTCAAGGCTGGTATGGCTCAGGCAGAGCGGCCATATCACCAGACTGGCACTTTCTCGCAACAACATCACATGAGAAGAAGGTCCTATTATGGAACATTTCTTCAAAGGATATTATTGAAATCCTCCAAACCACTGCATCTTCAGCTATGGCCATATTGTTCTCATCCGACGCAAGGGTTCTCTTTATCCTATCTGAGACGGAACTTCTTGTATATGACACAGGATCTCCGGAACCGCCCCGCATAATCCAAGGGTTCCCATCCCATGTACGCTCACTCTTAGTTTCGTCGGAGTTAGGGCGAGTAATAGTCGCTTCAGCAAGCGATGGAGTCCAGGTTTGGGACTACCGTAACGGTTCGATTATTGAAACTCTTCATGGCTATGATGCTATTTGGAGAAATCTCGCTATGAGAAGACGATGGAAACAGATTGGTGAGGCTGAAAACTAGGACCAACGAGTTTCATAGGTCAAGACCAGTCACCATCATCGACGATATTCTCCCCACGCTCAGCCACCTCCCGCATCTCTTTGACAGTCCAGATATTGAACATGTGACCAGTAGGGAAGTTTGTGTTTTCGAAAGGGCTATTGCCGAGGATGTGATTAGCGCATTTACCATACATCTCATAAACGTACTGCTCAGGGTCATGCTCAGAACTCCACAACCCGACCATGGGAAAGGTAGGGCGCGTCCCCTCCGCCGCCGGTTTGAAAGTGGTTTCGTGGTACTGTTGACGGTTCTTGAATCCCATTTTCTGTGCACAAGTGACCCTTTGAAACCTTGATACATCACGTATTAGCAAAGTCATGAGTGACAAATACTCCAACATACCTTAACTTGTTATGCACCTTTACAGCAAGAGCCAAGTTGTTCTTACCACCGAGCTGAAGACTTGTAGCCAGAGAGAAGGCATCTTCCATGGCCATGGTAGCCCCGCTGGCCGAAGTCGGAAGAAATGCATGTGCGGCATCGCCAATTTGTGCGACTCTGCCGTGCGGTGAGGTCCATGTCGGATAAGGATCGCGCCACAGGAGCTTATAATCGACTGCCCCCATCTCGGGAGTAGCCTTGATCAGTTCGACCAGCCACGGAATCCAGCCTTCGACGTATTGCAATGCCTCTTTAGGATCCACCGCGGGTGCACGATCCTTTCCATCAGGATCTTTATCCTTTGACACATAACAATTAGCGTAAATCTTATATTGAGGTGTTGTACGGCATACCTTGTGAGTGAGCATCCACGACACATTATCTCCAGTACACCCTGTGATGACATGTGCGCCTGGTCCCACGACACCTTTCGTCGAGGAACGATCCTTGAGAAAGTCCGCCAGAAGAGGATTTTGACGGATTCTCTCCACCGGGTAGGTTGCGCGCAACATGGCATAGCCCGAGCTTGTTGGTTGATCACGTTCTCCCTTGATAACAACGCCGGATCGGGAGCCAATGCCATCGGCAGCAACCACAAGATCAGCTGTGATATTGGCTCCCGTGTCAAGGACAACCCCACCCTTGTTAGAATGCTCGAAATAATCGACTACTCGAGCGCCGAGACGAATGTCAATACCTAGATGTTCTGCGTACTGCAAAAGGGAGCGGTGAAAACTAGAACGAATTGTGCTCAGACCGAATGTAACACAGCCGACAAATTTGCCATCGTGGGTATGCATTTCTCCAATTTGAGGTATGCGCTCTTGTCGGCAAGTCTCCATAAAGCCTGGCCATTTCTCAGGGGTTCGCAATGCAGAAGATTGAATGGCGATAAAATCTCCTATGGAGCACATGAGTTTTTGTTGGCAACTCAAAAGTGTTGGTGTTGGGCTGTCTTACCATAGTCGTTGAAGTGAGGACGGCGGTCAATGACACAAACTTCGTGGCCTTTTCGGTGTGCTTCAATGGCAAAACTGAGACCAGCAATGCCAGCTCCTGCAACGAGGATATTGATACCACTAGATGGGTATCGACTAAAGAGAGGGGTTTTTTCTGAAGAGTTCTTGATAGCTGCCATGATGGAAAGATGGATGGTGATGAGATTGTATTTTCTGTTCACACAATCAGAGGATCTGGCTGCCCCGTGCCTTTTAAGGCTGGGGGAGACATGGAGTTGATGATCTCACGGGCTTTATTAGAATAACGGACTCCGATGTAAATTGACCCTCCGAAATATACACAGGCGGTATTTTGATGTCCTTGGTGACGATCGCCAGTTAGAGCAGGGTTCTGTTCGAAGACTTGGTGGACCTTGAGTCTGTGCATGAGCTCTAAGCTTCTTTTTGGACCAATGCTGTGACGTCTATGATCCACCTGTACTCTTACCTAAGCGGCACGGACATTGGAATCGATGCGTCGCTGTCATAAATATCGTGTTACAAATGTATACTAATGCAAGGACGGGAATCAAGTCAGGGATGGAGTCCGATGTTTCGAAGCCTGATGGATATGTGCGGATGGCGACATGCTCCGTCTCACGTGGCAAAACAAGTGTGGCACCAAGATACAGAGATTATGCATTTGCTTCTGAGTCAAGACTAACCAGCCTAGTCTATACAGGACCGCTAAGAACTCGATAAGATGTCGTCACTGCTGGCGATAGTGCCTTGAGTGCATTGCAGAGTTCCCCGGCAGTTTTCACAAGCTCTTCGTCTGACAGCGGCTCCAGAGCATCCAAGATAAAGAGGACACGGGTAGTTTCGTCTGTTAGCGCAGTTCGTGGACCCTGTCGCCAGTTCCATCGTCGACAGGTAATGCCAGTACTGTCACACCAGATAGGTTCCCCAGGGGCTACAAGCTCCGTTGCAGCTTGGCCACTGGCCGTGGTGTGGAACTCTTCCTTTCCAGTGGCACGGATCAGGAATGGGGCGCCATTATATTTATCCAGATCCTCACCACCAAACGGGACCTGATGCTTGATAGATATAGCGTTGTATATGTCTGTCAATCGGTTGACGCGCGGTAGACCGCCCTTATCGACACGAAGTGTCAGGGCTTCCAAGCTGTTACGAGTGCGCTGGGGCTTTGCGCCGAAGGCCTTGTAAGCTTCTCGCCAAGCTGTGATATGCGGGAGCTCAATGGCGGGCTGGGTCGACGTGAGGGCCTTGACATGTTCTTCTGCCTCCCTCAACAACGCTTCACTGGCTGCATCACTGGGACCTGGAGGTATGCCTTCGGCTTGTATCAGGAGGGCTCGATAATCCGGGCGAAGCTGAAATATTTCAGGCGCTATGCGTGCTTCGTCTAGAATGCTTTGAGTTTTGGTTGGTCCACTCATGGCGCGATAGATATGGAATGAACAAAAATGTTGCAGAGACACAACTGAAGGTATGCTCGGGCTGAAAATTGGATAGCGGATCTTAGTAGTGGATGGTATTCTGGATAGGATAGAAATCATGGGCATGAATCCGATGGACACGCAAAGAAAGAAGAGGGGTCGTATTTATGTGCTCGAGGGCCAAAGGGCAAAATATACGTGAACATGACTGGTGTATTAAACTCGATCATCTCATTCCAGAGTTCTGATTTAAGTTAGGGGCATGTTAAAAGGACTATGATTGGTGAGTACAATAACGGTTGAGTGGTGGGACCTTATGTGGCCCGGTGGGGCTCAAACATGCTCAGGCAGGTGAATGCGCAGCCAGATGCGCAGGCCTTAGCTTGTGAAAGACGATCTCCTGACTGATTCGGAGGAGCGCAAACTCCCACTGCGGATAACAACAAAAACGGTTAATCAAGGAGTCCACCCGATGATAGCTCCAATTGATGTTTAGATGTAACTTTATCACGTGAATGAGGAAGGTCTAGTTTTGAATTGGGCTTTGGAGGTACAACCTTGCAATATTTCCTTTCCGCCAGTCATAAATCTTTCGTAACATTGTCACCATCATCATCCTTTGACAGGTAAACTTCGGCACGGGGGAAAAGAGAACATGGAAAATAATCAGTACGTATATTGTTATTGCCATCAACCTAGGTAGATTGAGCATTCACATGAGCGACAACATCCATCCAAGGCACCGGATGGCTTCGTGCCAAGGGACTCCCGATACTCTGCCCCTTGAATGCCCATTAATTAACCTCAAATCTTGTTGTTTCCAAACCATCATTGTCGCCTCCATCGTGCTAGACACATTGCTGAGTGAGCGGCACCCTTTGAGGTCTTCGAACCAGTCCAACACCTGAATTCTTTGATCCTCGGGGGCAAGACAGCCTGCAATGAACAGAGCCCATAGCGGATACGGCATTGATCCGGTAAGAGCATCCCGCCGTTCGTGAACTCGGCGTATCGCCTCAAATAGCCTCGGCATCAAATCTTTCTGTATCTCTTCCGCATCACACCCGTACTGAGCCACTCGAAGATAAACCCAGGCTGCAGCCTCGAATGCTGCAGCATTGATATAAATCAGACTTTCTATATCAGGATCTTCAGACCACTGCTCTAATTGGCTGAGTCGGTCCTCTATGAGTTGCAGCTCCGTACGCATGACGGCCGCACTTTTCCTATCTGATCCTGCTCCCGCATGACGCTGGATAGTCGAAGTTATGAAAGTGATGTTTTGGATAAGCTCTGATGATAGCCCTGTGTAAGGGTTGATCTGTGAACGGCCGTGCATTGATCTCAATATTGGGAACATTGACTTTCGTTGTGGCACTAGCCAGCCATTCAGGTCTTCAATTTCAAGCCCAGTCCCTGTCGTAGCAAGGAAAGCTTCAGAAATAGAGAAGTGATCGGTAACAAAACGATAAACTTCAGGACTGAATGGTTCGTGCCCATATCGTTTTACAATGGCTAGCCCTCCAAGGGTATGTACAGCCCATTCGCTGGTACTATTCGTGGCGATTTCCATCAGACTATGTAGCATAACAGATATCAAAAGACCATCCCACTCGCATTGAGTTTTACAGTCATAGATATCTTCCAAGCCCTTACTCCTGCATAAAAGTTGTCGCATGTCCTGGAGTGACCGCAGTTTGTGTTGAAGCATAGACGAATAGAATTGGTGACGCTGATGCTGATGACCAACATGAGTTCTGTTAAATAGACCGTGAGCTGCTAGGCTCATGATCATGTGTAAGAGGGGACTGAAATGAAATGCTCGAGGTAATATCAGTTGTTGGAACGGGTTTCCCAGCTTCTTTGAAAGGACACGATGAGCAGACCATTCTTCTATATCTACCACTATTAATTGGAATCCGAATTGATATTTTTAGGGCTTACAGTATTGTAATAATGTGCCATCGTTATGCTCCAGCCTTGGTAGCTCATTTAACAACGGCGGTAGCGAGAGTATGGGTCGATCAGGCGTTTCGTCAGCTCTCGCCCTTGCATCCGCGTATGGAAATCGTCGCACTTCATCTGCCGCTGTGTGCAACCACCGCAACTTCCCTCGCGGAAGCGGCAGTAAGTAATGTGTTGTCTCTGGCGTGCGATTCTGTGGTGCCGCTCTCCCGAATGCAATTCCAGCACACCTCGTCTCGTCTTCCCATTGGAGTCGAAGGCCATAACTGCAGGCTAGTCCCCGCCGGATGCACCGACTACAGGAAGGATGCTCTTCTACCAAGACGTTTCAGTCACGCGACTAAATCTTCAGGGGGTAGGTCGATCTGCGCATCGCTTACCAGGACACCTTCTCTTTTGGCCTATGACATCAGGTTAGCCAGCATCCTGATACTTGAAGGAGTCGAGACATCACTTTTGCAATTCCAACATCCAGTACGATTACGTCGGATAGACCGGGGTCGACGGACCGAATCAATATCCGGTGTATCCTTTTGAGGGCGGTACGCATCGACCTGCCTTTTCATTTGGGTGATTTCTGGCGTGGCGAAGTGCATGGAGATTTCAACCCCACCCATGGATCTGACTGGGGAGACAGACATACTTGAGAGCAGCCCACCAGCCCCACATGTATCATTTCCGTTAGCTAGACATTTAGCCATCGACCGTTCACGCCCTGTGGAGGCTCTTTTCTCCACCCTTGCCCACTCTGCTGTGTCATACAAGTTAAAGAAAATGAGGAAAAGCCCGCGGTATCGCGCGTTTGTATGTTGAGGAAAACCTGGGATCTACGTGCACTGACTGAGCACTTGTTGTAAATTATAGAGCTATCTGTCCTCTGAATTGGAGATCTCCTGCCGTGGACTATCCGGTATGCAGCATAAGAGTTCTCATCTTTCTCCTACTCCCACGGTTTCATCAGAGTGTTCGCTTCCATCTGCTGGTCAAATTGTGGAATATGTGTAGTATGGCACCAAGGCTTGTTGGACTCCTCCTTGCGGACTGTGCAAGCGAACCAAGAACACCAACCGTGACGAGGGAATGAGTTGTTGATGCTGTCACGAGTACTCTCATCGATCCAGCTACCGAAATCCTCGATACTTTCATACACGCCGACATTATCATATAGCGTAGCAAGTTGGATTAATTGGCCGAGGAATGTGATAGTTCCATCTACACCCATATCCTCATGGCGAATGATGGCTTCAGCAACAGCCTCGGCTTGATCGGTGCTACCGCCAAGCACCTTGAGGACTTCCATTGCTTTTATACCGCCATAGATATCGAAAGACATGCGTGTCGAGGTGAAGTAAGCTTCTGCAGTACCAATGTCGTGCAAAAGGCAAGTAAGTGCCCAGGTGGCTGGTGACAGCGATTGAGCATGCTCAGGCAGTAAACGCTTTGCAATGATAGTTCCTAGTCGAAAGGTTAGCAGTGTTTCCTGGCTTGTCTCATTTCACAACTCACCCCAGTAAAAGACACGCATGGAGTGGTTGTAGGCTTCTTGGCTCAGGCGTGCCTTGACAAAGGCTTGAGCTTCAGCGACAAGTTTATCTTCGGATGGGAACAGAATGTCTTGGGTCTTATAGGAAGGTATTTCTTGAAGCTTTTCCACAGAATCGACGATCTTTTTAGCGCTCACGGGAACAGCAGTCCAACCGTTGGCCTGAACTTCAATGGAAGACATCTTGTTCTTGTGAGCGACGAAAGTGTGAAGCAAAATAGAGTCTGATAAAAGGGGGAAACTTGTGTGAACAAGAAGAGGAATGATTTTGAGGATGCAAGGTTCGTTGGATATCTATATATACTTGAGCCGATGCTTTCATTCACGTGCCTAGCCTTGAAACCTTGCCACCTATGTGACGTACTAAGGATTAAGATATGCTTACACTGTAAATGCTTGAATGTATTACTTTGCAAGCGGAGCTGAGAAAAATCAGATATCATCATGCATTGAATGGATATCATCTAAGGGACGGCTCCAGACCCGCAACTCAGTAGCCTGAGGGGAAAGAAAAGACGGACCTTGAGGCCAGCGGAATTCAGTGTGAGCAGGGACTGTGTTTTCTTTCCCCCAAGGACCATAGCTTAGTGATGAGGGATGGGAAGAGTGGAGAAACATCAAGGATCACTAAACTTAATATGGTAAATAAGTGAAATTTAGTGGGTCTCTGACGTTGAACCTTCCCCGCTTCTAAATTTGAAAACATGAACTGTTAATAGACTTATGAGAGGTCGGATATACGATTCATGATGCCGGAGACGATCGGCCGAACAAACATACTCACCCTTTACTCACGACTTAATTACTAAATTGCACTCTCTCTGCTTGGCTAATCATCAAGTATCGTTCCTGGTCCAAGTTCAATTCGACTCCGATGAGTCTGAAGAGCCCTCCAGAAAAAAGAAGATGCTGGACGTGCAAAAAACGCCGCCTCAAATGTGACGGAGGTGTTCCATACTGCCAGAAGTGTTGGGGCCACGGTGTGGAATGCCTTGGTTATAAGAAACCCCTGACTTGGGTCAAAGGTGTGGCTCGACGTGGGCCCATGAAGAATCGAACGTTTGGGGAGTCGGAGCAACACTCCCTGTCGTTCAGCGAGTGGAATGGATCATCTACCAGTCAAGGATATCATTATCCGGCTCAAGCATCAATTGCATGGCCGGCCAATTTCTCAATACCGATGACACTCACGGAGCCTTTGTTGAAGGACCTCGGCAACATTCCTCGATTCTTCATCGACTATTGTCAGTTCTCGCTAACCCTCTATCCCGTCCACCGGCTTATCCATGATTAGTCTCGAAGCACGTTTGTGGCAGTCTTGTCTTTCAAGATCACCCAGAGAATCCATATCGTAGGATCATTCCCTGGATTAGATCACCAATGGTGGCAACCGCTATTGTGACAGTAGCCGCATGTCACTACATTCAAAGTCTCACAGGCTCTGCTCTGCCTGGGTTACCTCCATCAGCTCCAGATCAAGCGCCTCCACTTATTACACCCAAATCTGATATCGCTACAGTGACTACATCTGTGAGAGCGTTGATAGACTACTACTTGAGGTCCAAAGAGCTATGCTTGAAACTCCTTTCATCTCACCTGGCTATGCATCGTTCTAAAACTAGAGACAATGCCAGCATTATTACAATTGTGCTTCTAGTTGTTCTTGATATCTTTGAGAGTGGGTCCGGAGCCTGGAATTTTCATCTCGAAGGATCCAAAAGGTTGATCGAAGATGGATCTATCGCTGGATCTTCTGTTTGGGATAGTAGTGTTGAGACTCTACTATGCGAAGCCGCGACGTGAGTACCGCTGAGTTAGGTATGGTTTTATTGACATCAGCTGATAGAAAACCTCTATGTAGTTTTCAAATACTTGGTTCCTCTCTGTCGAAACCAGCAGCTTTAAACAGTGAATCCACTCTCCCTTCAACACAAATCAAAACTTGCTCAACTGTCGCGCCAATCGGATGCCCTGTTGCTATTCTGTCAGCTATCGAAACTTTTGCCCTGAACCGACGAGTCAACGGTATGTTTGCTTTACAGATAGCAGACATTGAATACCTGAAGGACACACTACATCGTCTCCGTTCATATGACATTGCAGCGTGGGCGATGGATATCACAGTGAACGATTCCACGGTGCCATACATGGACCTAATGCAACTCGGCACTATTTGGAGGCTATCAGCTGAAATTTACGCCTGTCACGTCCTATTCAATCTTACTGGGGATGCTTTCATCATACAACCATCAGTTGTTGATGATCTTATAGCAAGATACACATTCCTGGAACGCGAAGACGATAATCTCCTCAAGTGCCTTATATGGCCAACATTTATCGCTGGAGCGGCGACTATTGATCAGCAGATAAGACCTTGGATACTGGAAACATTAGACAGGATCTGGCATATCGGATATTGCGCGAATACCAGGAATGCTGCAATGGTTCTAGAAAGTCTGTGGAGGAAACATGATTTACTATCCTCTCAAGCCACTCCTCTATACAACAATCCAGTGGTAACTGAAGATTTGTCAGCTAGCCATGACGCTTATAATTGGCTTTTTGAGCTCTCACTTTTGAGTGGCTCATGGCTTTTTATTTAATACTAATCAATGTACATAACGTCAGTGCAATAAATAGTCTTACAATTTGCATCTTCTTAACTTCGCATTCCGTGGCTACTGGTGCGGGGGCAGCACTCCCAACGTTCAAAGAAACCGACATAAAGTTACAAATTAAGTTGAAACCTCCACTCACTAGTCGGAAAAAGTAAAACGCGCCGCTGTTTAAGTCCGTCTAGGTCCCAACTTGCAAGCCTATATTGTAGTATACTGATATTGGTAATTTAGAGGTATGTTCTTCCTTAAATCTTGCGATATCTGCGGTTCAGGGTAGGCTGTCCCCTCTATCTTATGCTAGTCTTTTATCTTACCCTATCTTATCTTCCCCTATCTCAAGCTTAGCTAGGAATTCTTCCAGCTGTACAGGGGCTGTTCCAAATTCAGTTAGCTCTTTGACCAGGGTTGATCAATAGCGACCCGACTATTGACAGTAGTAGTGAATTCGAGAACATCCTAGTGCTAAGCACTGTTGCTTTCCTTTCCTTTTGGTCAGCATTAGCCAAATAGATGCGAACTTCGGTCAATAGTGTTATTGCTTTTAGACTATCATACGACTGCGCGCATCTGGAAGCACAGCGACCGATCCATAGCTGCTTCAGCTACAGGGGTTTTATTACTCAATGTATACGAAGTTTCCCCATTGACAGCACGCTCCCCAAACCCTCTGATCTTACTGTCATTCTTTGCACTCTGCTTCCTTCTCTCTATTTACTGTGGTATATTGTCGCTTAATACAGTATGCGGACACAGCAAAAGTCTCTGACCCTCTGGGCGTCATTAATATGCTCTTGCTCAGGTCTTACCATTGGGTCTTCGATGGGCGGGCTGGCACTGGCAAGAGTTCTCTTCAACGATTCGAAGGATATTTTTTCTTCGTCATCCGGTTATTCTGGAGATCAATCTGCTATCAGGCCGTTTACCAATGGCCCTTTCGGAATGGAAAAGGGTATTATTCTGTCAACTGGAAGTCTAACCTCGCCATTAGCTCCTGGTGATACTTGCCCTAGCTCCTACACTACTGACGCGTATGATGCCTATACTACTACGTACTGTGGTGCAGATAGCTACAACGGTGCTATATTCTTGTTGAACGTCTTACCAACCAAGGCTACCACATTCCTCGTTGACATAGTTATTGCCAGCTGTGATCTTACGCAAGTCCTCTACTCCCAGACACATACAATAGTATGCTAACATCAACAAGCTCTGGCGATAAAGTCATGGTATTAGCTAATGGAGTCAACTACGCAAGGGATGAAGATGGGACTGCGCTCGACTCCTCATCAAAGTATCTGACCCAGCCTTGGGGTATACCGTTTCCCAATGGAGATACTGCATTCTTAATGTCTTCTCCACCTCTACGATTCTCAATACCGGTACCTAAGTCATACGTCGAGTTAAAAATTGCTGTATGCGATCGTCTCGATGGCTACGGCGATACTGCCGTCATGATTAAAATCCGACCCTGCAACGACTGCGATCAGTCGTTCAAGGTTGACTATGACACGACAAGTGTTACATCTACCACGACCTACGAAGCGACTTCTGTAGTTACGCGACCAGCTTCCGGAACTGCCCGTGGGACTATCTCTCATGTCACATATGTGACTGTTCCTGCTGCAAGTACTACATCGTCGTGGCCAGACTCTACCTCGGAAGACATTACATCCTCAACAGTATCAGCAACTTCGACATTTTCGACGTTATCCATAGCGTCAACATCATATTCAACTGCATCGGCCACAGTGTCTTCAGCGCCGCTTGCCTGTAACGACATGAGAAATCCCTACCAAGTTCCTTCTGGTTTACGATTCCAAATTGATTGCAATTCATATGCAACCGGCGGCAATCAAATAGGCTCGACTCACGAGACAGTCGATTTACCATCATGCATAAAGCTATGCGCTATCACCAAAGATTGCCAAGCCGCACTACTTGATCGAAGTCAGTCTTTATGCTACTTATTGGATGGGACTGATGGCCCGGCTTTTAATGATCTTTACGATATGGCTGCTTTGTTATTATCCACGGTATCTGCGACTGAATCGTCAGACGCATCATCTACAACTGCATCGCCAGAGGAATTATCTACAACCACTTCATTCTCATCAGCAGAAACACCGTTATCGTGCACGCAGATGGCTGGCAGTATTTACACTGAAAAGTTCACTGTTAGTTGCGATACTATTTCGACCGGAGAATCCATCTATCGACGCGCCGAAGAAGATAGCATGGAGAATTGCTTGGCCTTATGCGATAACGACATCAGATGCATGGCCATAAACTTCTATCCTTATCCCCACAGTGAATGTCATCTGATTGAGTCTTTCACCGGTACCCGAGCTTCTGCCGGTATCAACTTTGCTTCGAAGGCCATCTCATCATCCTCATCCACGTCTACATCATCGGAGTTCGTACAGTCAACTCTTTCCACCGATGCATCAACTACAAGTTCAACAGCGTCACTGAAATCGTTAGAACCAGTGTCTGACTCATCATCGGAGTCCACGTCGAAAGGATTCTCAAATTCAATTGGAATATCATCGTCGTATTCAGAGTCCACAGCGCTTACGTCCACAGCTGCTATGGCTTCGGTTCAGACTACCACTAGTCTCGAAATGTCTACCGTCGAGACGTTGACTACCAAGACACTGACTGCAGAGACACCAGCGATCAGCACTTCAACTTCTATGACATCATCTACCGTGGTCTATCCAACTTCAATAACGGAGGGTGCTGGCTGCAGGAGGCGTAGACGACCTCAATGATGACGGATTATTACATAGTTTGTTTATTCCATTAGGCATGATTCCGAAGTGGGTTGTGGCATGCAGTAGGAGGGACTTTGGACCAGTAATTCTTTTAAAATCAAGATCAACCCAATGATGGCCACTGGACCTACCTCCGAAAGCCTGGCACAACGACTAGGGATGATGCACTAACAGTCTACACGTTATCTGCATTATGTTGCTTTAAGTGTAGATACCGCCCGCTAATAGAAATAAAGTGGTAAGAGACATCCAAGATCGGGGATCCAATGTGCTGGCTGTAGCATTGAGGGAGAAATGCCTGATCCGACACACACACTAAATCCATCAACACCTACACGGATGCCAGGGCCAGTCATTGGGTGGTGGTCACAGAAGTAAGCGCCTGAGTCACTGAGATTAGGGTTTCGTCCATAATGAGCAACGGTAGAACGTTGCTATGTATCCAAATCGTCGAAAACTTCTACCAGCGCCATTACGCCAGCCTCATACCACGGCGTCACCAGCTTTACAAGTCCCCAAAAGGCGCCTTGCCGTTAAGCTAGCGTGCAATAGATGTCGCATCAAAAAGACTTCGGTGCGTTTCTCTTTAACCCACCTCTAGAATTCTTGTTGACCTTTAGTGTGATGGCAATCGGCCAACCTGTAAAAGCTGTCGTGAACGTAACGTTGTATGCGTCTACGATCATAAAGCGGACATACGATGTACGGCTATAGAGCGTCAACTCGCTGACCTCCAATCACAACTCGAACAACACCAAGATATCATACAGCATCTTTGATCAGCACGAGAACCCGATGCTCTAGCAATAATTCGACGGCTGAAATCAACTCCGGATCTGGAAGCTGTCTTGTCTTCAATCAGAAATTTCATGACCCCATACCGCCCGTCGGATATTGACGCTGCCCGCGTAGCACTGCCGTTCACACAGTCTGGTTTGGAGTTTGAACTGGGGATACAGCACGGAAACGCCTACCCTGCGCTGCCGAACATTGATACTTCAGCCATCAACGTCAGCAGTATATTCGATCGGCGTCCTGATTACGTCCTCCCATACACCGCCACAAATGTGCTACTTCAGAACTACCAGTCCCTTACGGTCACTCCATCCGATGCCAGCTCAGCAAAGTCACTTGTGTGAGAACCTCCATCTCCCCTCCGTGGCACCGGCACCGGCACCCACACCCGAAGCAACAGATCTCTATCGGGTCCATTCCAGAATAGAGTATACTGTGATCCGAGACTGGGACAAGTGCACTTCAAATATTGGACTAGAGTACCTTTGAGCGATGGGTTTGCAGCCAGTTTACTGTCTGTATACTTTGAGAATGAGCATGCCATAATTGGCACATTTGACATGGGTCTTTTCCTCGATGACCTGATTGATGGCCGTTTGGAGTTTTGCTCCTCTTTTCTCGTCAGCTCATTACTTTGTTTAGCTTCGGTAGGTGGGAACTAGCCCTTGCTTCTGATATGTTGTTGACTGCCGGCTGCTAGTTGCATTCCCACTCGCTACGGCGTTCCTTGGATGAGGCACAAATCCTTTGGAAAGCGGAGCGGTTGTCAGACTCGATAATCAATGTTTCCGCCTTGGTCACGCTGGAGGCGGCCACCATGATGCACGGCAAGGATGAGATTTCTCTGGAATTATTTGCCGACGGACGGTACATGGCAGAGCGCATGTCACTGATAGGAACCCGTCACACGCCGCAGCTCTACCAAACATTCCCCCAACTACCTCCCAAAACCCTCAGGGCTTCCGCCTACGCAGCCTGGAGTTGCTATACCTGGTTAAGGTAGGAAAGCAGCATCTTGGTACATACGTCGCTAACGGAAACCGACACTGAACAGCGCCCATGCTAGCTACTATAAAGAAAAGCCAATTATCTTTCCCCCAATGCTGCCTATACCTAGCTCGTCAAACAGCGCTCACCAGTATGACTGGCCTGACTATCCACAGCCGAAATCTCTGGGCCATACATTTAGCGAATGGTGCAAATTGTGGACGATCGCTCAGGAGATACAAGCCATGTATAGCAGGACTGATGCGACCCCATTGAAGGATGCTGTCCTGTACGCATTTGTGGAGTTAAAGTACCAAAAGCTGCTGGCTTGGGCAGACAATCTCAACCAAGACATGAAGAGGCAGGACCAGAAGTTCCCACATGTTTGCGTCGTCCAACAAGTCGAAGTAGATGCTCTATGATTATTTTTCCTTCTTTTTCTTGCACCTTTCCCTTTTTCCCAGAGTAATTCTTCATGCAGCTAATGCAATCCAGTGCGTAGTTCCATATAATTATCCTCGATCTATTTCGACCCTTCCAGGACCCAGTCGATAACGGCCGGTTGCATTCATTCCCGTCCCATGACAGCTCACCCAAGGCAGTATTCGACGGGTCGCTAAGACAGCTTCAGAGAATCCTTCTCGATTCAACCTCGAACTACGACCCAAGGTTCTACAACTTTATAATCAACGGTGCCGTGCTGCATATTATGTATGTTACCCTCCAGAACCGGAACATCCTGGACTGGCGTCTCAATATAGCGCTGGGCATGGGATGGATGAGAGAGACCTATGTTCGTTTCGCTGCTATCGGAAAGGTGGCCCAGGCCTATATGGCAATTGGTTTGGACAGGGGCATGATTTCGAATCAAGAAGCTCGTAAATTTATGGATGACCTCCAGCTTCGTGGCCTTCGTCACAATCTGGCTGATGTTGCTGTCTCTTGCATTGTAGACTTTGGGGTTGCAATGTCGTCTGAGAATGACGGTCGGGCGGAAGATCTAGCAGGAAGATTTGAGGAATTGGCTCTTTTCAACGAATTCATTGCATCATAGATCGGTTGAGTCTGGTAACATATTACGAGTCATTTCATCGGTACCCTTGAGTTCATTGAGAAGTTCATGTTACATCAAAAGCAATTGTTCACGATTGAGATTACTTCCTACATCCCAACGAAAGTTACAAAGTCTAGCTCATTCCCACACAACATTGATGGGGTCATGATCACGAGAGACCCTTTGGTCTTTGAACCATAGCTCAAATCGAAGATCAGCCGGCGCTACGATAACCTGAACATCAACTGGGCAGTTATAATATTTGTAACCCTTAGAAAAGCCCCAGACACGACGTTTCTTCTTGAATTCTAACTCGTCTTCGTTGAGGTCGGTGAGTGTGCTGTTAACACGACACAAGGCTTGGAAACCACCTGCAAACTCTAGTCAGCTTTATAAACTACCGCAGCTTTTCTATCTTGATGACATACCCTTTTTCTTACTTCGGGGAAGAACTCCGGTCTCGTTTTTGGAAGTGACGATCTCTGTAGATAGCGATATCGATCGACCTCCAGGTTGTAATCGTGATTCAAAATGCCTCTTTATAGGAACGTTTGGATCAATCTTGTCTCCCTAAAAACTGTGTCAATAAACCTTGCGAACATTCAATCATTTCAACTACCACACACCTTGCGAACGAGCCATGCGATCTGTTTGATAGCCCACATATGCTTGGGGTTAAAGGAGTCTTCTTCAAGGTCCTCGCCGATGTGACGGTCGGGGTCATATGTTTCCCTGACGACAACCCCATAACTGGCTCTCGCGATATACGTTGCCAGAACCGGCTTATCACCAGTTTCCAGTTTCTGCTTTTGGTCTTCGAGAAGACCCCTAACAACAGTAGTCTGTGGATCTTTGCTGACTATGACTCTGATATTGCGAACATTTGGATGCGTGAGTTGGGCAAAGTGTTCCGTGATCCGCCGCTGTACATAATGGGACTTGCCTAGGCCACCGGAGAGAACTACACGTGTCTGTAGTATGCATTAGTATGAGGTAAATTAATATAGTACCTAATATCATACCACCTGTTCATTGCGTCCGCTGTCTACCATCCAATCCAGCTGCATCTGGATCTTATCTATGATGCGCTGGACATGAGGGTTGAAGAGGCCCCGAAGCTCATTACTATCTCAAGGTTAGCAAGATCAATGACAGTTGTAGGGACTCATACTCATCGATAATCAGTTGGCCTCCTTCAACGCCCAGCCCGTCGTGGTTAAAGGTATTTGACACCCCGGGTATGAGAATTCTGTGAACTGAGGCAATGGCTGCGGGATCCCCAAAGAGGTGTTTCACAGTTTGGAATCGTTCGCTGTTCATCAGTCTGTGCGCTAAACCATTGGAAATATCGAACGGCACGTCTGGGCTTCGAGCCAGTCGCTTCTCGATAAGGTTACCAAAAGCATAGTCTATGAGCATTGATCCGACCCCAATGCCACTAACCTCGGCAATTTGAGACATCTGTCGTACGTCGCCGCTAACTTTTGTTACCTGGACCAAGGAAAGGTCGGTGGTGCCACCACCAGCATCTATCGTGAGGAATACGTCCCCTTGATTGAATCGGGCGACGCCACTCTTGAGAATGTCGACTGCAGCGGCCTCTGCCTCGGTGAGGTCAATCTGCACTCTGTGATGTGGTCCTCCAGTCCCAAATCCTGCAGATTTAATAGCAGCTTTCAGGGTGTTGCTCGCCTCCAACCCTCTCCATGTTGTGGGCACGCTAAAAAGGAAGACTACAGTCGCACTGGACCAGTCTCCACCATCTAACCCCTCGTAGGTTCTCTTGATATGATGATGGATCTCTCTGAGGAAATCTGCAGTACAATTCGAGGCTTCCGAGGCACTGCAAATTGCTGTAAGGCCCTTGTACCTCGCTTTGCCGCCGGTTTCCGGATCAAGGAACATCTTGAAAAGACGCTGCTCCCTCTTTCCAGGCGGCAAAGGGTCATCGTGTAAAGCACAGGAAAAGCCCCAGGAGGATACTGTATCGTCTTTGTTATAGACTAGCCGACTGGGAACCTTGGCCTCATTACTGTTGTTGGTACCGGGCCAGTTGTTGAAGATATGTATCGTTCCGCTCGGGAAGAGAAAGCCAACACCTACAGAACAGTTAGTAACAGTCGGTGGCATTCACGTGGCGTTGTACCTGTGAAGGTAGTGCCAAGATCAATGGCTACAGTAACGTCGGGCTCCTTAACCATGCTGGGCGAGCACACCACTTGCGAAATGGCGGACAGGGTTGTACAAGCGACGAATATTATCCACAAGGTGAATAGCAAGAGTTAACGAAACCGTTACGCAGTAGCAGTGTCACGAAACTGAGGGGATCTATCGCCCATTTCTTAAAGGTGACACCTTGATTAAGATGGCCAATGCACCGACCCAGAGACATCCTCTGAAGTTTGGGATCAGCACAGACAGGCTGAACAGGGATCTACAGGAGCTGGATCGTGGCCGCAGCGTCTTGCAGTCAGCCTCACCGGAGCCTAGATATCAGAGGTGGAGATGTGGCTGTCGTGTCTCTCAAGGGTCACTGGAAGCCTACTCTGCTGACCATGTCTCGGCGAATGGCGCACAAAAAGAAGGAAATGCCAGCTCGGAATCCTCAGGCACAGACTTATATGGATATTAACCCCTCGCTGTGATTAATTCATGACTTGGCATTTCCCATGTTTCTTGAATCATAAGTTATTTCTCAACTATCCAAGATGGCCCTTTCCCTCTATTTTCAAGCGCGACAAGAGGAGCAGGGGCAGCCCCAAGAGGGTGCTGCCAACGCTCCTCCCGGGGAAGCCAGTCCCTCAATAGTGGAAGAAGTTCAGACCGGCACAGCAGTTCCGAATGGCGCAGAGACCCAGGCGGTTACAGGAACTCCGACGAGTACAGACGCTGAGACTAAAGCCGACCCTCAAGCGGGAAGTTACCTCTCGACCAAAAGCGAATTTCCTACAGCGTCAACAACCTGGACTGAGGCTACAAGTTCCAGCAGCATGTCTGCTGCAACGGAGTCAGCCTTTGCGAGTGCCATCTCTAAACCATCATACAAGGGGCTCAATGATACTGAGGTTGCTGCAGTAGCTATTAGCTGCCTGGCCGCTGGTGTGATTTTTGGGGCCATCATTGCCTGGAAGTGGCACGCTTTCCGTGCTAAGCGCTGTTCAAGATATTGCAGGAGAAATCGCAGAAAGGAACCGAGATTCCGTTTCATGAACCAGCCACAAGACCCCAATGTGGTCACTATGGAGCCGCCAGTCAAAACTCATCAACGAGACAACACCCCAATCATCAGGGAGCCATCGGTCAAGACAATTAGACTGGAGAATGTGGTTCTGCAACCAGCTTCCGACAAAGACATCGTCTCCGATATGCGTCGGCTGGAAGAAATCATCAGACAACACGTCGAAGCCTTGTACCACGCTGATCCAGTGGATGTCAAGGTAGGGACGTTGGCACGCGCCCTGTCTGCTTTTGGCATCAGCGAAAGCCTTTCAGGCTTTCATGCGGAGACAGTGGCTGGTTGGTTTCTCAAGCCAGGCAGTCGCAGTGGGGCACTGAGACATGTCATCTCCCATGTCCTCTTTCGCGCTATCGACTGGGACTCTCCGGGATCGCTGACTTTACTTCCGAAGCATGCAGTCAGTTTTCTCAACGCTACCCGGCCGGCTAGGGAGGGTAACAAGAACTTTCACGGTAAGCACAAAAGACAAGGTTAAAAATATCTCAGGCCAGGCACTAACGCAGCCGAATAGTCACGTCGTTCGCCTGGACACGGTGGCGCACCCTGTCAGCACTATTCATGCACCCTGCTCCCGAAGAGAGAACACCCCTGGAGATCTCAGAGGCTGATATCAAAGATCAGGCTGAGAATGTGGCGGAGGCCTTGAACTCTGTGCTTTGCTTCTTCGTTGCGGGTGAACAGGAAGATCAGCGCAAACAGCGTAGCCACCTGCGTGTGATGGCCGTTGAGACAGCCAAGCTCGGCTACGTCTTCTTTTCGCACACTGGTGAATGGAGGTTCGTCTACAAGGATGATTCTGGGGAAGGAAGACCTGTCGTGTGTGTTGGGTTGGACAAGCTGAGTGGTTGGGATGGTCATCCTCTTAGTTCCCCGCAAAGGATCGCAGATCCTCGGCTGCTATCTTGAAACTTGGTGGTGCACTAGCCCAGATAGTTGGTCAGTGCCCATGCTTTGTGGCTCGGATCAGTCGTTTGTTGCACCTCTATCAGGCAATCTTGACAATACGAATTTCCCCTTGGCGTTTCGTTTCCCGTTCAGCTTGTCAGCACTAGCTGTAATCAGGATCTGCATGTATAGTAAAAGGAACCCTAGGCTGAAAGCTACCCTGTCTGTAGAACGCAAACAAGGTTCATGGATGTTGTTACGTGCATACCGGTTGATTTGCCACCGCGTTCACCTGAAGCTAAAATATCTTGGAACCAGGTTGCGCTGATCTCCAGTTCTATTCCTGGCTAAGAACAAAAACGAAAATATACTTCAAACTCCCATCGCATACTTTCAGGTCTGTGCTGCGTGATGGATATCACCATGGAGGCCGCGGGAGCCCTTTCCAACATTACTCTGAAGCTTATTGATCTCATCATCGAGAGTAGCCAGGCCAAAGATCAAGTTAGGCGCAGCTTCGACATTGTCCGTACCTGCGATCGCGACCTCCAGTTTCTGATCAACTTGCGCGATGACCATCTGGATATATTGGAACGAAAGCCCGCCGAACTCGTACGAGTCAACGCAATTATCGAGGATACACATAAGGGACTGCATGAAGTAGGCAGGATTGTCGAACGGTGCAGACCGGAGGCACATCAGGGACATCTACCGTTCTACCGCCGGGGAATATGGGCTCTATTCAACTTCAAAGAATTCAACAGCCAGGTCCCAGTAATCAATGGTCATCACCAAACGGTACTCGCAGAGATCATCCATCTTCGCCAGATTGCTCTCCATGTTCCGCCGCCAATGCACATTCAAGTGGTGGACAAGATCCAAGTTGTGGGTGAAGGTACTAAGGTCTTCCAGGAGAAACGTATCGATATCGATAACGTGGATCTTCTGAGGAGTCTCATGGGAGGAATGTCGAGCACGTCTATCTTTGGCTTCCATCTTTCTATCGCCCCGCTAACATACGTCAGTCACGAGACCTTTAATGCCATCATCTCGAGTGTATGAAGTTGACTCTGCTTACGATTTGAGCGATTCCCAAGAGACTCCGCCACCTCTGCCTCCCAAGCCTCCTTCCTACAGAGACCCCAATTTTATCCCGATGTCTTCCGCCCAACACCTTAGTCTTGCCGACATTCAAGCCAGCAGAGGAGGATCAATCTACGAATTCCACTTGTCGGCGGTTAATATAACCCCACCGGACATTCGCGAAGCGATACCCGAGACTCCGCAAGTCCAATCTTCTACTGCGTCAACAAGCACACAGTAAAGTTCGCCCTGGCCGCTGCTCCAGCTCAACCTCTCATCGCCGCCTCTTGCAGGACGCACGGTTGACTGGCGATGCAAATCGTCAACACCATGACATGGCAGGTCTCTCGGAGGAAAGAGTGAAGGGGAAACAAGCAGCGAGGGTGGTAGGCGGACTGCCAAGAAGCCAGGTCAGGATCGATCTAAAAGCAGGCTCTCAAGCCACGCCAGACGCCATGTTTCGTGTTGTGGGGAATGATAGCCGCTATTGAATAGGTTTCCAATTGAATCTTCGTACAGCCAAGTCTGTGTGACCACCACAACATACGTTGCAGATTGCTGAGCCCCTGACTCCAATGTGCAAATACGGGTGCAGGTGCGCGATGGTATTTCCAGATGCTCTGTTAGCACATGGAGAACGCGGCTTCCACAATCGACTAGATCGTTTAGTCAGCTGCTTAATACATATCACAATATAATATGCGCTTGCCGAGATGGGTTATAAGAGGTAGCACTGAAAATAAGTGCGGCTGAACGGGACGATCATAGCGTCAAATTTCAAAAGCATTATGGTGATTCGTGCGGAGTAGAAGAGTTGAAAACGGTTCAAGGAAACGAGAGCATGGGTGAACCTAGCTACCACAAGAACAGATTAAGGGCTACTGTGGCGTTCAGGGGAAATGGGGTGTTCAAGTGCGGGGTTTGAAACTGCAGATCCTATTGACTGAGACATCAGTCCATTTTCAGGCATTTAAGTGGACTTAATTACTTCCCCCAGCCTTTGGCAGTTGCCTACTGACTCAGAAGTAAAGGATACTCACTATCTCGCCTAATTTGTGTGTAGCACTAAGCACCCTCCCCTTGAATGATAATTCCTCTAATCAGCCTTGCAGTAAAGTTTCTGGCAGTAAAATGCAGCCGACCTTAAAACTCCTCCAAGTAACAGAAAAGGCATTTCTTCCTCCATGAAATTTCCTAAATCCGGAGGAATCTCGAATCAGTTTCTAGTCAATGACCCATTCTTAATTCCCGTGTCAGTGACCCCTTCCCAGAGGTACAAAGGTTAACGACGGAGATTAAGCCCGCCCAGTAATGCAGCGTGATCATGAGTTCCATCTTGTTATGTACGTCTTTACGATAAATGACCTAAATAGGTAGTATGTCACGCACTCTTAATACTTAGGCTCTTAAGGTGGATTTGAGTCCTGGCCGAAGCTCGCTAAGTTGTGTCACTTTCAGCCATAGCATGTCCATGAAGGAGTTTGGGAATGTATTGCTTCTTCAATTAATCCAGTAATACTAGCGGGGCGGACGCCGATAGATGCCAGAGAAGGGAAGCATACTTTCCCAAAATCCGACTATTTTGGGAGCCATTGGTGCCTTGCGGATGTTGCACATTAGAGTTCTTGATTTACAAAACTGCTCCGGGGCTGAAGCTATAAACAACCTCATTGAGTTTCCATCCGGGTCCGCTCTGTCTCCAACGACATGACGCCTGCATCTATATGCTAAGAGCAATAAACATTGCTAAACCCAATGTTCCCAAGCCTAAAATGCTAGGCGGGCGTCTTGTAACCGGAGCGGCGCTCTGTGTCTCCATTGCCGAATATGCAAACACTTGAGACATATTCATACCAGTCGCCCTCAGTTCTCGTATGAAGAAACCAGAAAAGCTATCGGACCCGGATGCTTCGTAACGGTCCATGAATTTAGCTGGTAGTTCACACCAAAGAATGCAATCGTTCCAGAGGTTGACGGAGTTTGGGGAGCAGACCTCACTCATTCCCCCGTAAGAGTCGTTGGTTTTTGGGATCCAAGCTGTTGGTACATCATCGCCAAGAGACGGACGTCGGTTGGGCATTGAATGTGTACCGCATGTTGTGGTGACGATGTCGGTGAGATTGGCAAGTGAGCTGTTTGACATATTGAATAGTTGAAGTGCCGCGGTAGTAGGTGAAAAGTCTTAGATATGATAGATATGATGATTTAATTGTTCTATTACGTTCTGTGAGACTTTTAATAATAAGATGCTAACATTTTGTGGAGACGTGGGGATCAAGGTGAATAAATAAATGCCCGATAACCTTGTTTGCCTGTATGCATCCATAAGTTAAGTGCTTGTGCGCCCGGCTAAGCTGAATGATATCACTTCTTAGAACGTAAAATCAAGGCCGTACATCTTGGCGCTAGCTATACATAAATTAAACACCAATCATTATGGTTAATTTCAAAAAGGATCAGTATCCCTGCGATCCAAGGCATTCTGGGGATATCGACAACCCGTTATGGATAAATGTTGCGCCCGGAAGAAATATGGGCCGTCTGACAGGATTGATCAACAATAGGGAATCGAGACGATCGTTGCCGACATGGGTAAAGCGAAGGATCAAGATAGGCATAACCGTGACATCATTCAATCTGCCTCGACTGATGATCTAATAAACTATTCAGGAGTTTATTGATGTGGGTGAGACGGCGGGATGGTAAGCAAATATTTGAAACGCTGAACATTAATGCATGACATGCAAACTGGAAGCAGGACATCTACTGAATGGCCACAGAACGTTGTAGATCAAGTTCTGATAGCCCTCATCTTACCTGAAGATCGGTAATACCAACATGGAGAGTACTATGAAATTAGGGTCTCAATACTAAGGGACTTGGAGGCAACGGTGTTAGAGTTGGTCCTGAAACGCGATCATTTCGAGGACTCTCTCCACTGTACTGGATTGCTATGACGATTGTCAACCCACTTATCATGAACAATGATAGAAGTGAATATGTCTAATTCCACCTACATACCAAGCTATCCGCTATTTTACCACTGGATGTTCTCCGCATTGTTATTGTCATATTTGAGTGTGGCCTAGCTGCCTTGCTCCGCTACAGCAGCGAAGTGGTGGCGCTAGTTACCTTCCAACCGCCCAGAAGCAACATGGCTCTTACACCCAGCAAGGTCACACCATCGGCCGTTATACCACGACAAAGAATGTCACCATGGCTTCTATGCTCAAGCCTCAGTCAAGGTTAATTTCGTTAGCCCCACAATGCGATGCCCGTTCATCAGCCACAATCTGTGCGGCCCGATCCCGAACGGCAAAAGCTGACAGCCTAGACCCAGAGATTCGTGCCAAAGATAATATGTGTCTGCCAGTAGGTGGACAGGATACCACCGGAGAGTTTCTGAACAGAAAAGGTTGAGCCAGTTGTAAACACCTCCAGGTTTGAGTTTTACAGGGCGGACATAAGTTCGATCGTTCATTAGCTGTTCTTTGTTTTTGGAGTGTTGACAAATAACTTGACTTATTTTTGTCATTCTCAGTTAGTATCTTGTGGACAAGCACACCATAACATATGTATTTGGCTGCAATCACTATCATTATAATTCCTCTGTCTTCTTTTAATTTTCAGTAATCATACTGTGATACAATTGTCAACCATGTCTTGTTGAGAACTTCTGTGATCCCTATCTCCCCCAAAACCAGACCCTAACCTAGACCAGGCAAAAGTCTCCGCAACAGTTTCAGATCCGAGCTTCGACACGTGATACTCTACAAACAGGGATGTGGGCAAATTACGCACTTTTACGCGTTTGTATGTCTATACTGCATTTACGGAGTAACTAATCTGACTATACAGCTTTTAAAAGCGCTTTCCTACTTGGTACATCCCTGGAGCTACTGATCTTTAGAAAACAAACTACATCATGACGCAGATTTCTGAGATTTTTCCATGGCACTACCAATTTCTCTTTATGGTTCTTGAGGTATGCACGTTGAGACATTTTCGTATCATGGCCCATCGAGCTAACCCATCCATAGCCCACTGCAATCATTGCTGCCCTTCTTTCAATTCCAGTATCACCAGCAAATCACTTTCATTCTCTGGCCCCAGCCAATAGTGCCGGGCCTTTCTGGTCTCCCTCTGCATTCCAGACGCGTTGCGATGCTGAGTCAGCTTGGAATACCCCGCAGCTACGCGGTCTTTGGTACGCGTACATGGCTGCCCTTGCTTTCAGTGGTGTAATTGAGCCGATGCTTCTGTATGTGGCACGATACAAACTGCGTGACACCAGCGACGCGGAGCAAGTGATAAAAGCGGTTTTGCTTTCGTTCTTGGTATTTGACATCTTTCACGCCGGTGCGACATTGGCTGTCACTGGGGTTGCTGCAGCTCTTCCAGGACCTAGTATGCACGTCTATGCTATGGTGAACGTGTGGGTGCCAGTTGCATGGTTGCTGTTGAGGGTGTCGTGGATGTTGGGGTTTGGGAGAAAGTCTGCTGTGAACAGGACTAAAAGGGAGTAAGGCGTCTTTGGGCACTATATTCGAGTCTGTTGCCATGGCCTTATTAGTTGGTCCCGAAACATGTATACCTGGATAGCTGAATATAAGACAAGTCAAGGTGTTGAGAGTAGAACCTGGCTGAGATATCAACCAACACGTGGACCATTGACTTTCATTTCTGTTTACCCCAGCCCGCGTTTCCGGATTCGTTTCAATCACTCAGTTCTTCAGGTTTGATTGATGCGGGGTGACTTCATCGAACCTAAATCTCGGCCCGCCAGGGCCATCCGACAACCCAACCAATCGAGTGTTATACTTCATTCGAAGTCTCCCTAAGAAGCTTAGCTGATCACACGCACATCACGGTCTGGGTTATACCATACCTTGATCGTTTCAACGCACGTCGATTGTGCAGACTGAGAGGATGTGGAACTACGAAGCAAATAGATGAACTCTTGATGATATCTAACTTTCGTCAATTGACCGGTTTCTCTCACACGATTATCCTATGACAGAAGTGTGATGTGCTGCTCCCGATACTTTGACTCCCCAGCACGGCACGCCATGACCGCCTGACCATCCATAAACCTATACATATAACACTCTCCAACCAATTGATATCCCCCTTTAGCATCTTTCGGCCTAAGAACAAAAGGAACATCGGCACCAAACAGCACAGCACAAATATCGCCACTCTCCATAGCAGAAGGCCCCATCCCCCAATATCCATCAACAGTATTGAAGAAGCGCCGATTCACGGCATGGGACTTGAAGCTTGGAGTGAATGCTTTGCGAACCTCTAAAACAGTGTTCAAATCCCAGAACCCATCGCCATCCTTTGGCTTTAAGTTTGCTTGGTAGAAGCTATTGTTGAGATGCATGCAGTAGCCTGCCAACTGCTCAACTACCCGTTCTCGACCGTCGAGAGGTTGGTTTCCTTTCATCTTGTAGTGACATGCGAGCGTCGATGCAAATGCCATCATTGTCTCGATTGGTCGATACGGATGTGGTTTTTGACTTGCTACGTCCCAGCATATATCCAGGAGCTGCGCTCCAAAGTCCCTGTCCTCTTCGAAGTCTGATGTCGTCATTGTTCTTGTGAACTGATCAATCTGGCCAATGATAATACCAGATACCTTCAGTTGGTCTTCATTAACCTCGACTTTTGGCGGTCTCTGCTCCTCCTTCCGAAGACTAGCATCCCATGCTTCCCAGTACGCATCAGCGTGGCCGTCCGTTTTTTCATTCCATCTAGGTACCCAAGTCGGATACTCAGATCCATCCTTCAAACTGGCCTCTGTCTGGTGAACCTGGACTAAAAAGTTCAATGAGTCCTTAGACAGACTAGTAGCCAACAATCGATGCTGTTCTTGTACATCTATTGAATAGTTTGCCTGCAACCACGGCTTGTTTGTCACTGGATTCCTAGCTTTCGGATGACCAAGAAAAGCATAGACGTGATCCAATTGATTGGTAGCATTAAAGTACCTCGAAGCCTCCATGACAAGGACAAAGTCAAGGGTGCATTGGCTAGCAAGTAGCTCGGCACAAGCCCTCAGCAAAGGATTTCGGTGTATCCATGAATCTGTCCTTTCGTAGGTAGACCAGACATTCCAAACAGCATACAAAGGAGCACCCGAGAGCTTTTGAGATGTCTCAGGGCCCAATGCATGTTTGAGCTCCGCGAAGTAGTATACGTACCAGATAAAAGCCGCAATTTCACCGAACTCGATAGTATTGTCTCCCCAAGTTGCTGTTGCTGATCTCGCGAGACCGACTTCTTGGAGCACCCACACGCGAGAGAACCAGGAAAGGTCAAAGAGCCTTCCAACACAGTCCTTTCCGTCAGCGCCCAGAACAGAACTGTGAACTGATCTCCGGCCATAAGGCCTCGCCATCGCATGCGGCTCCGGGGACGATGCGGTTTTCATATAAACTGTTCCTACTTCTTCTTCGTCAGGGTAGAAGTACTCCTTGTCCGTTCCCGTGCGTATTTTGTAGTTGATGGTCTCCAAACAGCGAAATGCCTCAGCTGACGAACCTTCAGGATCAGGACCAAGCCACACGACCACATGATGAGCATTGGTGTAGATAGCTCCCATTAGATCGACCTGATGACCCTTTTCGTCATTATCGTTCTGATTGATGCAAATCGCATCTGCCCAAGCGATCTCCTCTGCGTCGGTTTTGCGTAGGCGACGGAGTCCATCTGAAAGACTTTTTGTAATTTTGCATGCATGTCCTCCAAGTTCGATATCGCCGACTTTATCTGGATTGCCCCAGACGTAAGAGAGGGCTGTGTATGGTGCTACGTCGTCAAGATTGGATACGAAGAGCTCGCAGACTAGGGCATCGTCAGATTTGCCTGGAAATATTCTTAGGAGTCGGAAATTGCGGCCAGATGGTATGGTGGTGTATGTGAAGGATTGGGAATCCATGGCTGGTTTATTGATGCTAGATTGAAAGGTTTAAATGTGGGAGCCGTAATAAAATGAGATGTCAGACAATGACATAGTGGTGAGATCCCCACACTTAGGCGAAAGAGACGAGTGGGGTATCAAGTTCAATTTTGGACTGCTGCTTACTCGCTGCCTGGCATATTTTTTCGTCTTGTTGATAAGTAGCAAAGCCCCACAAACTGGGTCCCTTTCGAAGCAACACCTGGATACAATATATGATAATATTGACTATATACACGAAGGGTAAGGTATAGGATTATGCTAAGGACAACAGGCTCAACTTCCTCTCAATTTGCTTGCCATCCTATCAAGACTGACTATAAGTGTACAAATGTCTGTAAGCTCTGGATCAGATACCTAAATACGTGGCAATCTGAATTGAGCAGGCCTGTTCCCGTTAGACGAGGCAACAGTCGGGTTCGAATTACCATAGAAGTTAGGGCTACTTCCAGGAAGATACCAATAGATGCGAGTCGGCCCCCCTTCGGAAGAGCAGGTAAGGACCTTCTCAGAGTCGGGTACGCAGGTAATGAAGTGGTAGTTGTCGCCATAGAGTTCTATGTTACCAGCACTATCAAACAGAAAACCATAGTTGGGACCAGCAGGTATGACAGTATACGCATAGAGCTTCGAGTCATCGGAACGGGTGAAGTAAAGCCGGGATGTGTCAGCCTCAAGGGCGAAGGTTCCTTCAAGTGAGCTGTCTTCTGTTGTGCCAATGAAGCCACTACCCTGTAGGTACACACCGACTTCGCTTCCATCGCCGAGCTGGGCATAGAGAGAGGGCTCAGGACCCGATGCGGTGGTCGTGGTCTCGGATGCAGTGGTAGTCTCAGCGACCATAGTGGTTGTGGTTTCCGCCAGTGTAGTCGACTCTTCGACTGCTGCAGTGGTTGTCATCTGAGCGAGCATAGTGGTAGTAGTCTCGGCAACTGTGATGGTGGTTGACTCTTCCAGTATCGCCGTAGTAGACTCGTCAAGGATGGTGGTACTGGACTCTTCACCAACAGCGGTAGTGCTAGTTTCTTCCTCGGAAGTCACAGTGGATACATCACTGATAGCAGCCGTCGTGGAAGCTGCCTCGCTTGCAGCGGTAGTGGTTGTCGCACCGACTGAGGTAGTCGTCAGAGGCCGGCATGGCCCCGCAAGAGCAATGCCCGCCTGCGTCGAGACGAGGCAGATAGCGAGAGACTGGAGGGAGAACCGCATTTTGGAAAAGAGAGGACGTGGCTAACTGACCACTGATCGATGAAATGAATGTGGGTTGAGAAGGATAAGTTTAAGAATTCAATCAGTCGAAGACATGGGCTTTTAAAGGAAACACTCGTTGGTCTCCTTAATTTCCCATGCATTCAGCTTCTCGAGCGATCAAAAACTATCGAATTGCTTGAACGTTTAAGGCTTGGCGTTCGGCTCTTATGTTCACGGCGCCGTTGTAATCGGTTAGTTCAGCTCTGGGTGGTTAGACAACTGCCAATCAGGGTTAGTAGAGAACAAGCTAAGGTTTCTGTGGGCAGAATACGATTTTGGGGTATCAAGTATCAGAGTATTATTTCCTTATTATCTCCATTTAATCCTTACCTCTCTTTCTTTTGCATCGGGTTACATATTGTAACATATGGATAGCATTAAGATACTCATGCTGAGTACTAGTGGAACAGATCTGTAACTTGAGAAGATCGTAGGCAAAAGGGAGAGGACAAGTATCAACGGGCTATGTAATATCATTATGCGTGTTCTACCTGCTACCTTAGCCTTCATCAAGTGCAACAATTATTACGTTACAATACGGTGGAATGTGACACATTAGGACTTCAAGGAATGTTGTCGTGTATATGCTACCCAGCTCTATCTAACGCTTATGTATGTCTCCGGTCTCACTTTCTAGACCAACCCCTACCACGGGCTGTCCATCTTCAGCGGCTGAATTTACATAGCCGTACCTCAATCGTTCCTTCCCCATCATGCTTACCACTTCAAACGCCTCCTTCCTACCGGCTTCTGCGGGAAGGTCTATATACTTGGAACTCTGAACAACAGTCGAAGCATAGCCAAGTATCTCTGGTCCAATGGCCAAGTGGGCAAACACTATACTCACAATACCGCTCGCCAAAAGTATAAGGGACGACACCAAGAACAGGATTGTCCATGACCAATGTACAGTATAGACCTCCACGAGCTCACTTACTTCGGCAGGCACGGTAGTGTTGAAAGTGAAGACATGGTCAACTTGCATGGCACTCTTATACACCTGACCCAAGAGCAGGTAAGTGTTGATTACCTGCCCCAAGCGACGACCAAACTGCTCTGCAGTTGTTTTATTGAACAACTCGATATCAGTGCCAATCCCCAAACCAGTGACAGCATTGGCCCGAGGGTCACTGAGGTATTGTAATGTGGCGTCAGCATAGGCTGAGTGTCCCTCTAGAAGTGAGGGTAACTTCGATACACGACTCCAGACCAGAGGCCAATTAAGCATGGTGATATTATTTGTCGCGTGCCTTTTCCGTGAAAGACGCTGTGCGGTGACCGTGCAGTTCTGGGGGGTATTGACTCGGGGTTTTCCATGGACTAGATGGAGGCTATGCAGCCCAGCCCGAGAGCAGTGAACTTCTGATTCGACATAGCGCTGCATGACAGAACATTCGGCTTGAACACTTCTTCCGGGACTGTGCAAGTATTCCTGGAATGAGGCAATGAACATAAGGTTTGTCGCCTTGACCTCAAGATCACTTTCATTGGTGAACAGTCTTGGGTGACCATAGGCCGCTCTATACTCTCCCAGATACGTGCCTAACCGGTCTGTTGTGTGGCTGACATTAGACCAGTACGTGTCAACAAATCTATCCACCGCCATACCCCACGGTGACTGCGATAAGCCACGCCCGTGCCATGTGCCGTTGGCCTTTGGTAAAGGGTCTTTGTGTTGAAAGGTGTCTGGATCTATGACTGGAACCGGTTCCGTCCAATTGAAGGAAGGGAAGGGTCGCGGATTGTGCGTCTGTACGGTATAGTTCCAACAGTCAAGGTCGATGTAGCTTGACTCAAGAGAAAATGTTACATTGCCCGTAGTAACATTGGTGACAGGGATTCCAAGCAAAGCTGAGTATGAGTCAGGGCTAGGCTCAGACGTAATGTTATGCCATCTGTCATCATTGATGTCAAGATTCGGGATTTTAACATTTCCCCAAAGATCCATAGGATCGGTCTTTCTTGTCTCGGAAGTAAAGAACAAAGCCGAAAACATACTTTTGATGTGGCTGAAATCTCGGCTATCCTTTGCGGCCATGCCATTATTCAAAGGGAAAGGGTATGACAGTCGCGTCTCGGCGTCGGTGGAGAAGTAAAGTACGCTGGAGGCGGACTTAAATGGCTCGAGCTGGGATCCCAGTGTCCTGAGTACAGCCTGGGATCCTAGTGGCGAAAAGGCCCATAGTAACAGAAGCACTAGGCCGAGAATATTGAACTTTCCGAGGCAGATCTGTGTGATAAACGTTGACCCAACGGTGCGACTGCCAATCAATTGTTCGAGAAGACCAAGCGTAGCACCCTTCTCCAATTTCCATCGGGCGGTCTCAAAGACCATACGCCCAACGATGGAAGCAAAGGCAATAGGGAAAGCAGAGGCAGTCTAATGACAGTAATTAGTTAAAGGACAAAGATTGTTGATAAGAACAAAACTCACAACATTGATTGCATTTCTCCACTTCCTATACTCGTCGTCTGATGTCTCTTTGCTATCGAGACGCATTATAGAAATTGCAAACGCTATAAGAGCGATGGGCACAAGTGTCGCTGCGCAGTCGGCGAAAAGCCTACCAGCCATAAACTTTCGTTTGAACCCACGCTCTCCATTTTGCGATTTTGGTCCTGGCGCATCTGCACTATCGACGCTAACATCTGTGGTTCTAGCGTCTTTGTTGCCATGGGCGTTAAGAGGTGTGTCTGTAGATGGGAAGTCCGCCAACAGGTGAGACGGGTCGGAAGGTTGAGCCATAGCCAGATACTATGCAGAGAAGAGAGGAAGACAGAGGGAAAAGGGAGCTAAGTGCGGATATTATGGAAAGATTGCCGAGACTGAATCGGTGATTTCTAAACTTGGAAGGAATCCTTTTGCCGAGACCTAAAATCTTACATGTCTTGGCATTAAAGGGGCTGTTGAAAAGAGTAAATTGATCTATTGGTCAGAACACTCCTTATCCCCGACTACAATTTTCAGATGTCGTAACCAGGCCTATCCTATCCACGAGACTTACCAGGATATATCGAGCATTTTTGCAACGTTGAAGATCCTAAGTTCCGATTGGTTACTTTACCGCTCTCTAGATGTCAAGTCACTGGTCTTGAGGATTTTAAAGGCAACTGAGCTTCCGCTGATTACTCCGTATCATGTTTCATCTGAAGTACTAGACAATCTTAACCTCTCCTTCTTCTATATTCTTGAAAAAGTCCCCCAACCCTTTATCTTCGTGGTGTGAGTCCACTATGCCAATCCTAGTATATGTTCCAGGTACATTCTCTACAGGTGCTAAGCACAGGGCCCTCACGTATCCCATACTGAAGTCAGCCCACAGCAGAAAAAAGAGTATTTCTGAGCGTTCAACCTGTTCCGTAGGACGATCCCAAGAAACATACTTCCAAACATTCCATTCCCATAAATCATCACCATCCGAGACCATCCAGGAATGATCCTCTTCATCGGGATCATCTTTCCTCATTGGACCTCTCAGAACCAGATGTCCATCTTTGACAGAACCCGTCGGATCCTTTCCAGCTGCGCCGCAATGGGCTTCTGATATCTTGGCTTGAGGCTCACCCCATCTGTCGTGGTATCCTTCGTCATAGCAGTACCAGTATCCCGCTTCGATGAGTCCATCCCATCTCGTGATATACCCCACTGAGAAGGGGGACCAAGAGGGAGCCATGTACTCGTCCCACCTCTGCACTGGCTCATCGGTACGAATATGCCAAACTAGCGATTCCAATAAGTCGTTCTCCCATAGCCCTGCAAGATATTTCCCAGCACCTTGTGATTGGCAGAGTTTTGCCAGGCCTGAGAGAGCTGGCAGTCTATCGTCGTTCTTGGTGAGTATCAGTCTCCCGTAAAGTCCGATTAGCTTGCGCCATTTAACATAAAGCCCATTGACTGTTTGGACATCTTCTCTAGTTGGACCTGTGATTCTTGAGTTCCTCACCATACTGAACTCGGACCAATGGGTAGCCTCGGATTTGTCTGATTCAATTTCCATGCACTCGCACCTGAGACATTCAACGCACTCCCATATCATCTCACTTTCAGTAAAATGGACGATCCGTCTCGCCACTATGTTCTCTTGAAGAACCCAACCTCTCTGATTCAATGGCGAGCTGGTAATTTTCCAACGGTGTCGAGACTTTCCCATTGTGGGGTCGGTACTCATCGGTCTGCTGTATATCTCAGACACGGTCGAATCTGGATTCTTCATCAGGGCTATCTTGACCGAGTTATTGGGGTCTAGCTGAATTGTGTTCTTCAAATCAACGTCCTTTCTGTTTATAAACCCTTCCGAAGACTCAGTTGCTTGCGATGCCGCCAAGACAAGGTAAGCATTACTATAGATTGATGCCATCTTGGAAGACTCAATTTCCCAATCCAATCTATCATCTTGCACAATGCAAAGAGAATCAATCCAGAGATATCGGACTCCAATACTGCGGGTGACAGTAATAGCGTCTTGGAAGCTCTTTGGGAGACTTTGATAGCTGATCCCGTGGGTATGGTCTGCTATAGTACTCGTCGTTGTTTGCAACACCGAGGTACAGCCCCAGCAATGACTTAATGCCACATATGGATCAATCTGACTTGTCGAAACGTGCAAGTATATATGGTCGTTGGTCTCATCCCCAATATCAAGAACCCTATGCGGCAATTCTGCATCCTTAACTGTACATTCCTTGTGCGTCGAATTGCAGGTCTCAATCCACTCATTGATAGATGCTTTATAACCTTCACGGCGACCACTTGACAATAGTTGGCCAGGCTTCACCATGCTCCACGCTGGCTGTGGTGTCCCCACGAGATAGTATAGCTGAATGGTAACAGGCTTGAGCCCGGCTCCGGTAAGCTGTTCCGTTCCAATGACCCAGAACAAGCCATCGTCCTGTTTCAGTACAACAACCCACAGGTCAGAACGGCCTTTGGTGTATTGAGAGCAACAAATGAACAGGATATGGCACCGGCAACATCCCTTTTCTACTTCTTTATGTAGGTCCTCCAATGACCGCGCTTTTGTCTTTCCAGGAGTGTTGAAAAAACACGGGTATGTCGATTGACTGTCAGTCCAAGTTATCGACGGAACCTGCATGATACAGACAGTAGGATCCTGTACTGCGTCCAGCACAAAGACGAAAGTTAAGATTGTTAAGGAGTAAGACGCGGGGTACCTTGGCCCTGTGGATACATCACTCCACTCTACGAGACCTCAGATGAAGGTCACGTGGAACCCTCATCTGCATGTCCACCGGTTATATCTGATTCAGGATTGTCACTTAGGAATGCCTTGCTTTGCTTAAGAATTTTTGAGTTTTACGATTGTGGATATTGCAGCCCTAGAATATAACTGAATTGCAATGTCTGAGGCTACTCTGGGCTATACTAATCTCTTAATGGTGCACTTTGCAGAAGTGTCTTAGACATTTTACCCTTCAAGGGAGACAAACAAGACTTATTTAGCCCCTTGACTTTCAGGTCTGTCCTTTGAATAAAGCCGAAGCTTTCTTCACTTTGTCAGCGCTCAACTGAAAGAATACCATGACCTTGAGTGTCCTGTTGTGCGGCATATCTAGCGCCTGTTCCTCGGGCAAAGAAGGTTACCACGCTTTGTCAACTTACAACCTCATCTTCCAAGATGGAACTACCCATCAACCGAATGATATTGACAGTCTTCGCAACAGGCTTCTTCATTGCCGTGGCCTTAAAGACACTTTACCCTGGAAACGATCCTTATCGATGTCGCGCTGTCCAAAACACAGGACGCTGGATAGACCCACCACAAGACGAAGCTGGGAATAGGACACCTTTTCTTCACTGGCAGCCGGATGGATGTATACTGCACCAGTATGACTCCGAAGATGCACGTCGGTGTCTGGAAGGCCGTCCGATCGTCTCGGTTGGAGACTCGACGTCTCGGAATGTGGCTTTCGCACTCAGTCGACTGGTAAGTGATGGTAAGAGTTTTTGTAATTTCTTAGCACTGACCGGGCCCAGATTGGCGAAAAGCAAGCCGTATACGATTTAGCGAACATGCCCTTCCCCAACCCAAACGCGAGTCCATTCAATTTGACATACCACGGGCAAACAATAACGCGTTTGCCAAACGCTTGGCTATCCTCTCATGGCAATTCTGCTCAGCAAGAATTCATCAATAATCTTGATAACTATGCTGAAGAGAAAGAAAACGTCCCACCGATCGCTGAACAAGCTAGTCCTGCCTTGCTTTATGTATCGGCTGGTGTATGGTTCGGCCAGGCCTTTACTCACGTCAGAGAGAATGACACAATGCAAGCTGCCGATAATTCGACCGGGGCAGAAGCAACTAACCGAACGGCTCCCATAACTTTTCATCCAGATCGTCCAAATATCCCTTGGAAACTCCGGTTTGCTTTATATAAAGAACGTTATTCCAAGATTGCCAAATTCATCGACGACAACACTCCGGACGATGACCCTTTTACATCGCCTATGGATCCGATCGACGGACTGGGTAACCAAATCTTCTATGCCCCTCCTGCAGGGCCTTATTATGTCGGAGATGATCCCGACCGACTTGCCCTCGGGGCGCGAAAGGCCGGAGAAATCCACGAGATACAAGATTGGCTGCGAGAGAATCAAGACAGGTGGAGGCTTCCAATGATATGGTCGGTCGCCATGCTTACCTTTGGCCAAAACGAGACATGGGTTGATCCGCACAGGACAGGATATCACGTCAAAAAGGAAGTGCTTGATACTCGGGTTAATATTCTGCTTAACCTGAGATGTAATGCGAAGCTCAACCGCATCAAGCCATACCCGTACTCACGTACTTGCTGCACTGATTACGGAGTGAAGCCAATGACTCAGATCGGTCTTGTTGGTTTTGGTCTCGTTCTCCTTGTGGTGTGCATCGTCTGTGAGATAATGGACATCTTCAGTGGAGGGGAGGAGCCGCGGTTCAGCCTTTTCAACTTGAAGGCAGGAACCCTGGTTCTAGCGCTACTCATGTGCTACTATGCGGACCGAACGCAGATGATGGCAAAGGGCAGCAAGCTTTGGCAGCTCCAAGACTTTGTTGTCTTGTGCATTCCTTGTATTGCGATTCTGCTCATTACGATTCGCCGTACTCGATCTCGCTCTTCCATGGACATGTCGGACTTGTCTGTGGAGACAAAAGAGACTGTTGAGCCTTTCCTCTCGCGCGAACAAACCGATGAGTGGAAAGGTTGGATGCAGTTCTTCATCCTTATCTACCATTGGACTGGGGCCGACAGAAGATCTATTTATGTCTTCATTCGTCTATGTGTTGCAGCGTACCTTTTCCAAACAGGCTATGGTCACACTGTCTACTTCATCAAGAAGAAGGACTTCTCGTTTCACCGCGTCGCCAGTGTACTTCTGCGACTCAATATTCTAAGTTGCGCTCTTGCATACATTATGGATACAGACTACATGTTCTACTACTTCTCGCCGCTCGTCTCTTTTTGGTTCATGATTGTTTATGTAACCATGGCGATCGGTGGTAAGCGCTATAATAGCGATCCAGAGATTGTGATTACAAAGATCTGTGTCTCGTGCCTTGTCGTTTCAGTCGTCTTCATGGGGACACCATTCTCTGAGTATCTTTTCGACGCTCTCAAATTCGTGTTCAACATACAGTGGAACGCAAAAGAATGGCAATATCGTGTCACGCTCGACATGTTTATCGTTTATGTGGGCATGTTGGTGGCAGTAATTCATCGCGAGATGAAGGCAACTACAGTTGACTTAAGCCTTCGTATCGTCCTAGCTGTATCTGGGTTCTGTGTGGTGCCTTACTACCTCAACTCGGCATCATACATTAAAATGTCGGTATACAAACTCTGGCATCCATTTACTTCCTTTTTGCCAATCCTTGGATTCATCGCGTTGCGAAATGTGTCTGGCTCAGTCCGGAGCTATCACTCTAAAGCTATGGCATGGTTGGGAAGATGTTCGCTTGAGACCTACATTCTGCAGTTTCACTTGCTTCTAGCAGGTGATACAGAAGGCATCTTGATTGTGGATGGTCTCTTTGGCGACGGGTCGTTGATTGGTGACCGCTGGAGAACATTGGTTATTCTAGTACCAGTCTTCCTCTGGATGAGTCATGCCGTGGCACAATCCACGAGCCACTTGGTAAAGGTTATCATGCATAGTTCTCTAGAGGAACAGAAGATTGGAGCTCCACCATTTGCCTGGGCTGAAACGATCCCCGGTGGCTCCAAGATCACGGCTGCGAAAGTGCGAGTTGCATGCATCCTGGTGCTGATGTGGGGTCTCAACATGATGAGTCCAGGTCATGAGGTTGGTGCAGCACCCGATGGAAGACATGAGTTGAGTGCTTCGCCTCTGCCTCCAAAGGAGACGCCTTATTAGTTGGATGGGGGGTTGCATGTAGATTAGACAGGGAAACTGATCATTTACAATTGATTGCAATAAGTGACACTCTGCTAATGTGTGACATTTTTTCTGAACATAAATCCGATGTTTGCTTAGTCCAAATTAAAATCATACATTGCCCCAACACTCCAGCAGGTCTCTTTATCAGGTCACCATCGGAATTGGGGTTTTTGGAATAAAAGATGTTGACGTCAAAACGGCCATCATCAACAGCGTACTGTACTTCTTGAAGTTGAGCATGGCTCCTCTTGATTGGCTGAATAATTTACCTCCCGGTCCATCCGTGCTAACATCCAGCCGACCCGGAGCTCCGTCATGGCCCCACATTAAACCGTAAAGGAACGCGTCGGATGCTCTGGGAGCTCATACATGCAGTTCATGGGGACCAAACTGTCAAAGAGTAGCCGCTTTTTCGAGTTCTTTAGATGCTGGTCAAGAGTGACTGAATCAACAGTCGGCGACTCCGAGGTCAAACATTCGAACCTGCACAACAATCTTTTTGAGCTACCTGGTACCTTAGTCTTCTCGAATAACGTGTGTCCCAACATGACGTTCCAAATAATGATTTATTCAAATTCCAAGATCCAGAGAGCGGGAACAAATTTGTTGTTTCACAATATATCAATGCTAACTACAAGCTTCTATTAACAACTCATTGTGACTCGAGCAACCAATCTCTCCAATAAGGTATAGGGTACTGATGCAGCAGTCGATCAAGTTTGTTGGCTAATCGGGTACCGACGGATCTAACCGACGGGTAAACCGCCCGAGCTAATAAAAAAGTCCCATGGTCTTAGCGCTTTCCGGCTTAAAACTGCACCATTAGACGCTTTGCTACTGCCTTTATCCGTACACACGTTAGGTTCTGGAATCTTTACCGTCTTACGTGTAAATGCATTAACATTGCCTCAGAGGCTCCGTGTGAAAAGGGCTTATAGAGACTTGGCAATGGACTTAATAAACCTCGCTCAAAATACATAAAAGACATTTAGGTGTTGTGCATCTTAAATTAGGTGTTCTTGGCAAATAAGAAAAGAGCAAGGCGTCTGGACTATTGACTAAGCTTACGATTTGGAAGGATCAAAGGCTAAGCGCCAGGATTCAGATATAAACAATATGTTTTGTCTGTATACGAAGTTGCCAAGAGGAAAGGCTGCTTGCTATAGGATCAGGGGATGGATGTACGAGGGATTTATTCCCCGTAAAACGTCCGGTTTCCAAACCCCAGCTTGCAGATCAATCAAGGTTAATTTACAGTTCTTATGTACTGGTACACATATTTACGGTCCCCACTTCTCTGGAAAAATATAGAGCCCGAGATTACTTAGATCCCGCCCCGAAGGATCGCACTCTCACATCGAGTCTTGGGGCCCAGACCCGGCGGTGTCGTGGCTATACTCCGTTTTGCATGCCAAGTACCAGTCAGCCGACACGCTGTCTTTGCACGCGCGGAGACTGGCTCTATTACGCCCCTAGACAGCGGTAAAATCCTACGAGTGGATCAGAATCCTACGAGTGGATCTACTGTGCTTCGAAGGATTCAAGCGAGCCACGCTTATATAAGCGCACCAAGGACCACTCTATTGGGGGCGGGGATATACTTGGCTGACCAATAGGACTATTGCATTGCAGATTCTTGTAAATTTCCGTCTAATTAATATATTCAATAGTAGTTAGAGACTTTTCTGCATGTGACGTGGGGGAAGAGAGACATGGGCTTGCTAGAGTTGGGTAGATTCACCAGTGATATGAAGCTGTATACGAGCAACCTAGGGTTCTTGGCAGACCCCAGCTTACGATAGTTGAGGCTATGCACAGGAAGGGAAGGTGCAGGTAAGATACCTTCGAAAGCAGAGACTCGCGAAAGATATGCGCAGGAAAGGAAGGTGCCGGTCAGATACGTTTGATAGTAGAGATCTATGAAAGCTATAAAGACTACAGCCTTTCTCCCTTCACTTTGCAGTCGACAGCTCAAGCAACAACACAATCCTCTACCACTAGTCCTCTCAACTTCTCTACAAATCAACAAACACTCAATATGAAGGCTGTAACCTCGCTCATTCTTAACTGCGCCGCCGCAGTCACTGTCGCTGCTACGGTAAGACCTGCGCCTTACTCTTCAGAAAGACAATCAACAGTATGCTGACTTTTCTCCAGGCTCTTCCCGATGGCATCCAGTTGGCTGCTGCTCCTATGGAGGGTTACGAAATTGTTCCCATGCAATGGAAGGGTGTTATCAAGGAGGGAGAGGCTCCTGTTTCCCTGAATGGTACCATTGAGGTAAGACATGTGCAAACACTCTTATCCGCCTGTAACTGTACTAACACCAAATGTCAGTCGGTTATCGCTCAGATCAAGGAGCTTAACCCGGAGTTCGAGTTGGCGGAAGAAGAAGACCCCGCCGCTGCTTCATCCGGACTTGAAGCCCGCAACCCAGTAAGATATATCTTCATTGCTATTCCTTCTTGGCGACATTTTCTAACTGACATTCTAGACTCACATCATTTGCAATGTTGGTGGAAACGGTGGTTATGTTGATGTCAAGGCTGCCCAACGTGAGAACAGGTACCTTCGATCCTTGGGCAACAGTGTCTGCGGTGTGAATGGTGGCCCTGGCACGTGCGCTCGCGTCTCCTGCTCTTACGGCGATGCTATCTGGCTTTGCAACGACAACAGACACTACATCCAGCCCAGATGCAGCTACTTGGCTGACTATGTTGATCGTATCATTGCCAGGTGCAAGACAACAACCAAGAGCCCACCTTGCACAGTCAGACCTTGCCCTCCTAGCTGGAGTGCTGACTTCGTTCGGGGCCAGCAGTTCGACAGTGACAACTACAACGTTATTGTTGGCCGAAGCAACTGCTAATTTGGTGATCGTTGTATTGTGGCCTCCTGCGAAAGCGGGGAGCCAGGGCTCGGACGTTACTGATAGAGGCTTTAAGCTGCTAGACTAGATTACATTCTTCCGATGCCTTATCGGGCTCGTGTCAATTCACATTCTCAATTTCCTAACTATTCATAAAATCGTGCGTATATGTGAAAACTTGAAGACGCATGTATTGTGCATCTTGCTCAGTAATAGGAGCTTATCACCCTTGTGTTACAAGTAGTAAATGGAAGCCTAGGCGGTGATCAAGCCCAAAGAACTCCAGGGGTTCATCGCTAGACCTTAAGGAATCATAGGATAAACAAAGGTCATCTGGCTGTTTTGTAACAGCTTCTGTGATATAGATGTAGTGGTATAAATCGACTGGAACGCTCCAAGTCTTGCAAGTCTCTCCAATCACGCTTGGACCTTCCGAACTGGGATGATAATTCGAGCGAGACTAAAGCAGTCCTGAGTCGCTGGGACGTAACGCGAGAACTGCCAAAGTCACTTGGATGTGAAGTCTTTTGTTCAGCTAGCAGACGTCGACTAAGGGGATGCCACGAACACTGAGATTTATGCTCGGATTCACACTGGGAAGAAATCTAAAGGAGATAGACATACCACGGGTTAGGGTATTCCTGTTGCATTGAACGCTTGCAGAGCAGAGTTGTGGAGGGCAACTTGACAGCGGACTACACAATTTCAAGGCGATGTTCAACATGTATCTCTGATTGTCGATGGTATATCTTAAACTTATGGTATTTGCAATTAAACAAATGCTCTACATTAGTGTACAATGCCCACAGTCTCACAGGCGGCATAATGACAGTCAGGCCTTTCCTCAATAAACTTCAAACCTTGAGCGGGAAATGAGAAAGTTTAAGAAGAGACGAAGTTTACTTCATGCAGTTTGTGGCTCCCGACTCAGTCAACAAAGTGGAATATCGCTTGTGCAACCATCCTCCGAATCCACCAAACGGATCCTCCGCATCGCTCGCCTCTTTCCTCCCATCAAAGGTAAGGACTCTGAATTTCAGAACGGCGGCTTGTTTCTCATTGTCCAGGAACGCATGCATCTCGACCATATTGTCAATATCCATGGGCGCCGGTGGTGACTGGTGTGGATCGAAACAGCCTCTCATCGTGATGCATGTTGGTGTTTTAGAAAGGACCACGAAATGATTTGTGAAGTATGTGCCTTGAACATGTTAGTTTTGAATGGCCCGAGAGTGTAGGGGTAGATATACCTGGCTCATATTTGCTTTCGAGAAGATCCTTCTTCTCCCATACGTCGTCTTTACAGTTTTCATTTTTGAAGAATGTCATGATCTTCCTTTGAATGGCATATCCTAGCTGCGTCAGAATGAGTCCTCAATCCTGTTTTCCCATGAACCTTACCAAAACCTCCCCACATCCCAGCCGCGAACCTTTCTATTAACATGGTTCCGCCATTCGCCGCATCTTCAATCAATCGGGGGTCAAGTTTTGTAAATGGTACTTCGCGCACGCAAGAGTCAGTTGAGACGGGTTTGTTCCATGGATTCGTCTGCTTGAGCATGGAGTGCGTGTATAGTGATCTGCCATTCACGGGACCGAAGGGCTCAAATTTGCATTGCCTTGTAACAAGGTGGAAGCTTAGTGCGCCAGTGACAGAAACTCCCGCTGCTACTTTTGTCGTCAACAGTAGCCGTTGGCGGAGTGTGGAGGATAACAAAGGCATAATGACAATTGGTTCAATGGACAGGATTAAAAACCGTAAGATGGAAAGAGGAAAAGAAAGATCGTCTGCACAAAGATAGAGTTCGGGAGTAGAAATAAGAGTCTTCTGAATCCACTACGGGGGTACAGCCTCCACAACGACAACTACGCCTCCACCATCAGCTTCAGCTCTTTCAACGGTGTCAGCTCTGGAAGATTTCAGCCACCTCGGAATTCCAGCCGCCCCGAATAGCGCACGCCAAACCAATCAGATACGCTGTTCACGCTACTCTTGTTGCTATTCTTAGCTTGATCCACCTTGGGAGTTAGATGCCGCTGACTTATTCCCGCTGACTCAGTCTCGATAACTTATCGCTGTTATCTTCCTTGGTTGGGACCCACCGAGAAAAAAAGCAGCAGCACTGTAACTGTTTTTCACATAACGAAAATAAATAGTTATGACATTTCCTCGCTTGGAGATTCATTCGATCATTCGGAGTCAGATAGCAGCTTTACCTAACGTTGTATTGATAAACATTCTCTTTACACTACTCTACTTGTTTCTCGTTCCGTCGCTGGTCTGCACTAATCCAGTAAACGCCCTTGCGTGCCTGGATAAGAGGGTCGTCAGATGCCTTGATGCCCTCAATTCCACCCTTCTCAGGATTCGGGCTAAAAGCAATTTGTTGCTGTTGGGCGATATTATCTGCAGAAACCTTGTTGATTTCCAGCCTGCCGACGGGAACAAAGGTGGTGCTCTTGTACGGCTTGGTTGCATCATCCAAGACATCATGTGGATCAGCAATGTGGGCTTGAATGGTGAAGATAACCGGCTTGTCGGGAAATCTTTGCTGTAAGTCATCCTCCAGATAATTGTTTCCAAGCTGCGCGAGCTTTTGCTTGTCTTCAGGGGTCTTGTTGGGGTAGAGATGAACTCCGTCGGCGGGATCGAGACGATATCTGACATTTGTAACCTTACCATCTTTGTTCGTCAAAATATGGGTGTTGGGCTCATAGTATGTGATGGTGCCATAGTTATGAGGGTTAGGCTTCTCGGAGCCGACAAAAACCGCAGCTGATTGATTCTCTGGCTTTTTGAGGAAAGACAAGAAGGAAGCATGGGCCTCATCATAAGCCTTCTGCTCTTTGGTAGTGTCGCCGCCTCCAGCCTTCGCCTTCTTGAGGATAGCTTCAGCGCGTCCATCAGCTCCAAAGAGTTTGAGAAACGATAGAAAGTCCTCCCCGTTACGGGTTGCAAAGCCGTTGAAAGAGTGGCTGATGAGATCGGTGTGGGTGTTGTCGTCAACCTGGAAGCGAATGGCAATACCCTTGGGTGTAGCACCATCAGACACATCAGCGACGTGAGGCAAGCCACCACCCACGGAAAAGCGAGCAATGACCTTGGTCGTGCAGTTGTTGAAGTGGGCAGCTGTTGAAAGGTCCTTCGCTTCCTTGGTAGGAGTGAAAGTCCCCTCTACTAGGAGACCTTTGGCATGTGCTATGGGTCGAATATTAGCTTGGGTTACGGATGTGGATGATTTGACTCACTTGTACGATAACCATGATGCTTTCCGAAGATAGCTTGCATGGCATCAACCAGTTGCTGGGGAAGCTGGTCATTGTCTGATGCAACATCGTTCGTGACAGTTGTGGAAGAGATCTCAACAGCGTTCGCTGAGGGGGTCTTCTTCATGTCGGCCGAGACTGGGTTACTGCTAGCGATTTGGATAGACATGTTTTCAAGTAAATGATGGTGTGGAGTAAAGTAAGATGATGAGAAGGAGTAAATTGTTGTTAATAAGGATAGAGACGTGTGCGGTGACCTTTTATGTATGGAAAGCAAGCTTGGGAAGAAGTGAAGTGAGAAAACAATATAGACCGGTAAAATTAACCAACCCGATAGCCACCGGACCAGAAAGTCCTTGAAAGTCTCGAATGTACCATTAGCTGTGCTCGTTTGCGCCAAAGACATATACAGTAGGTGTTGGAAGAATTCGACTTGAATATGCATACTAATTTAGCAAATGTCTAAGTTTCAGCAAGCCACAAGATGAGACATACAATATCCTATGCCGAAATTAGCTACACGGCTTGTATCATGCCTTTCCGAAGATGAGTTTGCATACCATAATATAGCAGCTGAAAAACCGGCAGACTTGACCGAACTATTGACAGTTCTGTGGCTTGACCAAGCGCAGGGAGGCTATCATTGTGTAAGACGCAACGGCCGCTGAGGTCTAGAGACCGTTAGCTTGAAATAGTATTGGCAATTCGGTTCTTGATGCAGGAAACGAGTGGCGGGGTCACCCGGCGCTAAAACATGGTCATCATCCAAAGGATACAATCCTACTGGACAAATGAGCGACATAAACTCATATTCATATACGACCTAAGCAAGGGAACGGCGTCAGGGAAAAGTTAGAGCCAATGCATATTTCGATTGGTAATGGAATGCAAATAAGATGAAAGCTATGTCTACTCACGATGTCGCAGTAAAGGGTAACTTCAACACAAACTCCGAGCGGGGAACAGGTTCATCCTACAATTGAGACAATGCAGGGACCGATGAACTGACAAGGCGCAGACTACGAACTGTTTCTGTCATCGTAACATGCGCTCAAACAGCCCGCCACATTGGTTGGACCTTGCCTTTTCCAGCTTCTGAACTGAGACAATTGGAAACTAAAATTCTCAACCATGCTTTTGGCCAGATCTAGAAGCACACTTTCAACCAATAAGAAAGCCCGTTTACTCAGACACAGTTTCTGATTGGTTTACTTTGGCACGACCACGTGGACTCTCTTTGCGATGTATTTTGGCCCTTGTTTGCCTCATTGCATCAATTCCACGAACAACAAGGCTAAGCGATGTGATATCTCATGCCCCCCCGCATATTGCTTCCAGCTATGAATCTAGCCTGATTCACTCTGGACATTATGATCCGGTCGCCATATGTCTCATAACCTCCTCACGAGCTAAGGTGTGATGGTTCAATAGTACGTGATTCTTTAGGGCTAGATTCTTCTTCGCTCATTCATAGCGGAATCGTCCTCTGCGACAATGACTATGGGTTACATGTGGCGAGCTGAGCTTCTGATGATATCGGAATAGTGGCGAGCTGGAAAGTAAATCTGGGACAAAACATTGGCCAGGCCCTTTGGTCTAGACACTTCCAGTGTCAAGATGGCAGCTCCCACCAAGTACGCGACCAGTAGAGACTGTAAGCCATCTCCATACCATCTGAACCTTCATGAAAAGCTGAGATGCGAGGGGTTAGAGGGAATATTTTGAAGGATATAAAGTCCACCACCAGCGCTCCCCTAATTACGCCTCATCACTCACACATCCAACTATCACATCCATTTTACATCAAGTATCTGGGCTTCTCACTTTGAGGCCATTTCTTTCTCACAATGTCCACAACTACCTCTGCCCCTCTTCAGTCCAAATTGGACGAGATCCTGAACTCAGGGATCAATCATAAGATTGAAGAAGATCCCATGCAAGTTTGGGACAAGGGAGTTTTCATCAATGAACTATTAAAGCAAGGAATTGCCCTCAGCACTAACGATGATGGCACAATCGACGGCGGCCTCGTCGCTAGCAAGGGTCTCGAGAAGGGATCATACATGGGCACCAGACTCGCATTGACTGAGATCTACAGTATCCTTGAAGACGCGTATGTCAATCCCCAACCTCGTTCCAGAAATATCACTAACAGACTTGCAGTGCTGTGTCTCACTTTGACTCGCGAGGATTTGAGCCTATCTTCCCCACTCAGAGAGACCTTGACGTCAAGAAAGGCATCTACCAGTGGAGTGACGGAAGCGATGGCTATCCTCCCCACCTCAAGGTTCAAGACAACGATGGAGCCAATCTTCCCCAAGATGAGAGGCCCAGCCAAAACGGTGACTCTAGTAAGCCTCGCTCAGATGGTGTCGGTGCGATCTTTGATCTGGCCGAGGTCAATTTGGTGCAGGGTATTGCTGGAGCGGTATCCTTCCTCATTCCCAAGAATATTGAGCATGATGGTACTCCATACCAAGGCCCTACCATCGCCGATGTTGAGAAGTACAACAAGGCCAACCTGCCTGGCGCTGATGGTACTAGCAATGGAACCTCGACCACGAGCAAGAGCCAGAATGCCGACATCATGAAGGGAAGAAACATCGGTGAACACGATGACTGGTACTCCGATGCCAGATTTGCTCAGCAACACTTCAGCGGTGTCAACCCTTCTACCATTGAAACTGCCCCGGCAGACAGAATCAAGGCTTACATCGCCGAGGCCAAGAAGCAGGGTCTTGATAAGGTACAGAACCTCCTCGAGAATGGCAAAGACCTTCTCATCCAGGATTACTCGTATTTCCGTGAGGCTACTGGTGTCAAGAATGACCAGATCTTCCAGAACAAGATTTATGAGCTCAACGGAAGAACTCCAACTGGAAAGTTCACTTGTCGATATGCTGCTGCATCCATCGTTATCTTCCAACTTCACGAGGATGGACGCCTTCACCCTCTGGCCATCACACTAGACTACAGGGGTTCTTTGGACGACTCGATCACCATATTCAACAGTAGGCTGGGCCCTGACGAGAAGGGTCCCGTCGATGAGAAGGACGACTGGCCTTGGAGATATGCCAAGACTGTAGCCCAGACTGCCGACTGGGCTAGACATGAAATTGCCTCTCACCTTGTCGACACCCACATGATTGAGGAAGCTATTATCGTCGCTACCAACCGAACTATTCCCGAGGACCACCTTCTGTATCAGGTTCTCAGCCCTCATTGGTTCCGAACTCTTGCTTTGAACGCTGCTGCAAGAAGACTTCTTGTTCCTGGTGTCATTGCTAGAGTTTCTGGTCTCGGACCCAGCAGTCCCTCTCTCGATACTAAGGGTTATGCATACGGGCTGGTCGACTGGTCATACAAGAACTTCAACTTTCAGGACAAGTACATCCCCAACGATCTCAAGAAGCGAGGATTCGACCTTGAGGGTGAGAAGGGTGACAAGTACAGGAACTATCCTTACGCCAGTAGCATGTACTTTCTGTGGGGCATTATTCGGGACTTTGTCAAGTCCATTCTGGAGACTCAGTACAAGCGAGATGAGGATGTGCGAGGTGATGAGTACATTGGCCAGTGGTGTGAAGAGATCCAAACTCAGGGTCAAATCAAGTCTTTCCCTACCATCACCACTCTCGACCAGCTCATCGACGCTGTGACAATGTGCATTCACACCGCGTCACCTCAGCACACCGCAGTCAACTACCTACAGGACTACTACTACAGCTTCGTGCCTTCCAAGCCCCCAGCACTCTGCACTCCTCTTCCTCAGGATCTCAAAGCCCTCCAGGGCTACACTGAGAAGCATCTCACAGACGCTTTGCCCATCGGTACCGAGGATGCTAAGTGGAAGGATTGGCTGTTGGCTGCTCAGCTCCCCGAGCTCCTCAGCTTCAAGGTCGAGGATCGGTACAACTTGATTACGTACGCCAAGTCTTTGTACAATGTAAACAAGGACCGAACGATGACTGAGAACAAGAAGTTCAAGGCTGCAGAGATCAAAGATGCAGCTGAGCTTCTGTACAGTCGTCTCAAGGATGCTTCCCTGATGTTTGAGTACATCTCGGCCATCCAGACTGAGGGAACTATTGAGTACCCCGTTCTGCAACCTGAGAACACTGCCATTTCAATCTTGATCTAAACTCTACGTAAAAGTGCAGTTGGGTACAGGGTGCGGAGCAGAATTGGAGTAAGTTTCTTGGGGAACTTGAGAATAATTATTTTTGAGCTAGTGTTGTGTAAGAGTCAGAAGGAAGTCTAAATTGAATCATCTGTTTTCTTAAACTGTGTAACGGGCTAGTCTGTGACCACTCGTTTTCCTGTATACTGAATACAACATTGGAAATCTACCATTAAGCTATTCCTTCCACGCTTCTTCTCTAGACGTCCTCACGCTCATCAGCTAGGGCCTGGGCCTTCTCGGCACTGATGTTGCTGCCCTCAGCATTGCGTCGGAACTCATCTTCCTGCAGTCTCAACTCCTCAGAGAGCTGACCATGGGCCTTCCATACAGGCTTGATCTCGAATAGTCGGTTCATGGTGTCAAGTGGCAGACCCTTAGTTTCAGGGATGAAGAAGAAGACAAAGGTAGCGGAGAGGATCATAAGCGACGCAAAGAAGAAATAGACACCGTAGCCCATCTTGATGAACATCTGAGGAGTGAATCGAGAGACGATAAAATTCCAGAACCAGTTGTTTGCTGCGGCGGAAGCTTGACCGAGAGATCTACGTAATGTTAGGAATCTAGTCAAGTGTCAAAGGATAAAGGTTTGTCAATAACGTACCTGGACTTCTCATCGAACATCTCAGAGTTGAGCACCCAAGGAATCGGGTTCCAAGTGGGCGAGTAGAAGACAGTCCAAAGATAGAAGAAGAAAACAGCAGCAATGCCACCGCCTGACATTGAAGGAGCGGCAGCTCCAGCTGCCTCAGCAGCAGCCACCTTGCCAGCTGGGTTGGCGACCTTGATGTAAGCTCCGATAAACCACATGCAAAGAGAACCACCAACGGAACCAATGATCAACAGCTTTCTGCGTCCGACAGTCTCAATCAAGAACAGGATGAAGATGATCGTGACTGCTGTCTTGACCACGCCAAAGATGCCGGTAGTAAGGAAACCGGTGTTGGTGCCCTGGATTCCAATACTCTTGAAGACAGTAGGACTGTAATAGTTGATAGCGTTGATGCCAGACCCGTTCTGCCAGAGGAACATCATACCACCAAGGAAGAAACGCCACTGGATCTGTCGGCTCTTGAGCGCACTGAATGGCTTCCAGAAGCCGGGACCGACTTCTCGGTTGTAGCGTTCTAGCTCCTGGTCCATGTAGCTGACTTCCTCAACGATATAAAGGTCCTCGGGAGAAAGCTGTCTCAACCAGCAGAGGTTCTTCATGGCTTCCTCGCGTCGGCCCTTGGAAAAGAGCCATCGAGGAGATTCCTTAATCCAGAAGGCACCGAAGAGCAGCATACCAGCAGGGATAAGCTGGACAGCGAAAGGAATGATCCACTGCTTGTGGCTGGGGGCCATGGTCTCGGCCAGTCCGTAGTTGATCCAGAAACCAACCAGGCCACCGATTTGCCAGCCCAGTTCATAGATACCAACTAGGCGACCACGGATAGCAGGAGGAGAAAGCTCAGAGCAGTAGATGGGGACCATGTTGGAACAGGCGCCAACTCCTACTCCGGCGAGAACGCGACCAGCGATGATAAGTCCCAAGCCGCGCTCAGCATTAGCGCCAAGCATCATGCCAGCTCCAAGCATAAAGACGAAGCTGAAGGCAATAAGGGAGTAACGTCGACCGATGAAATACGAGGTGATGTAGGCGAAAAGACTGCCGAAGAACGCGCCGGCCTGATAGACCGAAACGATGTTGGCCTTGAGAAGGGCGAGTTGGTTGGGTTCGTAGGATGCAAAGTCGAACTCCTCAGTGAATGAGGGTAGCGCGATGGTGGTGCCAATGAAGGCAGAGTCATAGCCGATCATGCATGATGCGAAAGAGGCGATGGCAGCACATGTGTAGACGCGCCAATTGTACACAGCCTTGGGAGTGGGCCGGTCCTCATTGACTGCAAAGATGTTGTTGATAGAGAGACCCATGGTTGATAATAAGTGCCTTGACCAGCACAAGGGTCAATTGAATCCTGGGGTTGTTGTCTGATAGATCTGGGGTAACCGTGGACTGGGGAAGCCTATATATATGCAGATGAATCTGAGAGAAAATTCTTAATTGCCGCGCGTAAAGATTTACCCCATTTTCTCCAGATTTTTCCACTAGCGTCAACTTTCCGAGTAAGGCACGGTTGCACCAAGTCATGCGTGTGGTTAGGCGAAACGCTAAAGTCAGTTAGAGTAGTACTAGCACGACCCAGACTTCTGGACCCCGCATAACCTATACCCTGGGGTAATGAGGGGAATTTGATCTTAACTCTGATGGCGCAAACGCATCGATAGGTACCTGAGAAGGCTAAACCTTTATCCCAACGCCGAGATTAAGACTTCATCCTGGAGCTTGATCCTTTACATTATCAAAGAGAGTCAGGATGTATTTTACGAGCTGGATGTTCCGCTCTTTGTGTTCCCATTTCACTCGACTACAATCTTCTGCTTCCGTCCTCTGTCTTTAGTGCTCTCCTGAATTTAGCGTCTTCTCAAGCCTCGTGAATCCCTCCAGCTTCATCAGCTCTTCCAACCCTGTATTATAATGCAGAATAGTCCGACCCAGGCTCTGATGTATATAAATGATAACAGCACAATGACTATCACAATTCGACGAAACTTCAAGGGCTGTAAACAGATCTGAACCTTTTGCATCAATATCAATACTGCAATCCAACAAAACTTCGACAAGAGTATTTTGTCCAGCTGTTGCATCGGACTAATCGACTTATATATAGTGACGGTATCCTTCTCACGAGTCACCAAGCCAAGGCAGTGAGTTCCTGAAATCAGCCTTATACTCTTGACCTCAACACTTGATCCTAGACATAGGCCCTAGAATATAAGACCTATCTGTAGCTATAAAGTATATGTTAATTCTTTTATGCATACCATTAAGTTGTTATGAGAACTTGGACTTACCTTACACCATCATATTAGGTGGGAAGTTATCCTCTATAGGGTTCGCTGGCTCACAGGGTTCACCTGCCCACATGTAGCCAGTATTTGGTCCAAGTGTTGATGGTTCCTGGTCGGACCAAACAGGCCAGAACTTTGGATCACTAGCTGTTGTGATCTCCCGCTGCCATATTAAGCTTGGGTTGACTTTCAAGCTCACTCCGTATTTTTTGGCGAGCTCTTCGAGTGCCTCTGACAGTTGGTTTACCCCATGTATGTTCCAATGAACCTCTCTGCTCTCTGAGGTTGTATCAGGAAATTCCGACGCCAGAGATTTGAGAGACTTGGTCAATCTCTTGAGGGTTGGCGTCATGTTATAATGGAAGCTCGACTCAGTCCAATTAGTTACAGCCTCCTTACATAATAGAAACCTGGATAGATGTGGGATCCAAAGAGGCTGAGGTACACTCTTTGCAGGAAGATCATAAACACCATAATTACTAGCAAACGGCTTAGTGGGAACAACTTGAACTACGGCATCAGTATTCCGATGTTTTGATCTGAGGCTCATCCAGGTATGCTGCACCCAGCACAATGTCGCGTAGCGGAGGAAGCAATATTTTGACGACTGCAAATCTTCAGATGCCGATTGACAATCTCTTAAAGGTGGCTCGGGCACAGGGTCATGTACACTCTCTTGGTATGACCATGAAAGATTCCTGTCGACGGAAAGACTTGTACGAGGCAGCCCATGTGGTTGAGGCCAGCGGTGTCTGGCCTTTTGAGAGCGACTTGAATGGTGGTTCTCGAGAGGTTCTATCGATGTGCGACCCCGAATATCACATTCCGGAAAATAGATGGTGGGGGAGACAGGTCTGTAGCTCACACTCTTTCTAGATGGATTCGCTGTCACCCCCAAGTTGTCAGATGTTCGCGGGTTGGTATCTTGAGACGGAATACGAACGTATCGCCCCGTTGAAAGCTTTCTCCTCTTAAGCGTGTTAACGTTGTCCGCATGCCCGAGTTGAACAGGTCTGATCGGAACGACTTGGGAAGATTGGTGTTCCGCTGGCACCACTTGAGTTACGCTGCCAGGCTGAATGGGCCAAATAGGCCGCTTCGGAACGTCGTGGACAATATATGACAAACAACGGCTTGCCAATTCCTCATGGACTACAAGACCATTTCTGATTGATAAGGAGGTCGGAACCTCTGACTGTGCCGACACAAGGTAATCTTTTACAGAAACATGAATGAAAGCTGGACGACCAAACGGATCAACCTCAACAAGTGCTCCTGTCAGTTGTGAAAGGCATCCTGGAAACTGAGATAAGTAGTCGAGGTCTGTGGTCTCTAGTCCGGGAGTAATCGCCAGTGCCGTGTGCAATGCATCATTTGTAAGGGGATACAAGGACCCCGCAAGCCATCGGAAAATGCCGACAATGGTCATCTTTTCCTCTTCGCTATTCTCATTCAAACGTGCTAGTATCACCTTAATGAGACCATCAAGACCATTGAAGTTGGTAGCGTCGACGAGAAATCGATGCCTTATTTTGGGGGATAGTGCTGTAGAGCGAAGATACGACATAAACAGTTGAGCCCAGAGAAACATACCGTTTGCATGCTTTGCAGCCCTCAGGGGTGCGTCTGGAGATATTGGACGGCTTCCGAAGCTTCCATTATCCACTAACTCTTCCAAGCTAGTGGAGACTTTCTCAAAGATATCTTTAAAGTTGTGCTCCGCCGTGAGATTGAGAACGGGGACACGCAGCTTTGCAAACAGAGACGGAATAACGATATCGGGACGGCTCAGCAACAGTAATTTACAGTCGCTAGTACGACAAAGCTGAGCAAATGTTTTCAAGAGAACATCGTGGTCCCTGCACTCGTCAACACCATCAATAACAAGGTACGTGGGATGCGCTCGGAGCAGATATTCCAATGTGGAGCGAGCATCCTCAAAAGAAGCCTCTAACTGCCCAGAGCTCCCTTCATTCTTTAGAATGGCAAGGATGTCCATGATCTTGGGATCCTCTCTATGCAAATGCACTAGCTGAGTGACAAGCGCACGGAGCGCATGTATTGTCATGTCGTTGCTGCTGAGGTTCGGGGTTCGAGTGAAATGAAAGTGTGCGACGACAGGCGAGGGTCCTAGTGAGGAGAGGCAACAGACACGTAGGTCTTCGATGATCAAAGCCGATAGGAAGGTTTTCCCAAAACCAGGTTTAGCTATCCAAGGATTGGTAAGTTACCCCAACGAACCAAATCTCTAGAACTGAGCATTTTTGAAGATTACATACCTTGGAGAATCTTGATGTTTCCCACCTGTCTCGAAATACCAGCATCTTCACAACCCTGTTCAAAAGCCTTATCCCTCCAACTTGTGTATTCTTCTAGAACCAAGAACCACTGACCAGACCCTTCTTGTCTATGTTGTTTCGAATAGTCATAGATGCTTTGATAATCCACATGCCCCATCCATGTCTTAATTGAGCCAATGTGATGTTCTAATATCATCGATCAGCACATACTTCAAACTCTAAGGTAGGCAACAAGGATTGGAATAATACCGATATGCTTTTTCATGTTTTCTGAGGGAATTGTTTGTGTAGATGTATCTGCCTTGGGGTAAGCTCTGTCTAGCGCTACCTGAAGGCTATTGTAATGTATGTTTAGTGATTGCTGAATCGCGTGGATCATCTTTGTGTCCTGCAACTTAGCTTCTTGACTAAACAAAACGTTGTGGCGTTTCAAACGTTCCAAAAGGTGCCCAAATCTCGTTTGAAACGGAGTCCATAATACTTCACCAACAAAAGCTAGTCGAAGTCTCCATTTGGAACCTGAACTCTTTAGTATATAATGATGAATGTAGGTAAGGAAATACTTACTTTTCTGTGATCCGCATAATAGTGTGTAGATTTGCTGGCAGAAGCCAATGATATCCGCATACACAAGTGCCAGACACTTCAATAGACGGTCGCTACGAATATCACTTCTTTTGCGATATATTTCGACGTAGTCGTGGTATTGTGGTAGACATCCAGCGATCTGCTCCAGCATCTCCGATGTTTTTTCGAAGAAGCCAGCGTAATTGCTCCCGAGCTGTGAAGTTTCAGTATCGATACGAACTGGAAGGCCAATAAGCGAAGGGTTACCTTGCAAATTAATAAGGTTGACCCCCAGAACCAACCGGCGTACTCAGGATTGGTTTGGACAAAGGCCCCCACTACATCGAAATACGGCTTCAGTTTCTCTGCGAACGTAGAAACTTTCATGCAGCATTTTCCCAGGGTTTGGTTTCCACTCGAACAGTAATATACCCTGAGCTCTGCGAGCATTGCCTCAGGCGAAGAGAACTGTTGAAACTCCCCCCTCTTCTGAGGCGAGAGAGTGTTGCGGAACGCATTCAAAGAATTCGTAAATAGCTCTTTGGCACTAGAATCAAAGGGTAAGCTTCAGCTTAAGATCAGCAGATAGCAGTTGGGATGGGATTCGACCTGATGGATTCAAAGTCCATGACTGTCCAGCTCACAAATGCAGTCGCTGCCGAAGTTCGATGATATTACTATGGGGGACCTTTGCGATAGAGAGATTCAAACCAGCCATAGATGATATTCTGATGCAGTTAGAAAAACAGAAACGCGGGGAAATGTCAACAGGAATCTCTTGCAGATATCTCTAAAATGTGTTAGTGGGTGATTGGCTCAGCAACATGCGGCTAGAGCCTGCGGCCGGTCCACCTGTCCTGCACTTCCGCCCGAGTAAAGTGAGGATAAGCCCGGTACTGTTGTCACACCTCCATCGGAAAGCGGAAATACATGATAATAGGTGGAGAGTTAAAAGAAACGTGCCAGTGGATAGTTAGTTAAGAAAGAAGACACCTCCCAAAATGAATGGGTTTTCTGATGATCAGCTACTGTATCCGTCCAGGAGTGTGATTGATTTCAGCTTCAGTTCCGAGGCTACCGACGCTGAACTGGCGGTCACCTACCCCATCAGGTTATTACTTCTCCCTATGGTAATGACCTCTCTCGCCTACCAGCCTTAAGAAGGAAAAGTCTTTTCTTTACTGTCACGATGGAAGGTAGCACCACTGGGTAACTAGCAAAAGAGATATGGAATAAGTTATAACAGCTACTGCAACTTCATTCATTATGTATCACGCCTCTGTAGTAAAGGACAAAAAGAAAAGCACCAGTTAGAACCACAAGCCCTTCTAAACCCGGTGCTCTCTCAGTACTTTCTCCTTAGCCCTGTCCTTCCTTTTTACCTCTATGTTCCTTGGCCAAGAGTACTGACTCTCCTCCACCGTTTTGGTCTTGGCGGAGATGGGGGTGGTAGTTCGGCATCATCGTGCTCGTGGACAATGATAGCTACCGTCCCTTCTTACTCTTATGATTTCTGCAGCTTGTAAACTTGCCCAAGCTGTAGAAGGCCATCGTCCATGTTTGCAATCTGGTTCAGTGTCGAGTCTGTCTTTGACTAAAAGGCGGTGACTGGAGAAGAGATGTAAGTATTGTTACAGTTGCCGGCCCATAGGTCGGCGATCAAGATCAGGCAAAGGTCCAAGTCAAGATCAATCAGATTATCAGAGCCGGCTGTGAAACGTGTCCCAAGGCCTACCTATCACTTTCCCGCCAGGTGATAGTCTAGAATCCCATAACCTATCAACGAATCCTGACGGTAAGCATTGTTTCACTTGATCGACCTATGATGTTGATGTAGTCCTGGGCGACGGCTGCTGGGGAGCTGACACAGGACAATAAGTGCGGGGTAAGAGACTGGGATCTTCTACTACCGACGAACAACTTTACGAATAAGGGTTAGAGTTTCGAGCCTTCTATAGCAGTCAGCACCATACTATCAGGAAGCTGCAATTGAAACTATCATCCGCGTTATAGCTCAGTCAGCTTCAGGTAACATTGGTGTCGTTGGTGTCGCTGGAACAATTGATACCTGTATCAAGTATTATGTACTACTAGGAATTTAGGAAAGCATAAATGACAATGCAGACTGTTCAAAGCGTCATGATGACGCGTCCGGAACTAGCCGTTCTCTAACAATGCCGTCCTGTACGAACTTGTATTAGTAGGTGTTAGTGCCATGCGGGGGTTCAGTCGTCCAATCATGCCTAAAACTCAAGAACCCAATCACAAGAAAGTCAGTGAAGATCTGTTCTATGAACGTCAGATTAAACCTTAATGACCCCTCACTCAGTCTATAAAAACTCCTCCATCGCGACGATGCCTCCCACGACAACTTCATCCTCCCGACTTGTTCTGAACACTGCCCGTTATAAATAATACTCCAGAAACCCAAATTCTTGAAGTAATTATTCTCATTCTGTTAGATTGACTTTTCACCGTAACGATACCATGCCAGATCAAAATGACAAAGCACCTGTTCGCGACACGGCAGAAGATGACGCCTACTTCCCATCGCCTTTCTCTCTCACGCAGTACGTCACTGCCAAGACAGACTTTGACGGAGCCGACTATCCAAACAAATACACCGGCGGCAAGTGGAAAATCCTCATGATTGGTACACAGGAGCGTTACCTCAAAATGGCAGATGGCAAGTTCTTCTCCACTGGCAACCATCCAGTAGAGATGCTGCTACCCATGTACCACCTTGACGCTGCTGGATTTGATATTGATGTCGCCACGCTTTCGGGAGACCCTGTTAAACTCGAAATGTGGGCGTTTCCAAAGGAAGATGAGGCTGTGAAGGAGATCTACGACAAATACAAGCAAAAGCTGCGCAGTCCGCTTAACCTTTCCGAGGTCTGGCATGGCAAAGACGGTAAAGGGTTTACTGAAGAAACGCCTTACTTGGCAGTCTTCATTCCTGGTGGTCATGGCGTTCTCAACGGTGTACCCTTCAGCAAGACAGTTGGTGATGTTCTTCGCTGGGCTCATGCCAACAATCGCTTTTTTATTACCCTGTGCCACGGCCCAGCCAGTATCCTCGCAGCTGATGTTGGAAAACCAGAGGGGTCCAAGTTTATCTACGATGGGTACAGCATTGATGTCTTCCCTGATTCCCTGGACCAGGGCGCCAACATAGATATTGGCTATATTCCTGGAAAGATGGAATGGTTGGTTGGTGAGCGACTCAAGAAGCTTGGAGTTACGCCGATTAACAAGGACATCACTGGAGAATGCCATCGCGATCGTTTGTTGCTTACTGGCGATTCCCCATTGGCTTCAAACAATCTGGGCAAATTGGCAGCGAAGACATTGTTGGAAGAGGTAAACAAGTAACGTCTAGGGAGTAAAAATAGGTATAGCTTGACCACTTGGTTCTTTAGCACCATCAAGGTCAAGATAAGGACAATCTTTCGGCTCGGGATGAAACGTGCCACCGAACTCTTTGATCTTTTGCCAGCGCTCCTCCATTGTAAACACGTTGTTAATCCTTCCTAGACCCTTCCAGTTCGATTGAAACTTTGTTGCCTGGAGAGTCCAGACACCGCCACCGATCTGCCATCCAAGATACAGTCGTGGTGCCTTGCTGCCCAGATAATCACGGTGCGACACCTCTTCTGCTTGTGCATAGGGATCCTGGTACCAGTTAGCGGCTAGTTGGCGCATCTTGGCGCACCAGGCCTCCTCCTCTTGAGGATTGTCTGATCTGTTGGTAGGCTTAAACAGGTCGACACCGAAGAAGTTGAGCTCTGCCAATGAGCAATGGACGCTGCAGTAACCGCCTTTTGAGGGCCACCCAATCAATCCGCCACCAGGATGGCCATCAAATTCGCTTCGAGGGAACCATGTATTCCCAAATTCGCCATCAAAGCCACCTTCACTGCTTAGCATATCCTCTGTTTCGCTCGAATTTGCTTCGGAGTCGATAGTTTTTTCTGACCGGAGAAGCTATTACGAGTTTATGTTGCTCAACTTGTTATTAGTGGTAAGTCACAACGCGATGGAAGGCGCGACAACTACAATAGGAATAAGGCTATTTCAAGACTGAATGACGAGACACAAGAGCAATGACTCAGATTAACAAGTCAGACTCAGCATTGGTCAGAATCAAGGAGACAGTTGATCAATTAACAAGTAAAGTATTATAACAAAGAGCTATTTAGTATTCTCGTGCGTAAAACTAACAAATGAAACCACCTATAGACTAACATCCGACCCTTTATTCGATTTCAATACGATGAGACTTGACTGTAACCTTAGGAACGACTACAGTTAAGAGGCCATCCTTGAGCTCAGCGGTGACTGCCTCGTGGTTGACATAGGTGGGGAAGGTAAAGTAGCGGGAGAACTCCTTGCGATAGCCAGAGCGTCTTGACTCTTGTGGCTGCTCAGACTGTTCGGGCTGCTTCTCCTTTGCCTTCTCACTGAGAGTCTCAGGCTCTGGCTGGTTGCTGGTGTCCGACTTTCCTGATGTGTGGCTCAAGACCTCAAAGTCGTCACCATCGACATCGTCCTCGACGGTGGCCTGATATGAGCTCCTACTTCGGGTGTCTTCGTTATCTGACTCGATGGTTGGGGCTGTAGCAGCAGTCTTCTCAGGGGTGACTTCATCTGCCTTGGGGGCATCTGTGAATCGCTCAACCTTGCCACTAACGACAAGCTTGGTGGGCTCAGGGAACTCGACAGTGACATGTTCTTTGTTCAGACCAGGAAGTTCGCCATAGATAACGAAGGAGTCATCCGTCTCGTGAGCCTCAAAGCGGGGCTCCCATGGTCGAGCGTTAACTCGGTAGGTGGGGCAGGCAACCTCAGCGCGGCTCTTCTGCTGAGGGTGACATTGACGCTTTCGCTGTGGCTGTTGGGGCTGCAGGACTGACTGGTCAAGTTCCCTGAGTAGATGGTAGAGTGGGTTCATTGGGGCCTGAACATGGTAGGCGGTGCGGGGAAGGAAGAATGCCATTTTGTTGATGTGTTTTGATGGTAAACTCGAAAAGGTAATTGTAATGATGGTTCGGGTGTTTGATTGGCTGGATGGATGCTTGTGCTTGGTGCAGATTGAATGAGCTGTAAAGATACTGAATTCTGATGATGAAAAATTCCATAAGACTGCTGAAACTCATCTATTTATACATTTATATTTTACATTAACACTTAGGCAGCGCGTTGTTGCGCAAGCTGTTACTCACCATATCGGAGGGCCATGATCTTACTCGAAGCATCGAGAAGATCCACGAAACTTTTTGTGCTGAGTGAGACACCATTTGTCAGTGCCCGGTTCTTCCAAAGCCACACTCAGCCACTGTGGCGTCTTCAACTGCTTGGAAATCCACATTATAAATCCCCGCACCCTGCAGCCAACGAATGATCCAGAATTATTTTATTCCGAACCAATCAAACTGAGTCATATCGTCGACAAATGCAGTTCCTACCCGATACCTGGATAATGATTATGGAAAATTAATTTACAGCGATAGAGTTGATTTCTTCTATCACCTTTCTGTGTCTACTAGATTCCCTGTAGTTTAAGAACCTGAAGACTCCAATTTCAACCATGCCCACCGATAACTTCTCTTATTCATGATCGTGACCAAAACACGTTCGATCTTTTCGTCGGTCTTGAATCAAACATGCCTAGCAATGTTAGCGTCCCTCGGCTTATAAAGACTACGGATTAAGAATGTTCCGATTCAATGCTTCGATGACCCCTGTACGTCATATCTTATCTCTTGTATCAATCTTGATTACCTTTTCGTCTCACCAGTCCGTGCACTACTTCGAATCAATTGCGATCAAGCTCAATTGAACCAAATAAAGATTATTAATACTAAAGAAGCCTTTTAATTCGAGACGAACATCCGTCCAGACCGGACAATTGACGAGACGTCTAGATCTCCTGACCAAACTGCGGGAAAGCCGGGGCAAGAACACCATCGCAGGAGTATCGGACAATGTATGGGCTCGAGGCAACGTCGTTGCCGACTAGAACTTGTCCACTGGGAGATGTGACAGTAAAGGTAAAGCCGCCACCGTACTGCGCCTGACCATAAACAAAACGGAGGGGGATATAAGCACCAGCGGGAATAAAAACCTCGTATCTAGCACTTCCTGCAATGTGGTCGGGCTGGTTGTACAGGCCCTTGGCATCGGCGTTGCCCGAAGACCATCCAGCATATGCTTTTGCGCCAAGCCAGAGATAAAGCGCATCGTTGGCGTATGGGATGTCAAACTTGTATGTACCAGCCTCGCAAGCATACAAGAAGGCATGGTGGTTCAGGGCGAAGTAGTCGAGGTTCATGTTAGGAGAGCCGTAGATGGGGCCGGTGGTTGAGCTCTCACTCTGGTAGAGGCCACCGATCTGGCGGGTGGTCCCAACGAAGAGAGGATTGCTTTGTTTGAATGACTGAGGAACGAAAGAGGAGTAGGTCGTGTCGGTATTTTGGGCAGGATTACTGTAGTATGCCCAGTCGAAGCCGAGGTTGTCGCAGCTTACAGGAGTAGGGCACGCCGCTGCACCCGTTGTGGATGCTTCCTCGGTGCTTGTGGCGACCTCTGAAGTCGTGTCGGCAGCTGCAGTGGTCGTTGTCAACTCGACCGTAGGCTCTTCGGTTGTCTGAGAGCTCTGCTCAGTTGTGAAAACGCTAGAAATTTCGGTAGTATCGGATGCCGCGATAGTGGTACTCGAGTCAATCGCGGTAGAATCCTCAGTAGCAGAGGCAACTTGGGTGGTTTGCGAAGTGATTGGTTTGCAAGGTCCAGCGTGAACGCTGGCGCTCAGAAACGTCAGAACGCTAAGGAGGGCCTTTGACTTCATTGTGGCGTCGATGCGAGGGAAAAGAATTTAGCGAGAGACTGTAGACTCCTGAAAGAGCGGTTTATTTGTAGGATGAAGTTCAGTACAGAGGGTGACGGCGCCATAAATTGAGAGACTGTTGCAGATGTTTTATTTGGGCTTCTGGAAGGCTTGTTCTAGACCTGACACAGCCGTGGCAATACGGTCTAAACGTGGTGTAATTTTAATTGACAGAGTGTGATTGGCGAGCCCCTGCGTGAAAATCGATAGTTCTGAAAGTTAGGGGATATTTACACGCTATTGGCACTGAACCATGCAACGGTCAGGGGGATGAGTAATGTAGAAATAATCATCAACGTCAGCCTCAATGTAACTTGTATAATAAAGGTCTTGTCTATGCTATCGGGTAGATTGCAAAAGAATTTACGGGGACCCACAAGCTCTCAACTATGTAAGGTAGGAATAAGTTAAAAAGCTACATGTTAATCCATCTAGCGTTGTAAACAGATATTTCTATCAGTAGTGTTTCATGTACAGAGTATCTTGCGATCTATCCGAACATTCAAGCTAGCAAGTGACATCCTGAATCTGATAGACAGTGTCATAGAGGGTCTTGCTCTCGCTGTCCCTTGTGCTGTTTTCAATCTGCCCCTGGTTTCACCGAGACACACACGTCTTCAACAGTCTGAGCACGCCTCGCTACACTTGCAACTGACCTTGACATAATTATTACAGTCTGTCCGCAACGGACAGCCGGAGTGTCTGTCTTTTCTTTTTATATACATTCGGCAATTGTTTCGGCTGTTTCTCAATTCTGTGCAGACGAAGATACTCCTTGTTAGTTTAGTAGCTGAATGGGGTCCACTAGGCTAAGAAGAGTAAAAACATAAGGACGAGGTCGCTACCGCACCCTGCACAGCCATTTTTACTGATCGGTAATGGCGCAAGTGGAACTAAAAGGGCATTATAAATTATCCCTAAAATCTAAAAGAGTTCCAGTATCGTCAAAGAAAGTTAAGAAAAGATATTCCTGATAGTTGTCACCCTATACATCAGTTACACTCTCCCAATTGCATTCCATTGACATAACATTTCAATTCACTCAAGCTATCATGTCTTTCGTCGCCAATCCAGCTCAAGTTGCCGCTTTTAAAAAGCGATGCGCTGAGCCTAGCTATTCCCAGGAAGGCCTGGCCATTGAATTCACCACAACAAGAGACTTTATCCAAAAAATCCTCCCACCAACTCTCGAGCCTGCAGAAGAACCAACCGGGCTTATTAATATCTCTCTTTGGCAGAGCAATGTATGCGGCGACTTCGAGCTCTCCTCCGTCTCCGTACGCTGCAGAGCCGACGGCGTTGAGGGTTACTGGGTCCTCCACCTCATCGTCTCCGAGGTCTCTGCAATCACCTGGGGTCGAGAGACATGGGGTGAGGTGAAGAAGGATGGCAAAGCTCGACTCATGTCCAACGGGACGCGCAAGTACGCGTATTCGGAGCGGGGGGGCGTCCGGCTTATCGAAATGGATGCCGACTTTGCTGGCTGTAAACCCGGAGGCCCAAAGACGGTCGAATGGCACGACTTCGAAGTCAAGGCATTCCCCAATGCCAAGGGAACAGGCCTGGAAGCAGATCCTAGGCTTATCACACTTAAAGTTGTCGACGCAAATGCCGCTGAGTATGTTGGAAAGGGAAAATTGATATTGCGTGGCACACTGTCCGATCCGCTACATACGATTCCTATCCTAGATGTAGGTGACTTCACTTACAGCACCGGAACCAGCAACTGGGCTGTACAGTCCGAACGAAAGCTTTGCGCGGCTGAAGATTACTTACCATTCTTTGTGTTGAGACACTATGAAGATTTGCGCAGTTTGCAAGTCGGATCGGGCCTGGAATCATTACAATGCGAGGATAGCGAAGGCAGTCAAGGTTCTGAAGCAAGTGTATGGATGAGAAAATACAAGAGCTAGATGTGTGACACAGCTCTAAGATATCGAAGATCGAAGATATCATTTATCTAATCAGTTGCTATTCTACTCAGGATCTGCTAGTGACACAACTGGTGATAAGAATCAGTTGCTATTATCTCAACCGTAGGCCTGTATAACCGACAATGAAGAGAGTACCTGATAAACACCTTCTTAACGTGGTAAATATTAGTCCTAGTAATTTCAGCATCCAGAGGAGAAATGAACTCTTTTTGATTTAATAGCGCCCGCAAGTTGTACCAGGCTGACAGTAAGACCTTTACTGCAGAGTATAGAATATAATTTTATTAAACCTATCCATACTGCAAGTAACATTTCCCACGAGGAAGTATGCCTATAAACTAAACTTATCGCCTTTACCGCATGTAAATAGCGCTCTTTTGTACAATAACTTCACTCCAAAACCAGATAGGGACTACAAGTAGGTAGCCGAGCCAGAGAAGAGCAGACATAATCGCAAACTGCTCGAACACGCCCATACCCCGCATCCAGGGAACTGAAGCATAGGAAACACCAAACGCCAGGCAGTTCTTCATAACATTCACTAAAACTCCAATATCCCCAGCCCTGGACGGCATGCTATTCACGGAATATGTGAGCAGAATATTCGCAGAGCCCGTCAACCCAAAAGCGAGAAGTGACCATCCCACACACACCTGAATCCAAGACTCGGGACGCCTTAGAGCATGCCCAAGGACTAGACATCCGGTAGGGCTGCTGAGGGCTCCCAGTAGCACCATGGGCAGTCTACTCCTCGGATCTGGCCCTGAATTGTTCATCCGTGCCGACCGGAGAAATAGAAGGTCTGCAAAATAGCCACCGAATGGAAGACCAACGAGGAGACCAAGTAGAGACGCAAGATTTAGAAGGCCAATAGAACGCGCTTTCCAAAGCAGAGGAGGTGAGGCGTAGATGAGAGAGATGAGAACCGAGGTAATAACTGTCCAACCAATTGTGAGACCGAAGACATAGACCGTGACAAGAACCTGTGGTACTGCGAGGAGTTGCAGTGGTTGAATAAGTAAAGAGAACATTCTGGTCGTCTGCAAAGGGATATAGTCCACGCTGAAAGACCTGGATATCCATTCTTCCCTCAATGGCGTTGACGACATCTCTGATGCTGAGAAAGGGGAACCGACATCTTCAACAGATGTTGTAGTTGGTTTATGTTCAATTGCGTCTCCGCCGTTGACCTCTCCGGGAGAACTATGGTCCCCCTCATCAACCGTATGAGCTGTGTCTGGCAACATTATGATAGAGCACAACAGGTTCAGACCCATGAAAACGGATACTATTCTCAAGTACCACCGCCAACTACCCAGGTCTGTTCCTATCGCTCCTGACACAATGGGTCCGATGGCAGAGCCAGAGGCAAGAAATCCCACGTAAACGACCATAGCCCGGCCGAGCTGATGGGCTGGAAAGGTCTCTGCGACGATGATCGGTCCAAGAGCCTCCACTAGTCCACCAGCCAATCCGCCCAATATACGTGAGGCTCGGAGGGAGTCGTAGGTGGATGCTTCGCCGGACCAGATATTGCAAGCGATGAAAAAAGTGAGGGATACAAGGACGGTAAGTCGCTTGCCAAAGAAGGATGATAGCGGCAGAGCCAGGAGGTTCTATCAGCGTCAGCTGCTTTCTTAGACCGAAGCAAGAAATAGACAGCTTCTTACCGACAGTCCAAGAGTGAGCAGAGCGTATGTAACCAAGTTGGATGCTTGGGACTGAGAACAATGCAACTCTTGAATGATCAACCCGAAAAGTGGAGAGAGACCAGCACACCACGCGTTACCAAGAAGATTGTAGAAGCTGACATTGAGAAGCACCAAAATACGCCACCACAGCGGCCAGTCCTAGAAAACAATAGTCAGTTGGTATTTGCGATAAAGAACCTTGGTTAGTCTGGACGGGACGTACAAGAGGAGACATGACTACAGCTAAGGTTGTTGATATAAATAAACGGTGAATAGATTCTGAGAGAGTTACAGGCTGGTGGTGTGAGAACGAGAATAGCGAGGGCACCGGGTGAGTGACAGGCAACAATGAACGGAATTGACCTCTTTGTACTCCTCCTTTTCACGTACTGTGCCAGTGACAGTGTTTTAATAAGAGGCCTACTATAATTACGCAAGCTCGTCTCGGGTTGGGGGCAGTCTTCCCGATTTTACCCCGGGGATGCAACTACCGGGCAGATCGAAACTTTAACACGGATTTACCCCAGACTCTCCCCGCAATCGTGATGTGTGAAAACCGATGGTTTGACCCGCAGGTTTGTCGCCAACAAGGCCCTTTCTTTCCCGCTCAGGCTTAGTAACAAAAAAGAAATGGCAATCCACGACTGATTTCTCTACCTAGATGAGGTCTAGCACTCGCGTGCTTTTCAAGCCAGAGACTTCTGTGAAAAGGGTGCGCGATAAGAATCTGTCTTACTTCTGTCAACATAAAACCTAACTGTTTTCCTCCAGGGCACCGTCAACTGTGACCACAAGAAGAGACATTAAATGCAGTTTGTAGCATTGGGTGCATTGAGAGTTATTGTAAACATTTGAATTAATATGGGAAGGCTACTGGCTTGATACAATCGCATTTGAAACTAAACTGGGGTTACCAGAATGATGTCTAAACTGTAGGAAGGTGACGGGGGAAAATCAGTGACACTACTAGTGGTTTAGAATAATGGTTTGCGTCTCACAAAACTCCTTAAGGCCCCATTCCGCGCCAAACCTTCCAAAACCACTCAGACCCGTTCCTCCATGTGGCAGTGTCGGCTCATCATGAACAGTAAGTGAGTTGATGTGAACAGCGCCGACTTTGAGTTTGCGGGCTAGGTTTAATGCTTTGTAGTGGTCTCTGGTCCAAATAGAAGCCGACAGCCCGTAACCACTGTCGTTCGCAATCTTGATTGCATCTGCCTCGTTGGAAACAGATACGATTCCGATGCAAGGTCCAAAAGACTCCGTCATGAAGTACGCCATTGAATCGTTGACGTTGTCAAATATAGTAATTGGAATGAGTGGCGAATCGGACTCTGCATCAATATCGGATGAGAACTGTAAGGATGACCCTTGAGCTGTAGCGTCAGAGATAAGAGCCCGAATTCTTGATGGGCTCCTTGAGCCGATCAGTCGAAATTGCATCCCAGATCTGTTGGCAAGGCTCTTCGCGATCTCGATTCTGAAATCATCCATGACACTCTCGTCAACAAGAACCAAGTCCGTTGACATACAGATCTGACCCCCCTTCATTTCGGTATCTTGTTAGCATGAGGAGCGAAAAGATGATAAACAAGGGCTTGTTTACGTTGAGGGTTGCGCCAGTGAGCACAGCTTCTGAAGCCTGGGCCAGATCGCTGTCCCTTAGAACGACCGAACAGTTTTTGCCACCCAACTCGAGAAGGACCGGCTTGAGAGCCTGGCCAGCCTGTTGAGCGATACTTCGCCCGACTTCCGTCGAGCCTGTAAAGTTGACTTTCCGAATTGCAGTATGTCGGATAAGATGGCCAACAATGTCAGGTGCGTCTTGCGGTCGGTGGAGGATGAAGTTGACAACCCCCGGAGGAAAGCCAGCTTGTCCAAACATTTCGGCTATGAAGTGATGGGTGCGAGGGCTTAGCTCGGAGCCCTTTAACCACATGTATTCAGTATGAGACCTGAGATGGCCTGCGTATCGGATGGACGTCTTACCTTGAGAATCACCGTGTTGCCCATGGCTACGGGAGCAATGACTGCTCTGAATCCCAGAAACAGGGGGGCGTTCCATGGAGCTACGCCCAAGATAACACCGAGAGGGCGGGTGAAAACGAGACCATATGATCCTTGCGAGTCAGTGTAAGGGATCGTACCATTCAAAGTCCTTGACGTCAGTAGGTACGCGCACTCTTCGATATGTTTGATACTGTCATTGATGTTGATTGCGGCCCAATCATCCGAGCAGTGAATTTCTGACTTGATTATTGCTCTGATTTCGTCTTGGCGTTTGGCCAGATTCTGGAAGGAATGTGTTAGCTTCAATTTCCTTTCGTTGACTTGAATTGTTTACCCCTGCGAGTCGGAGAAGCAGAGCACGCCTATGGATTGGGGACGTCGCCGACCATTCCACAAAGCTTCTGCTACAACTCGCCGCAGCCTCTTCACAGTCGGAGATCTCTGCGCCTTGAAAGTAACCGATCTCGAGGACGTGATGCTTCGATGTATCAGAAGTCCTCAGAATGGGCTTCCCATTAATGAGCATTGGGACATGTGCTCGTATGTACCCGTTCTTTGAGTTAGTGTTGGCAACCAAGTTCTGCATTTCTGCATTTCTGCTGTTCAATATTCAATGATCTTGTTTGCTGTGACTCGCTTTCGAAGTGGTTATCAAATGGCCATTGGGTTAATCTTCGTAGACGATACCTTTCTATACAGAGTGGGCTTTGACGACAAACTCAGGCGTCTGTGCGGCCGGGATCCATCCAGGATAGTTCGGATTTAGGGGAAACGTCGGAAAGTTGCCTGAAAGTCCTACATCCCATTTGACTTCCGGCCTGTGTTTCTTCCATGAAAGGACCAAGCACAGAACGCGCCTGATATGTTCATCGAGTAATACGGGGCATTTTGATGGTACAGCATCTCAGATCACTGAAGTCCGAGTTCCAATAGACTCGGCAGCACCAAGTATTCACGCAACCCGGCCAATACCATTGATCAGGCTTTGGCCTTCTCGGCACGTAGAATTAGTCGATCGGGCGTTTTGCTATCAGGGCAGCCCAAGAGTGCAAGGTTTATTTAGATAGTTAAAGTGATTCAGTCTAAAGTGGTTTGAAAGATCACAGAAATAGGAATCATCATAGGAAAAGGCTCTATACAAAGCACGTTTATTGTAATGAAAGTGTGGTTCAATCCAAGCTCGGTCTGACACTGCTGTATGCTACACCCTGTTTATTCTGATACATACGTCTCCACGTCAACTCCCTCCACTCTGTAAAACCCCAAAGCCTTGAGCATAGGCTTATCATCGAATCTATACAGATAGACATGACCCTCTGCTCCAGCTTGGTGTTGGTACTTGTGCCAGGCTGGGACGCAAAACGTATCACCCTGCTTCCATTTGAGTACAGATTTGCCGACCTTGGTCAAACCCGAACCCTCAATGACATGATAGACTGCAGAGCTAGTCTCTCGGATTTCGGGGGATGTGGCGGAAGGCAATAATCTCTCTGCAGAGGCTCCGATAATTCTACCAACTGGTGAGGTTTTGTCAGCAAATAAAGTCTTGATCTGAGCACTAAAGAAACTCACTCTCGGCCCCATTTCGCTTCAGGTAGGGTTTGGAAACCCAATCATCAGTGGACGCATCCAGCTGTAACTGCATCTTGTCCCACGGGTAGACAATGTCGGACTCTGCAAAATCCTCGGCTGGGTATCGTGAGGAGGAATAATGTTCCACAAAGTGTACAGGAAAGTGGATGAAACTGGGAAGATCGAGCCCATCAAGCCAGATGACGGGCTGGTCATCCCCACCTTCCTCGTTAGCTCCTTTCTTCCCATGATCATGCCAGTTCCAAGTGGGAGTGACGATGACGTCGCGGGGCCTCATGGGAACTCTTTTGCCGTGGACTGCTGTAAAGCCACCTGTGCCTTCGATGATAAATCTACAGGCAAATGCGGTATGCCTATGAGCAGGTGCTGTTTCATTGGGCTGTACAAGCTGAAGGCCAGCATACAGGGTGTCTGTGGTATAAGGTGCTTCTGTGACCTGTATGTTAATAATGCTGGTTCAGAAACAGATAGTTGGCAAGCACTGTACCTCTTGCGGGATTGCCCAACATTAGGACACGGCGCTCAGCCTGTTTCTCCGCGATAAGTTGTCCTGCTCTGACGAGGTAAGGCTTGACTTCTTCATAGTTCCAAACATGAGGGATGGTTTGGGGGTTGGGCGCAGGGGGGTTCAATCGCTGCATCTGGGCCCAAAGAGGAGATGTATTTGTAGCCTGGAGGGCTGCAGCCAACTCGTCAGGATTCTTTATCAGCCCGGCGGCAGTGGCGGTGTTATTCTGTGGGTTTTCACTTGAGCTGTAGCTGGCAGAAGACATCTTGGGAACAATCAATAATACTGTTAAAAATCTTTGAGTTTGATAATTGGTGTCGAACAATAGCGTCTTGTCTTGGGTGTGTCAATCTCCTCCAAGTTATGGTTCTTATCTCTCCCAGCGACAAAGTCGTCAAGGCCATTCTTATTTGAAACCAACCTCTGTCTTTGAACATTGAGTTCGAATCGGATAGCGCCGAGCGGGCAGAGTGGGGCCACCAGCCCGGGGCATTGTCGGTGTACGTTCCCGATGACTTCTGATAATTGATTGATAAAGATGAGATGGTACTAAGGAATCAATACATCTCCAAAAATCAGGCTGAGATTATTAATTTCATCAGAGCTCATAATCGGAACATCTACGAAATGGTAGCTGCAAATGGGACTAGCAAGACTCAGCCAGTACGACCCTCATGAAAGGACATCCATCTCTACAAGCTAGCTTGCTGATATAGCGTTTAGGAGATTGGCTATCCCTCGCGGTCCACAGCGCTTCTCGAGAGGATTCATCAGTCACATCAGTATGTCGGCGAGGAACAAGAGTCTATCCACCAGACTCAAGTCAAACTTCACGTCTTGGTAGTCGGGGCGGGCCTCGGAGGTTTGGCCACAGCGGTCGCACTCGCCCGTCAAGGCAACCAGGTGACTGTTCTAGAACAAGCGGCTGCTCTTGGTGAAGTATGTCTTATTATTGATTTCCCAGTCAATCCTGGCGCAATCGACTAACGTGAACCCCTGCTTTTGATCTAGGTTGGTGCTGGTATCCAGATCCCTCCAAACTCAGCCAGGCTGCTCCAAAGATGGGGTATTGGTCCTTACCTTGAGCAGTACGCCATCAAACCTGCGAGTATGACCTTTCGAAGATGGGAGAATGGCGAACCAATTGGCTACACGAAGCTAGATTCAGACTTTGCTGAGACTTATGGGGCACCATACTCTGTCATTCATCGTGCTGATTTTCACCGTGCTCTCCAGAGCCTGGCTGCCAAGTATGGGGTGGAGGTTATTACAGGTAGCAAGGTTATTGAATACGATGACACAATCCCATCGGCATCGACATCTGACGGACGACAATACACGGCAGACCTTATCGTCGCTGCCGATGGCGTCAAGTCGCGAGCGCGGCCAGTTGTGCTTAGCGGTCAGGATCCACCACCACAAAGGACTGGCTTTGCTGCCTATCGTGCTGTTGTCTGTACTGAGGACATGAAGAGTGACAGCAATACATCTTGGCTTCTGGAGAGGCCAGGTATCAATATCTGGTATGCCATAAACGCCATTTTTGTCCAAAATACTGTGCTTTATTAACTAGTCGTAACTTAGGATTGGAGAAGACCGTCACGTCATGACATATTGCATCGCTGGCGGCGATTCATTTAACATGGTCCTCTCCCATATTGACCATTCCTTACCTACCACATGGAATGCAGAAAATGCACTTCAAGAGATGCGAGAATCCTTCCGCGACTGGGACCCAAGGTTAGCTATCTTTACTCCAATTTGGCTTCAACCAGCTAACTATTGTTGCAGATTAGTAAGTCTGATCAACAAGATCAAGCAGACCGTCAAATGGCCCCTTGTAACCGGTGCTCGACTGCCAACATGGATATCTAAGAGCCAAAAGCTGTTGATTCTTGGCGATGCAGCTCACGCCATGGTACCTTATATGTCTCAGGGAGCTGCAATGGCTGTAGAAGACGGTGCAGCGCTGGCGACCTCACTCTCAAAGATCAAGTGCATGGAGGAGGTTCCATATGCGTTACGTGCATTCCAGTATGAGAGAATGAGTCGAAGCTATGGGATGCAAGCTGCCAGTCTGGTTAACGGAAGGATCTGGCACTTTCCAGATGGTCCATTACAGGAAGCTAGAGATCTGGGAATGAAGGCTGAAGTGGAGGGGAAACCTTTTGTCGAGAGCACGAACCAGTGGAGTGACCCGATGACTCAACTTTGGGCTTATGGGTATGACGCAGAGAGGGCTATGGAGGAGTACTGGAGAGGTGGAAAGACTCACTTGTAATTGATTATCGAGGAAGTTGTTCTAGACCAAGATGCATGTTATTTACAATTTCATGCTCCCGCCTTTGAATCTACAACGGCAGCAATGATGGACGGTAAACCTGATTTCCTTGAATTCGCAACTGTCACTGTAAGTTGACATGGTTTGAACAAATTGTTTACTAATTGTATGGGTATCACAGTCGGCCTAACTGGGCTCATGCGATAAAGCTTGAGTCATAAATCCCTTGGATTCTGTATGAAGTGGTAAGATATCTCAACACAAAGTTTATTTTCCAAACCTAAGCATCGAAAGGACTCAGATAACTACTAAGTACAATAGTCTAGGAACTATGGTTATATCTAATGCTCGTAATCCCTACCAGCTCGCTCAAACTCCACCCCATTCTTTAACGTTCCAATCTCAGTAATATTCACTTCCATATTTGTCCCTGGCATAAGGTACTTAGGAGGCTTCAAGCCAGCGCCAACACCTACAGTCATCTGGTTAGCCTCCACTGTTGTTAAGAAAGTAGTGCGGGTACACTTACCGCCGGGAGTTCCTGTCATGATGATGCTGCCTTTCTGAAGAGTTGTGCCAGAGGATAAATGCGCAATGAGAGTGGAAACGGAAAAGACCAAATCGTCGAGTCCCGCATCCTGTCGCAGTTCCTTATTTATAGTTGTCTGAAGCTGGAGCTTCTCGGGAGAGGGTATCAAGCTGCTCGAGACAAGAGCGGGACCCAACGGAGCGAATGTATCAAATCCCTTTGAAAACCCCCATTGCGGAACCCCACCGGCGAGGTTAGGGTCTCTCTGCCATTTGCGAGACGATATATCGTTCCCTGCGGTATAAGCAGCAACATACTCGAGAGCTTCACTCTCTTTCACGTTCTTAGCATCCTTTCCGATGATCACAACCTGAGCGTAATGGTTAGCATTTCCAAAGTAATGTAGTTAGTAAGAAAGGCTTGACTCACCAGCTCTCCCTCGTAATCCGCTTGGTCATCTTGAGCAAGCTTTGGTATAACTACGTTGGTGCCATGATCGGATATTGTTGTAGATGGCTTGAAGAAAATGGATGGGAACGGCGGAACCTTGCGCCCAGCTTCACGGACTGAGTGCAGGGATCGTCAATAATCATTATTTGCTTGGCATAGTGAGGTGGAAGTAAACCTACTATGAGTCGCATAGTTCAGCCCAACGCATCGTATGATGGGGACGTCGGTAGATGCCAAAGGCCCGAGAAGAGTCTTGACAGTTACCACCTCATCCGTGACTCGTGTGGCACCGGTTGAATTGTAGATGTCGTCTCCCTCAATCACTCGAGCTTTGAGACCTGTCTCTTCTGTTGTGTCGCCGAGATCAAAATTGGGGGAAGGGAGAATTGGTTCGCCCCTCAGGGTGCGCCCATCGGTAGCAACAAAGCGAATCAACCGTTGCCAAGCCACCGTCATTGTGATTGCGTGTCGTGTTTGTATGTAACCTTTACGAGACTCAAAATCAGTCGAGCTCATATCATACTGTAGTGTAGCGCTTAACTAAGAACTTACATATTACATATTACAATATTACATATCACATGCTACCAGTGTCCTTCCCGATGGTTCCCCGGACACAGCCCACTATAACAGCTCCAGCAAAGTCAAAAGAATACGTCATGTATCTGATTGGTTGATTTGACGATCTGCGGCACGCTATTCCGGTAATGAAGGATAACCTGGTCTCGGCAACTGAGGCGGGCGGGGAACATGCAACAGGCCAGCCAGGGGAGAAGAGCTACAAGAACCGGTTCTCCCAATGTTTCCCCGAACTGTTGTCTTTGTTGTTTTGAGGTTCAGAGTCAGGCACAACGTAGCAGGCAGTGATTCATGGCATCAAACCAAGAATCTCCACCCAGATCTGGGACAGACAACACCAATCAACAACGACAAGCGGAGCCAACCCCTAAGAGACGCCGAATCGCGTTAGCCTGTTCCGCGTGCAGAATTCGAAAATCAAGGGTAAGTCGCCCTTTTGGCGGTACTGCCTGGCTACAGCAGCGATTAATCGAGATAATGTAGTGCAACGGAGGACGACCGCGATGCGACACGTGCGATAAACTTGGGTTTGAATGCACATACGAGCAGCAGGAGGCATCTGCCAACCTCCTGATTCCCAAAGAGTAACGATCCATTGACATTCGTCATCTTCCATACCAGACTGCCTACCCTAAACCAAACTGCAGATAGCTGGTCTACCTACTAATTGCTCATGCTAGTGTGTTTGCTGCTTTGGAGCACAAAGTCCAGTTGCTCGAGACCACTTTGAAAGGTCACAGTGACCGACTCAGTAACCTAGAAAATGTTCGCCCAGAGAACGGAAGATTACATGATCAACTGCCCCTTGTGGATAATCGTCCTTCTGACCATTTTGTCGCAAATGATGATGTGGTCATCAACATCGAGGGGCTCAAAGACAGCTCCAATGACCACAGCATGACTGACGGTATGGCGGTATCATTCGTCGATGAACAGGATTGTGGCTTTTTTGGTAGGTGTACTCAGAAACGAGCGCGCATTGCCGGCTGATCTTTACCTTCCTTGCTGTCTAGGCCCGTCCTCAAATATTGCTTTCATGCGACATATTTTTAGAGCAGTCGACAAGAGAAAGCAGCTGATCAATCACCACTCACCCCTAACTACAACATCGGAGCAAAGTACCTATGAGGGCGGTCTCGTGAGTAGCTCAAGCAGAGTGGCCACGGTTTCACTGGGAGGATCGGACGACGCTGGTAAAGTTGATGCCAATCGGTTACCTCCAGACCACGAGATGCAGAAGCTTATTCGAGCATACTTTTCCAACACGGGGATTTTATTTCCATATGTACACGAGCAAGGCTTCTTTGACACATATCATCAGTTTCGGCAAAGTGGCTTTCGAAGCAATGTAAGCCGGACTTGGCTGGGCTTGCTTAACATGATTCTCGCCATGGCCACCTGTACTTCTTGTTGGGAGGATTCTGGAAGCGACTCCCATTTTGAGCAATCCGACATCTTTTATCGTCGAGCTCAAGAGTTATGCCAGAACCAAATGCTTCGAGGCACTACCCTCGAGATAGGTAGGTTCTTGGGCTGTATGTTCAAGACTTAGAACGCTGAAGAGTTAATCAATCGCAGTTCAATATCTCCTTTTGACAACCCAGTACCTGCAAGGTACCCGTAGATCTGTCCAAACCTGGACCATACATGGCCTATCTGTCAAAGCAGCCATGTCTATTGGACTTCATTCTAGAGATATCGCCTCAAAGTTCACCACTCTTCAGCAAGAGATCCGAAAGCGCACATGGTTCGGGTGTATCCTCCTTGATAGGTATGTGTTCTTAACTAACTCCATGTTAAACAAATCGTCGCATGTTATCTGGGACTGCCTAGGTGGTTGATCTGTCGATATGCAACTGACAACCCTCCGCAGAAGCCTTAGCATGACCTTCGGGCGCCCATGTATGATTCCAGAAGAATACATCCGACTCGATTTACCCGAGCATCTACCTCTATATACTTCCGTCTCTGACCAAATTCAACCTCTTAGCACCGAGTTCTATAAGGCTTCCATGTAAGACCATCTATGACTCAAATTGTATCACTGCTTACTATTGCAGATCAGCGTATAGAATTATGGGGAAGATAATCACTTCTCTGTATGGTAACAACCTTGGTTGCGATACCCATGTGTCGAATACCAGTACCATGACAGCTGTCATTGAGTTTGAACAGGAGCTTTCAGACTGGCAAGACAGCCTACCAGTACAACTACGCCCCTGCAGTGCCGACGAATTGTTACAACTTACCGATATAGAGGTACAGGGCACCGCAATTGAACGTTTTAGAATTATTCTGACACTAAGACATCTGAATGTCCAACTCCTGCTGCACCGTCCGACGTTCATTCGATCCCTGAGCGCCTTGAGTCGGCAATCGAAAGTAACATGTCGCAACTCAGGCTCTGTTAACAACATGCAAGCCAACTTTGACAGAACATTCGTCAAGGTGGCACAAACTATGTTGGATATTATCCATGTCGTGATGATGAGACGAGATCATGGTCGCCACCTTATTGGCGCTTGGTGGTTCACCCTTTACTATGGTTAGTCTTGTTAATCCTATGACGGTTGAGTGACATTATTGACAAACCACAGTCTTCAGCGCGGCCCTAGCAGTATTTGGCGGTATATTGATCGCCCAAGACTCTACGGATGGAATGGGAGTCGAATATCAACGTGGCCAGGCTGGCAGGTATTTGAACCAAGCATGCGAGGCCATATCACAACTCAGTAATGACAACCCGATCGTTTTACGTTGCGTTAGATTCTTGCAGCAACTTCTTAGAATAATCAGTACCTGGGGTAAGTCTCATCCTTCCGCCCCACAATGTTCCTTAAGCTGAAATTTCATATCTCAGAACCGAAGTCCGCCCAATACCTCGGCTTCCCGACACAGCTTGTTGAGCCACAGGCTACCAGCGACGGCGATTGTTTTGACCTGGAAACAGACTTGATTTCCACCATGCCCTCATGGGAGACGTCTGAGTTTGGGTTTGGAGACGAACTTGAACTGGGTCAGTTTTTCGCCACCGATCTTCAGAAATGGTTCGAACGCGTTCAGTAGTACTTTTATCTCATAAGCACAAAAATTGCTTACATGGCTCATGTGCGAGTCAGGAGAGGTAGCCTGGATAGTGAAATAAAGGAAACGTGAATCAAGTCTTTACCTGGTGATAATGGCAGTTTCATATCAGGATGCATATTTCTTGTCCTAATCAATAAATATGGTACTGAGTGATGTGAAGTGATTGTGTACATCGCGTTCTAAAAATAAAACATGACTGAGGGTCAGTTGTGCTTTGTCAGCGGAGCTATCGGTCTTAGCTTCAACCCGGATCTCGGTGGATGCCGCAGACGGGGGAAAGTCGGGAGTACCACTGCCCTGTCGAGGACCCGATTGAATTTGGAATACTTATATAAGTCTTATCCATGTACCAAAAGATCGATCGAATCATTAGCCGGTGACCTTCGTCTGATATCTACTACAAACGCCCAGGATCTCCTCCCTCGAACCTCGAACTCAACATGGCTGGTCACTACCGCGGTGTCTCTTCCAAGCCAAACAGGGCATTCTCCAGCGAGCCTCAATTCTCGGGGTTCATGAAGCCTTGTCGTTTCGAAGGAGAGATCAATTTCCTTGAAGTCGAGGGTGACATTCCGGAAGACATTGATGGGACGTTCTATAGGGTTATGCCTGACCCTCAATTTCCCCCTTTGGCTGATAAAGACCCTGTAAGTCTGAAGTTCTAACAAGTATGGATTGGATAGAAAGGCTTATCGATTTCTAGTGGTTCAATGGGGATGGTAATATCAGTGCTTTTCGATTCACCAAAGGCAATGTCCACTTCAAGCAACGATATGTCCGCACTGAGAAGTTCCTTCTGGAAAGAGGGGCACAGCAGGCACTTGCCGGTATGCCTTCAGTCGATAATTGCAAATTCTCTACGTGGCACTAACATTGTGGTTGATGCACAGGAAAGTATCGGAACAAATATACCGATGCAGTCGAATTCAAGGTCCGCACTACAGCCAACACTAACATCTTCTACTTTAACAAGGTTCTCCTAGCTATGAAAGAGGATGCTCCACCATTTGCAATGGACCCTATCACACTCGAGACATTTGGAGTACATGACTTCAATGGTCAATTGCCGAGTCTTACTTTCACAGCTCACCCAAAACTCGACCCTCAAACGGGAGAGTTGGTCTGTTTCGGCTACGAAGCTATGGGAGATGGCACGCCTGATGTCTGCTACTATTCCATTGACCCTAACGGCACTTTCAACCAGACTGTCTGGTTGGTTTCACCTGTCGTCGGAATGATTCATGACTTTGCTGTTACGGAGAATTGGGTAAGACATAACATGCATACGTATGCCACCCTGGCGGCTCTGTTGACTAATAGCTATGACAGGTACTGTTTCCAATCATTCCTCAACTTTGCGATATCGATCGACTCAAGCAAGGTGGAGAACATTGGCAATGGGATTCGAATATTCCGTTTTATCTAGGTCTCCTACCACGACGAGGGGCAAAAGGATCTGATGTCAAGGTACGTAGACATTTAGTCTTCTTCTGCCATCATGAATATGCTTCTCCAGGGTCATTCATCGAGAGTTAGCTAATCTCTTTCACAGTGGTTCAAGGCACCGAATGCTTTCCCTGGTCACACGACTAATGCGTATGAACTGTCAGATGGTAGAATTGTCTTTGATCTTCCTCTCACCGACAAGAACGTCTTCTTTTGGTGGCCCGATAATGCTGGGAACGCCCCAGATCCTCATGACATCCATGCTAAATATGTGCGATTCACCATAGACCCAAACACTTCAGATTTAGATCTGCCAGCCCATGAAATCATCTCTGAGTGCGACATGGAATTCCCGAGGATCGATGAGCGAGTCTCCATGCGACCTCATCGGCATAGCTTCTTTGACATGATGGACCCCAAACTCGGAACGGACTTTGCTGCCATTGCCCCAGTCTTGGGCGGTGGCCATCCCTTGTATAACTCCCTGGGCCATCTCAACCACGAAACTGGAAAGCTGGATGTATATTTTCCGGGGAAGACACATATGGTTCAAGAGCCAGTATTTGTGCCGCGGTCGAAAGATTCTCCGGAAGGTGACGGCTATACTATCGTATTGGTCAACAACTATGCTACTATGTCAAGCGAGCTACATATAGTTGATACATCCGACTTCTCTGTTCCAAGAGCAGTAGTTAAACTAAATATCAGGTTGAGAGCTGGACTTCATGGAAATTGGGTGGATGGAAAGGAGCTTGCTAGTTGATACAAGAGCCAAATGAGTATCGCATCTTGGCTACGCGCCCACCTAAGCTATCTCTAGTATATAGAAGGGGGCTTCTTGAGTTTGTCCCAAGACTCACAGAGTACAAATCCTCTCTCTCTCATTGTTTCCTTGCTCTAACACATATGATCCCCACAACGTCTTCGGCTACAGAATTATCCTTGTTCCTTATTCTATAGCCTATTGTCTCTCCTATCTATAACTCCACGGGCTAGATTTAAGCCTCTGTGTTTGCTCGGACCTTCTTCCAAAGCATGTGCATGCGATCGGTCTGACCAGGTGTGAACCTCATGGGCCCGCAGTTTCTGTTATTCGTTAGTTTCGATCAAAACGTAGCAGACTAGTGATACTCACGGGCTAACATAGTTCATGACATTATCGATAGGGTCCAGACCAGGCTTGTCAGGACAAGTGTTGCGATGCTTCTCAGGGCAGCCATCAAATCCAAAGGGATCCGCCTCGTAAGGCGTATCATCAACGTAATCTCCTGGATACTCGCAACCGTTTTCGAAGGTATGTTCCAAACCAAGCCAGTGGCCGACCTCGTGTACGGTCGTAAGGGTAAAATTGGGGGGCACTTCACCGGGCTCTCCGGGTCTCATTATGCAGCCGTCGTTGATCACATCTTGCTTCGTCGGATTGGGAATCGGAAGCTCACACTTGCCAAGAGGTGGCATGCTTCGGACGAAGAAAAGATTTAGGTCCTTGTAGCTTCCCTGGCGGAGTGCGGCTCTGAGATCATCCTCGGTTGATGGCTGAACAGGAGAGCCGACAGGGGAAGCCCAGGACTCATTGATAACCCTGTTGGTTTTGACGACTTTGAAAGAGAAATCCAATGGATTGTAATACTTGTTCAATATGTCAACCTGACTCTGGATGCTCTCATCCTATATCGACAGTTAGCTCATGTGTCTTGGTGGTTAGGTTGGGAAAGGCATACACTGAGATAGTTGTCTTGTTCCTTTTCGCTGGCTGCGATAACGTGGATGTATGTTTTAATCTCAACGTTCTTTCTCTCCTCTCTGACTTCTAGGGGCTCATTGCGGATTTCCATTGATAGATCTTTCAGACCTTGGCCAGAGCCAGATGTACCACATTCTGCAACAGCAGCTGCAGCGGCATTGGCCAGCAGGGCGAGAGCGAAAGTTGACTGAATGAACATATCGGTATTATGGCAAGATACTTGATGAAGTGCTGGATGAACAACCGATATTTCTTCCTTCGCTGTATGCCTCTTTATATCATTCCATTTCCAGAATCCTTCGCGTACTGCGCCTCTGTGGAAGTCGCTTGGCCAATGGGCTATGCTGTGTAGGCCCCTGAGGAACCCCTCAGTAAGACGTTGCCAAGATCTGTTCTCGCTCATGGTACCGAAGTAGAACGGCTCGGGGTCACTAAAGTGCCAAGAGAAAGGAATCATACCCATGTATCAGCTAATATTACCCCACTTCTTTGCACCATGGTAGAAGAGCTTTTTGAAGGATCACAAACGTTGCGCATTTGCCCAGTCATTTCAATGGAAGCGGGGAAAGGTATACGCAATTGATCATGTAGAGATGTAATACTCGGTGAGATTGTATCCGACTTCAGACTTTTAGTACTCCAGCTTGGACTAAAGTTTAAGTTAGATTATGCGAATTAGCTCCTTCCTTTCTCGTAGGTCGTCATCATTGCCGAAAAGTTCGGCTTGTCTGGAGGCCCGGTTCTCGTCGTGTAGATCGAAACGAAATGTGCCAATCCGACGGACTGTTTTTGTCAGATCCGGGCTTCCGGTATGCGATAAACTGGGGTTAGGGTTTGATCGTGCGCCCTTATGAACCGGAACAACAACCAAGCCTTCATAGCTTTCCCAAACTGACTGTTCGTAACGATCGGTCTGACACTGCCCCAGCTGGAGAGGTATGCAGTAGACTTCTGTCCATTTCGAATCTGGTATTTCTCCCGGAATATCAATGGTACAGGAGTTCGCAAATCGGTGTGCGAGCTCATTTATCGTGGTCCCTCCACAGAAGTCTTGGAGGGGTGTGTTTTCGGACAGTTTGTGGAATTCCTCCGATAATACGACCAACGCCTCGTATTGCTCACAGTTCTTGGACCCGTCGAGTCCCAACCCAACCTTGAGCAACATGCATGAACGAACATGACAATGTACGTCGATATAGCCAGACGTAACTGCTCCTGTGGCTGAAGATGAGTTGATAGCCCCGGGCTCAACTTCAACATCAACAATTCTTGCAAACTCAATTTCCATTTTGTTCCAAAGCCAAGGAATGTACTGCTCAAAGAAATCAATCTCGCCATCTATTGACGCCCAGCTCCATGACGGGGCTCTATAGGCTTCTGGTCGACTACGAGTTGAGCCGACCTTAGGTCGCCAGAGTAGGCTTTGCTGGAAGTGTCGGTCGCGCCAGAGACCAGCAACATAGCTCGGTTGAGGTTCGTCTGGATTTGAGTGACGTCTTTTGTCAGCCATTATCATGATCCTCTCAACTAAACCCTGCAGAGCGACTAGAGTATCGGAACCGACTGACAGACGAGATCGCGTATATCTGCCGATAAAGTCGTTCCAAAATCTAGACGGAGGCTCGCCTGCATTTGAGATCCTCATTAGCCTTTGGCGAAGTTGCGACAGACTCGAGTCTTCGCCCAATGGAGTACTGAACTTAGGGTCCAATCCCAGAGGGAACCCTTCACTTGCTTCTGTAGTTGCACAAGACCAAACCATTTGTCTTGAACCGAATATCAAAGTCCGTGGTGATAAGAGAAGTTCCTGTAGGGCCCATGCACGAGAGCTAAGAGGACTCTGGTTGATAGTGCTATCCAGCATCCGTTCTGCCTGCTGGGGATATATGGCCCATGGATAGCTGAGCTTAGTGTATAGGGAATTCGGCATGATATTCGCGACGCATGGTCGAATGGCTCGTGGGTCTCTGCGGTAGAACATTGGGTCTTGGACACTTGACCCTCCAGCAGCGGCGAGCGTAATGTCTGCCATCCCGTAGATGTCGCTCATTCTTGAAGACTCCCGAGCCCAGTCATTCTTAGAGCCCTGAATGATGCAGAGACAATCTACCCATAGGTATTGGTAGCCAAGGTCTTTTGCTGTAGTGATTGCATTCTGAATGGTGGCGGGCAGGGACTGAAATGGAATATGTTTCTGGAAATCGCTGATACTTTCCCGGGAAAGAGTGACACTATTTGCAGGTCCCCAGCAATAGCTCAGTGCCACGTACGGCACCGGCCCGGACTTGTCCCTTGAAATTACAAGCTTGGGATGCTCAGACTCTGGTCCCACATAGATGAGTCTTGTTGGTCGCCATCCAGTCAATTGATGTTGGAATGCCTTGCACTTTGGATGTGAACGATTGCAGCTCTTGATCCATCTTAAGGCCAACTGAAGATTCTGTTCGTTCACGGTTGAAACGTGCTTCTCAGGAAGAGTCCTGAGAACATGATTTGTATCAGTTTCTGCATTGAGCATTAGCTACTGTCAATCATGTGGAGATAGAATATCACCTTGTAGTGGCCTCAACCGCAAATCAATATAGAGTTTAGTGAATACAGAATCCTTCCCAGGTCGAATCTGCAACCAAAACTCATCGGGAAGATGGTTTTCTAGAGTAATATCATTAATCGACATACTTGTCCTTTCTTGCCAATCCAGCATTCCACTGGGGTCGCGGTCTATTGTGCGATAAGCAAAGCAAAGTTGAAGTTCTTCCTCGACCTCCATTTCTCCAAACGTCTTTTTTGACGCGTCATCGAAGGCGTGCGCGATGATGATGCAAAGATGACACCCAGAAGAGTCTGTTTCTGCAAAGAATTCTCGTTTGGTCTTTGACCATTTCGCCCACCCAGATACATCAGATAGTCTATCCCAGTCTTGCCTGGTGTCGTTGATGTATTGGCGTTTCTCGAGGTTGTATTGGGACCAGTGGATCCGGCATGTTACGGGCCCGCATCCGATGATGGCCTGTGCGCACGCGTGACTGCACGCAACACAGAGTCGCGATCTTTCCAGTGGTGAGGACCGCATTGAAAGTTTTAGACGTAGTCTGCCAGGATGATTCACGATTTCTCCAAGACTTGGAAGGACGGACTGAAGAAGAAGGCAGCGAAAGATAAATAGAAATGTTTCTTTTGACAGAGTCATAACTGGGTTAGTTGGTTGATGGCCGGTCTGACTCACTTGGGCGGCCGACAAGGGTACGGTAACCGGCTCTGGATTCAAGTCCTTGTGCTTAAATATCAATAGTAGCAGTCTCAAACGAAAGTTGTTAACTTCTTCAAACTCTAGCAAGCGACAGTAACCTAAGTTATCGTCTAAGTTAGGAACGAAATTATAGGTGCGTACCAATCTCCAAATGAATTCTCTTTATTGCAGGATCTTCGTTTCTTAAAACCCGCACAAAACGTCACGTACAGATCTCATTAACGTTTTGTTCACCCACCTCACTCCACGATGAGTCAACTAAGGGTCTTTGTTCTGGTCAATACGAAGGTTTGAGCTTCTGCATTTCCCTAAACAATACAAGAGGAATGTAGGTGCCGAACGAAACCTTTACTAATTTCAGTTTACCAATTTCAGTTTACTAATTTCAGTTTTGTTACAGGCAGTCGGAATATTTAGGCTTCCCGGACACAGTAAGGTCCTACGATCGCAGTCAATACATGTCAGTAGCAAAAATGTGAAACTAGACGCGTCGTGCAAAAGCCCAACAAGGTGCGACTCCCGGCGAGCCCATTTAGGTTAGCCTCTTGGATACGTGTATCTTGGATGTCTTTTGCTTTCCAAACTCGTTGACAACGCGCTTGTTGTCACTCTATCTTACAGGCTTGGAAGGATGCTGCCTAGCCATCTTCCGAATACCCTCGCTCGAAGTGTACAGAGGCGGGCTGTGATTGTTTCTTTCCCAAGGCAGCCAAATCACCTTCTGGCCACATTGTGGTCAACAGGCACAAACCTCTTCTAATAGTGGAACGCCGAGGGACGGGATTCGACAGATTGCTCTCATCTCTCAGAGCCGCGGCCAGTTAGCTTAGATGACGTATTAATGCGTGTCAGGAAAAAACAAAGCTTGAAGTGTCAAACTCCATGTAATGCCTGAGAGTTCCCCGGGTTTTAGCAGAAGCCGCTCTGTAACCCAGCCGCAGAAATTCTCAAGACTATATCCGTCAAGCTCATGGCTGTCAACGGCTTCGAGAAAGAGAAGACGTTATCTTTCTAAAGCAGGTGATTGAGAGAATGTTACTATAGGCAGAAATTATAAACGGATGGCAGTTGCGCATGACCATCAATTCAGTGTCAGCAGCTTCTCAATCGAAGCTGAATTCAACCACGCTGCAAGGCGGGGCCAGTGGCGGATTATCAGAATGCTATCTTGTTGGGTCTCATGGTTCTTAGCGAGTAACTGTTGGTGTGATTGGAATGTGACCTTTCTTTCTACTCTCCACTTATTGTCACGTGTCTGCATCTGCGAAATACCCCTCAGCATGGGCAAGGCTATGGCCTCGGCACCGTGGTCGGTGTAAAAGTAAAAATCCTTCTTCTAACTATGAGTCTTTGCTACGTCTGTCAAGAGGCTTTGCAGTGTTTGCCTCCCGGAGAATACCATGGTTCAACCACGTTAGCGTCGGGTGGAGATGGTGACGGAATAGAGACCACCACTATTACACGACAAGCTCTTTCGCAATCCCAAACATGGCGAAGGAGAGACTATGATTATCATGGCCGCTTGCCACAGGGAGAAGAACCCATTGTATGGGAGACAAACGATGCTTTGCTATTTCATAGCTCATGGGAAGGTTTGATGGCTTCCCTTGACGACGATTGCCCAATTTGCTGGACAGTATGGCGCTCGCTACGATCCTCCCCTACCGCAAAGCCAGTTGACGAAGCGTTACCTGGATTTCAAACCATGTTTACAGAGATTTCGTGTGAGCCAGCTTTTGCTAAGTACGATGTTATCATTGCAGTGTGTAGCGATAAATCTTTGGACTTGAGAGTGAACGTCGTTGTTTGGAAGACAACGGAACATTGTTATCTGGGTAGGTCGTAACACTAAATCCAGCTTTCGTTGTCTTGTTCTCATTAGTTACGCTAGGTCTAGAAACGAAAGACCCCATTCCAACGATGCCTACGCCAAACTCCATTGCTGAAGCTGCGAAGCGTTGGATCGCTAAGTGCGATTCTCAGCACGGCCCCTGTGGAGAGAGACGTTTGCCGCTGAATGAGGATGTTATGCCTACTCGGCTGCTGGACCTCGGTGGCAGCGTTTCCAATCAATGGACTCTATGGGAAACGCACATCCGCGTTCCATACATTGCTCTTTCTCACAGATGGTCCGCACATACGCCTACACTAACCCGAAGAAACTATCGCGCCTATCTGTGTCCTCAGGCCGATCATATTCTACCGAGATCTTATCGGGACATCATTGATATCTGCCGTGCAATTTCTATCAGATACCTCTGGACCGACTCTCTTTGTATTGTTCAAGATGATGGTGGTGCCGACTTTCGCAAAGAAGCCCCGCTTATGACAAATATCTACGCCGACGCCTTCCTCACCGTGACGATATGTTGGGATATAGGGGAGCGCAGTGTCTTCCACAAGCGTCACCCTCGAAGCATACCCCGACCTGGTAGAGTCGCGTCATGGCAAAATGATAACGTCGATTCAAAAGATCACCTTGTCTCGCACATGGATAATTTCGTGTTAGTGCAAGAGCATGATCCTAGTGATTTCAACACCTGCGTCAATTATGCGGATATCAACCGTCAAGCTTGGGTTGTCCAGGAACGCCTTCTATCGAGACGCATTCTTTACCTTGGAAATGACCAATTATACTGGGAATGTGATGGATTTGTTGCGAACGAGGTCTCTCCTCTAGGCATTTACCATTATCAAAAGCGTTACTCACTCCAAAACCTTACTGATAGGTTCAGAGATATACCATGGGGTTTGACGTTGGAAAAATATACTTCCTGTGATCTCACCTACGAAGAAGACCGGCTGGTCGCAATAGCCGGTCTTGCAAAGGCAGTCTCGGCCAGTACAGGCGAGACCTTTTTTGCTGGGATATGGCTTGAAAACTGGATGCAGGACCTCTTTTGGACCCCAAAAACAGAAGAGGATGTTTTATGTGACGATTGGGATGCTGGAATATACACAACACATAAAAGGTCAGCGATAGCCACTCCCTCGTGGTCGTGGCTCGATTATCCCGGATCGATAATCGCAGGGCATAACGTCGGTGGGCCTCGTATCCCACTTGATGCACCTGAGACCTTTGAGTCTGACATATTCCGGCCATTGTCCATGCTGTGTCGCACGAAGATGTTACCGCTGGCAATTGTACTTAACACAATTGTCAGGAACAATATCGGAACTAATATCAGCCTCTCTGACAACGCTTCCCAAGAACAAATTAGAGTTTTCGATAACAAGCTTCGTGGCTACTGTTTAAAACACTTATCAACAAATAGGAAACCACCTTCTGGAGATGTTCGAACACAGTCAGACGATGGATCCAATAACGTTCTACCTGATAAACACCCACACCAAACTGCTAACCACAAGGCTGACAAAGAAGGCACTGGCTTATGCACTGCTTACTTCCCAATGGCAGAATGGACCACTATATCTTTAGTATAGATGTTAGCACGGTAGTCTCAAGCTTGCTTCCAGTTCATTTCTCTTACAAATATCACAATCAAGGTTAGTCGACGGTCTTAGGCAAAATGTCTTGACACTTATCACTGAAATTAATGTATAGAATGAAAGTCAACATTTATACTTGTATTTAATATCTGAGAAATTGGGAGCTTCACTGCAAGCGGTAAAGACTGTCGGCCTAAGTTTGATATACTGCAGCGAAGTAGCTCTTAGAAGTCCGCCCTACATAGCGACCCTTATTCACTTTTGTTGTGATCCGAAACAATCAGACAGGTGAATTAACAGCACTTCCAAGTAGCGCAGCATCCTTCAAAGCGTGTTCTGTCAGCGGTGGCTCCAGTGCCTACATCTCAGGTTCACCACTTACCAGCCCAGCATCCAAGAGGAGCGCCACCGGGGCCCATTTGGCACGCTCGAGTGCACTTAGCGTATCCATCCTCGTTGCAAGCGCGCTTGGAGAGATCAGGGATGGCTTGTATAGGTTTAGTATGTGGTCTATCACAATGGATGTCTACCATTAACTATCAGGTTAACTTACGGGGCTGAGCTTCAGGGACGGCAGCAGCGGTGCAGGCGCTAACGACGAGGCCGATGCTGAAGATAGCGTTCTTGAACTGCATGGCTGTGATACTGACGATAGGATCTGAATTTTGGAGATAGAATTGATACAAAAGCTTGAGACTAGCTGGATTAATGACTGAAAGAGTGCTGGACGATTCTGGTCTTTTATATTGTGAATGTTCATGGGATTTGCATCCTTTGTCTATCTTGGAGAAGGTATCAAAAATGCCAAGAGGAAGTAAATAAACGAGATACCTATTCCGTTGAAGATTGTCGAAGGATCTGCTATCGTGTGACTCCAGGGATCCTGAGCCTTTTTGGTAGTCCGTCGGAGTCCTTATGTTGGCCCCACCCGGCTCCAGATGGTAGATTTGAGAGTGGTACTATTGGGTAGGTCAATAATGCACAACATCTTGGGTTCCTTTCTATGAAAAGCAGAAGCAAGGTACTGGTATTGCCTGTCAACAGAATGACCGAGATGATGTATCACAGCTATCTGTGTTGGCGGGTACAGGATAATAAGTTATTAGATGCAGCGACGAACGTTAGGTCGGAGATACGTATAAGATCGCCTAGCAACAGGTTGTCAATTGACTGAATTTCTTCGTGAAGTAATTCGAGCTTGAACCAGGAGAGAAATATTTCCTCATGAGAATAGGGGCAAGGGTTATGTCTCGGTGTTACCTCTAATGACGCGTAATGCGTCTCTTGAATGGAAAAGCCGTGGTCTGAGAGCTGCATTATGAATCCTTCATCAAAGGGACCAACAGATCGTTGCAAGGCTGCCCGACAATTGGTACGGATAAAGATTCCACGTCTTGCTGGATTTTTGTTCCAAGAAATCTCCGACCTTCAAGGGTGACAGTCAACCTCCACTCCAGTTTGTAAGGAAATCTTACCCTAGAGAGAGACAATTGGCATCATGATTCATCCTCGCAACTTGGAAATTGTCAACAATGATGCGATTAGTTGGAAAATCATCGCATCCAGCGAATCAATTGAGTGTAGAGCAAACGAAAACAATAAAACCGAATCCATTTCTAGAACTGCCCGAGAATGCCTCACCACCATATCTAATGAAAAAGCATGAATCTGAATTTCATGTTTTGCCAGCCCCACATCCCAGCATTAACATAAGAATACCACGTTCCATGAAGTGCAGCGCGTCCCAACTTTCGACCTGCAAAGTGCAGCCCTTTTAATCATTTCAACTGCTTCAGAACAGTAGTTCTGAACGTCGATATTCGACGGGCGAGATCCGACTTGGTGCATCATGTACATGGGATTCTCGCTTCCCAGTCAAGATGTTGCGCGGTTTCGGAGTTGGTTCCGCATGTGGGGCAAGGGCGAGGTCTACTTCTTAGTGTAAGACAGCTGTTCAAGGATGAGGATGGTGTGGGAATAAGGCCGGAAATACCGGATTCGGTCTAACTATCGCCCGCTTAGCCTCGGTGTGTGGCGTACGTAGCCACAAAAGCAGCAATTTGCTGCGACCTAGATCTTAGAAGACAAGGTTTCTTGAACTCTCAAATCCATGCTCAATCGGTGCAACATAACCGGTCGTCATAAGTAGCGATGTTAATTGTCTAATTTCCAAAGGCTAAACGCTAGTACTGTAGATATTGTGTTGCATAGAAACTTTAAAAGTCGTACTCCCACCGCAGTCCACCTATCAGCTTGTAGACTAGAACTGTATTTACATCCATTCTGAGCAGTCTGTCCACCTAAATCACCCTCGTCTCTTCAATCTTAAAGTTCATCTTCCATCATGTATAGTCATTCTAATCCTGAATCATAGGCTTCGTATCCATCAATAGCTCCCGGAGCTGGTCTTTCGAGAAGACAGCCACTTATATTCGTGAAGTGATTGGGTCAGTGTGTAGTGCTCTCTGTACCATACATCGCTTATCGCCCCGAGAAACTCGCTCCTTTACTGAGTCGCACTCTTTACCGCTACCTCAGCTGACCCATAACTCATCAAGTGGCTTTGAAGTCGTTCTCAGGCAGCTGAATGCTTCCCGAAGTATCCGTTTGTGTTGGTCGTGTTTGTCTGGGGTTTTGAGCCGCTTGCCTTGGAAAAGATAACGCGGAAGCTGCTGCCGATTCCACCACCGCTAGATCCTTGCTGCGCCAGCTCTGGGCCAGAGTCCCTGGGCTTGTATGCACGGCTGCTGAAGAGAATACCGTCGCTGCTGAAAGGTCTGGAAGGGCTGAGAGGGGGAGATGCAGGTCTTGGTTCTTCTGGCTTGGGGGGACCGCCGTTGAAGAACGCCTTACCGGTCTCCTGGGGCGTCTGGGATTTCGAAGCCAAGACACCGTTGATGCTGGCCTGGGGAGACGCCGTGTCGGTCTTCTCCAGGTCGGAATGGAGATTGGCGAGTATTGACGCTGGCTTAGAGTCTGGTGAACCAGGCAGAATATCGACAAATGCCGCGCTGGCACGCTTCTGCTCAGGCACTGGAATAGAGTCTACCGGCTTGCTGGTCTCAGCAGTGGCACTCTCAACAGCGCTTTGAGGAGTGGCAGTAGCGACTATCTCATCGAGGCTGTTGGTGAATGATACGGAGCTGCTAGCCTGAGCTGGTGTTGTAGTGGTATCTGCTGGAACTGACTCCGTCTTTTGTAGCTCCGAAGATCCGGGTTCATCGGTGGCCATGACTTGAGAAACTGGCCTTGAAGCGCTGGGCAGGACAGATGGTGATCTGATTTCAGTGGTCGTTTCCTCGGTATCAGGGACCTTGGCCTCCTCTACAGTAGAACCGACATCCTCAGACTGTGCTACAGGAGCGTCAACAGCTTTCACTGCTTTAGCAGTATCTAGAACAACATCCGAAGTTTCGATTTCAGGTGCGCTGTTCGTGCTGACGGGAGTGTTGCGTATCGACGGTACTATGTCACCAAGGTTAGATTGGCAAGACCATCTTGGCGATTTCGGTAACTTACCTGTCATTGCTCTGGGCTTGTATCGCTTGCATGGGCCCAAGCCTTGCTCAAGAAGCTTGATCTCTTCTTGGAGGCTCTCCCTTTGTGACTGCCTATCACTGGGCTCTACTGCCATTTCCTCCACTCTCTCGTCGCTCAGGCTACCAATCTTCTGCGGTGTAAGCAGAGCAGGAAGACCGCGGATGAGGCAACCCTGGACCGCAAAGTTGGTCACATTGTCCACAAAGGTGCGTCGGGATCTCTGAATGGGGTTAGTTGAGTTGGGTTGATTCGGAGTGGGGGTGTCTGTACCTCATAATGCGCCTGCACGATGTCGAGAACCTTGTCCATGCCGCACTCAGCACCATCGGACTCGAGGGCCAAGGGAAGCGCATAACCTTCGAGGTAAGGCCTCAATAGCTCGTCAATCTTGTCGTGCATGTCGTCCTCAGCGGTTTCGAAAAAGTCGTCCACGTATTCCGTCAGGATCATCTCGGTTGTTTGATTGGTGTGCAGGGGTCCTGCCACGTGTACAAAGACTTGGTCAACAAATGCCTTGACAACTGTCGCCACCAGTTCGACGTGGTAATCGGCGATAGGCTTCCATGATGTCGCCTGCTGTTTGAACAACTGGACCATGAGCTCACTGTCAGGAATGCCGGAGAGCTTTCGGCCTTGATTGACGGCCGTCTGCCTCTCGAGTTGAGCGCGAAGCTCCTCTCTCGTCATGACCTTTGCATCCGGGAAATCGTAAGGGTATTGGACCAGAAACTCCTTGACATATTCTGGAACGTCGTCGTTGTCAGTGCTCTTACCATCCGGGCCCATCACCTGTGTCGACCCTCTTGTGCGAAGGACATGATCTAAGGCTCGGCTAAAGTTGCGAAGCTGAGCGCGCAGCTTACGGTCGCCCTCATCCAACCCACCAAAGAACTTGTCGTTGTATCGGCCGTGAAGAGCATCCCTCAAGAGCCGCTGATAATCGGCAGCAATGCCCAACAGGAACGATCTCATATGTTCTGGGCTAGATCTGGGTGTGCCAAGCTTCTCCAACATCTCCCTTCGCACCTTGAGCTTTCCTTGGATGTCTGTGATGGCCTCGGGTAGAGACCTTCTCATTTGAGTGTATGATAGATCCCTGAGCTTTTTCCGTAAACGAAGGATGCCGCGAGCTTCGGTGGGGATTTTCGCCCAAGCACCCTGCTGGAAAAATGACACTTCATCCTCGTCTCGTGACTTAAAGCTTGCTGTGCTGCTGGAACCATTGTGAAGAACATGCCAGCCGAGCTTCGACTCGAAGGAGGTATCCTGACCTCTCGCGATTCCGAAGTAATTTCGCTCGGCGTCAGATCCGGCAGGAGCGAGGTCTGGTTTAGTGATGACTCCAAGTGTTCTTTGTCCTTGGGGGTCGACACGTTTGGCCTTTTCGAGCGTAGCGCAGTTAGCGTCGCCGTCGTCAGCCGCTAGAACCACAACGATTAGGCTGTTTTGTTGACCCATATATCTCTCGATAAGCTCATCAACCTTTCGCTCGCCGTCTGAGGCAAGGCCAGGAAGATCCACCAAGCTCAGGGTATGTAGCTCAGGTCCTTGAATATCAACACACAGCACATCTTGGGAAATCTCCGTTTCTCCCGTGCTGAGATCCATGCATTGTGTGGCGGCCTCGACGATGTCAAGCAGGTCAACCTCATGGAAGCCATCTCGTTTGAACGATTTGGGAGGTTTTGATGGATCTGCAAACTTGACATTCACATCGACGCGCGCCTCGCTTGCTTTTCGGATGTTCAACTCTGTTGCAAACCTTGTGGCGTGGTCCGGGAAGCGGATATGGGTAATTGCTTGTAGAACCGAAGACTTTCCAGCGGACTGCGCACCAACGACAACGATCTGCGGAACATTGACGATCTTGACCTGACAGGGGGTCAAGCTGTCACTTGCGTCCAGCAGTATCTCAGCCTCGGGGCGGCTCAGCTGGCCGAGGATCTTGGAGTTGACAGAAACGCTCATGTTGAAATGATTTTGACAAAATGGTCAATGAAGAAAACATTTTCCTGGAGCGTCGCCTTTTCATTTAAACATGGGAGCGCGGTGAGGCCCACCTCAACTTGTGAGCTGTCAAACTTGCTGCATAAATAAGGTAGCGGTGAAGTTCATGCGCGGCCGAGGCGCGTCTTGATTCGCTGCCAAACCCCTGTTCAGGCTGCTATGCCAACTGTCAGTGCCCACTCATGCAGAATGATACTCGTCGTGTTCCCTATCAACGTTACCTGCCTGTCAAAAAACTTCCCTTTTCCCTGCCATCTGCTTTCTATTTTGTGTCTGAATGTCACCGAAAACGTTATCTCGTGATGACCTGAAGCAATTCATAGCGTTTTTTTTGGCCAAGTTTCGGTCATGTTTTGGGTGGATCTCTCGGCGCGCCCATCGAGCACAGATACTCGCTAAAGACACGCGAATGGACCTTTTGTTAAACATTTGCATGGATTCTCATGCCTGTTCGTCTTTTGAATGGTCCATTAACGTTGATAGCTCTAACCCGTTCTTTTACATTCATCTCGGCCACAGCCGACTCGGTGTTTCTTTGTGTCACTGCATCTCACTTACAAGCACATCATTACCGGTACGATAAGGTTTTAGCTAAAAGATTTTGGGTCTAAAGTACAAGTCCATATTACCCTCTATGTCAAAGAATTACACGCGAATCGAGCGCTTGACTCTAAACCAGCCATTGCAGCGACAGATGGTACAGTAGTTACGCACGACGTGATAGCTGACGGAAAGATACGTTATTCCACACTTACTATGCCTACTGTTATCCTTTGCAAACTGAATACTTTTGAAACAGTTAGCACGTAGTCACTCTTGATAATTGGAAGGACTTGATTTGCATATTCTTGATGTCCTTGCCCTTTATCAATACCGTTGGATTGAACTGTATAGCTAGCCTAGCTGAAGCTAGCAACTACAATTATGCCTGATGAACGCAGGTATGAGGGGATATATAATCAGTATAGGCTGTGTTATCTTTGAAACTATTTAACGCGCGGTCGTAAGCTTTATCTATACTATCATGTTGACTTGTAATCTTGATGGTGGAATTAGTCTGCGTGAGCAGTGGAGTCTCCAGAGTTGCAGGGTCTCTGATACCATCGATGTAAGTGGACTTTCCTCTGGGGTACTTTCCAGCCCGGTTAGTACGGTCGGGGTAGTTCAAAACAGTACTGTCATTGGTCTTGGTGATGGACTCGGGATCGGGCTTCTCAGTGGGCGCAGGGAGTTCGTAGTTAAGGAAGGGGCAGTGGGGAAGGTGGTGTGATCGGCGTGAATGATGCAGGGATACCCACGCTCAGGTTCTTGAGAACTGGTGGTGGAGGCAGCAGTGGTATTCTGTAGAATAGCCTTGGGGGACAAAGGTCCGGCTGTGCTAGTTTGCTTAGTAGACTCGATAGATTTAGTGGTAGTCTTAGGATCGATGCTCTCTGTAGTAGTAGTATTGTCAGTTGTGGTCTCGAACGCACTGAATTCCTCATTCCTAGCAGTCCCAGTGCTCGATCGGGGTAGGTGAGTCGGTAGAAGTCTCAGCAGTAGTGACTCCCGTGTTAGAATTAGCGCCGATTTCATCCATGATGTTCTAAATACCCAACGAAACGTGCCCTCCGGGGATCTAGGTGGTGGCCTTAGTGGTTTGAGTGATTCTCTCAGCAGCGGTCTCGGTAGTGGTCACTCCCGGGGCTGAAGTTGCATCAACGCCTATGACGATAGTCTCGATCCCCATCGCTATGGCAACGCCGGTGGTCTAAGTGGTGTATTCAGTAGTTTGGGTAGTTGCCTCAGTAGTGGCCTCAGTTGAGGCCGTAGCAGTAACTGGAGCGGCACCTGCGTACATAATGATAGTCTCAATAACTATTGAGACCTCCAGAGCCTCGGTTGCCGTTTTTGTTTCGTTCCAGGAAACGACAAAGGTCTTAGCAGTAGACTTAGCCTCAGTTACCTTAACCTTGGTCTTGGTTTCTTCTTCAGCAGTACTATACTTGTTCCAGTCCTTGTCTTTATCTTTCAGGTTCTCGGAGCCCTTCGGTATCTGAGTTTCGATAGTAAAAGGAATGCTACTATTAATGATAGCAGTACTACAAGTAGAAGGGATACTAAGCAGAGAAGCAAAGGTGTAGCTACTAGAAGCTAAATTGATTCCCTAGAGAAGTCTTAGTATAATGCAACGTCGTGGAAATATACTAGCTATAGACTGACTAGTATATATCTAAACCTAGTAACCTGAAATAGTTTGCTATTACTCTTTTTCGACTAAATATATAATGTAGGCTTAAAGATCTTCCCTAGTATAACTTAGTAATATATGCCTTTCTTTAAATTAAACTTAACTAATAAAATAAAGTGTAGGTTTTGCTTTACCTTGATTCTTTTCTAAGCAGTATAGTTTATTTAGTTAGGAGATTTCTCCTTAGTGAAACCTTTTATATAAAAAAATCGTAATAAACACGAAAAAAGAAACCGGACATAGCTAGCTATTTAATGCAAATAAAGCAAATATAAACTACTGAGGCTCGTTAATTTTATAGCATTCACCTTTACTCCTGGCGGTACTCTGATCACAGCATGAGATTTGAGCCTCAGTGGCTACCATGTTCGCACCTTGACCGCTTTGTGGCTATGGGCCTGTTCTTTGTCTTTGATGGCAGTAGAACTTGGCATACCCGGATGCTCCCAAATTATTTGTTTGCGCCATCAACGCTGTCAGTTAGCCCTGTTTGGACGGCTTCTCAAACTTTGCCCACTGCTCCGGCACCTCGCCCAGTTCTCCGTTCTCCAATGATTCTGAGAACCACTTGTCGAACTTCCGAAACTCGCCCCGTGTTGCGCCGGATCCGGGACCCAAGTCGAAGACCCTCCCATCTGCAGCGCAAAACACAGACGCCACTACATCAGCAGTGCACTGGTCATTTAGGACATAGACGCCACGACGGATCATGGCATTCATTTCTTCGGAGTAGCGCTCCGCATACTCGGCAGGAGTCTCATTCTCCTTTCGCGGGATATGATTTACCATTTCGCTCTCTAGGATGACATCATTCGGATCTACGCCATCGCTGATCAGTCCTTCGCGCGATTGACGCGCTGAAGTCGCGTAGTCACGCGGCGTTTCGTACACCATGGGCTCAGAGTCTGATTCGTGATCGCTCGCACTATCGCGAGGCTTGGCTCTGTCCGATCCCGAGGGTTGGCATGCGAAGCTTTGTTGGGACATCTTGAACGCTGCGGTGTTGGCTGCAACTTGCTGTGCTATAAATAACAAGATTATCGTGCGGAAGAAAGTGACAGAAAACGATCTCATCTGCTATCTGCTGCTAGAATGCGACTATGACGCTGTCGAATGTGATGATTTGGCGAGTGGAGGTAGGCCGTTGAGCTGTAGGAGTCGCTCCAGGTGATGTATGGTCAGGTCGCTGAGCAGTGGAAAGCATAGACATAATAATGCTAAGAAGGATACCAGAGAAGTGTAGCCCTCCGCGTGAGGGGGCAATGAGGCATTAACTTTACTGTGTCATCCACCATCGTGACTGATTGGTGTAGGCATTGAACTCAGCCGCTTAGTCAGTCGCCGATGTGACCCCGCTGCATCCGCTAGACTATCTCACATGCGCCGTCAGGCGTCGAGTCGGTCTTCTTGGTGGCGCAAGCCCTCGATCCCGTTGCCACTCGCGATTATTTTTCCTACGTGCAAATGCCATCGTATGAGTCAAGGCTACAACAGTATGATAGCTCTGACTAGTATCACTTTCCAGAAGCAGCATATTATACGACAAGGCGGCTTGTCCAAGGGTCTGACGCCACATTCCCGAGATGGTGGGTTGTACGCTGTAGGACCATGGTGTGGCTTCGCTAAACGGCTGTCGAGAAAATTTGAGCACGTCTGCATTTGCATTATAAAAGAAGCGAGCAACTAGGTTTATATGACTTTCGAGTATGAAACCCATCCTCTGAACCAAAGCAAAAAAAAAAAAACACGCACCGACCTTCCGAAGCCAGCAGTATGAAACATTTCTTCCTTCTACCTCAAACAACTATCCGCTTGTTCCCAACGCTTGAAGATTAAGGCAGTCCTCCGCTCTATTATGTTGACAGTCGGCATAGCTTCTGTGCTCGTCAAGGCCTTTCTGATCCGTTCTACATTACGACTTGACTAGCACAATTGGCATCCGAGTGGAGATAGTGGCGCAGGACACGCTCCACCTGGCAGCTCTATGCCTGAAAACCACACGACATCCATGAGTAACCATACCAAAAACTTTTGGGGTATAACAGCTATGCTGGTTGTCAAGAACAAGTTTTCGAACCCTCCAGGTGGTCAATCCTATCAGCTGATGTCAGCGCAGAGAGTGTGTATCGAAATAACACATCTTGACCGGTACGATGATAATTGCGGAGGTGGCGAGTTTGCCAAGGGATCGACACTTGTTTAAGACATTGGCCGATAATCTTGTTCCTCTTCCAGCTTCGATCCATTGCTGGCCTTGTTTGCTAGGCAATAGTAACCCGTTGAGGAGATGAAAACCATATAGATAGGTTTAACTGTGGTCCACTCCAAATCTGCTTGGCGCTGCTATCATTCGATATTTTTGACGTCAGCTGGGGGACCTAATCTTACTTGGAGAAGAAGAAATGGATCGAGGGCTCAACTCACATTCATAGTGTACGGAGTCTACTTCTACATTCAATCGAGTAGAAGCAAGTTCAGATTCTGTTAATTCGTGCGTTTTAACGGGGAAAATCTCGGGTCTGCTTATTCTCGCCACTTGATTATATGTACAGGTCAATCCATGATGTTCACAGTAGTCGCACCGTGGGACAGCCCTGTCGCATTGGGTCTAGATTAGGGGTGGTTAATAACGACCGCGTGGAATGGAGTATATGGATAATTAGGTGAAGTGACATCCTATGATGAAACGTTGCTGTTTTCTTCTGCCTCAAGGCTACTGGCCGTGTTGTGTCTCCAAAGTGAAAACTGCCTGCTTTACCTTTTTACTGCAACATGAATCACATGTTCTTAGCTTCCATCCTCTTGCTGGTTGAGGCATTGCAATGGACGTATCATTATCTGTTCGGGTAAGAAAAACCTGCAGAAATGACTGCCTTGACTTGGACATCAAAATTAATGCTGATGCCTCAAGCCGTCATGCCTGCAGGTTTGTCATGAAGCAGTGAGTACCAAACGTGGTAAGCACTAACTTGTCCATTCCGTAGTAGGCCGTCTAACGGTACTCGATCAAGTGTGCCACCACTGATCTAGAGGGTTGGATACGAATATAAAATGGGAAATACCGCTCAAATACCGAGACTGACATATGATCTCATTGTGCGATACGGATCAAAATTCACTATGCGTGAGAACATCCAGTTTCAGACTTCAGACAACGTCACCTTACGGGGCTGGCTCTACAAGCCACATGATTCAGAAACATCTCTACCATGCCTTGTCATGGCCCATGGCTTTTCCGGTGTCAAGGAAATGGGCTTAGATGCCTTAGCAGAATTATTCATCTCTCAAGTTAACATAGCATGTCTTGTCTATGACAATCGAGGATTCGGTGACAGCGACACTCGACCGGGCCAACCGAAGCAAGAGATCCTCCCAGCCGAGCAGATCAGTGACTATTCAGATGCTATTACATATGCACAATCACGACCTGATATTATTAAGGACAAGATTGGAATATGGGGAAGCTCATATAGCGGAGGGCATGTCCTCGTCGTTGGAGCTACGGATCGTCGGGTCAAAGTTGTCTTGAGTCAAGTTCCTTGCACCGATGGCTGGGCCTGCTTTCACAGAGGAACCCGGCCTGACTTTATTGACGATATGAACGAAATGTTCGGAAATGGTACGCTGTCTGGCGGATTCTTAATACCGACTGCTGAAAGTTAATAGATAGACGTATCCGTGCCGAGGGCTCGCCTCCTGGGTACATCCCTGTTGTTGATGCGGATCGTCTTGCAGCATCAGCACTACCAACCCCCGATAGCTTCGAATTCTTCTCGTCATGGGTCGGAAGGAGCAGTTGGGTCAACAGGGTGACTATAAGATCGTAAGTGTCTTCCTTGTTCTAGCTGCTATAGAACATCGCCCGGCGCATTCAGAGCACTGATATTGTCGCAGTATTGAAGCTCTTAGGGCGTATAAACCAGTGGCACACATACAGCACATCTCACCAACACCTTTTTTGATGGCTGTCATGTCAAATGATGTTGCCGCCCCCACAGATTTGGCATTGGAAGCTTACTCCCAGGCTCTTGAGCCAAAACAGCTTCAAATTCTGCCTGGCGGACATTTTGATGCCTATTCAGGGCCAATATTCGAGAAGAACGTCAGGGTTCAATGCCAGTTTTTAAAAGAGCATCTGTGTTTGCAGTAGGATATAGGGATGAGGGTTAAGTAATAAACCATCACCCTAATTTATATAAACCTTCTTTACTTTTTTAGTTGTTACTAGGATCAAGTAATTAAGGCAACGTGATAAAGAGATAATTCCATAGCTATCGAACTTTCTCGGTCAACAGAAAGTTAAAATACAGTTTTCATATTCATCTCGCTAATGGACTAGTGCGAAGTCTGGTGAAAAAGTAAGGACTGAATTACCTACCCTGACCGACAGCTGCAAATAGAGAATCAATGAGACTGCTCTTTGCTTTTCCCAACTCTAGCACATCCTTGATTTGATCATCTACATGATCCAAAAACCGTGCATTGTTCCACTTAGGCTTCCAACCAATACTCTGTGGTCTCGTAGCCGTGAAACTGCCCCTGCATGTTTTATTAGAATCTCTCTCCGTCAGACATAGCAACTTACTTATTTTTCCAGAGTAGCTCTAGGAACTGAACGGGAACGCCGATAGCTACTGCTGCGAAATCATCATTGGGGAAGACGTCTGGCTTTCTGTCCGTCGCAAGGCCCCGAGCCTTGAACGCCGTAGCTAGATGATCCAAGAATCCCCACATGTCTATATTGTGAGCGACTGCGAAGTAGTGTCCTTCCTTACCACTTGGAATGGTTTCGTTGTGATGGACTTTATTGACAATTTGCCAATAGAGGGCCGTTAAATCTGAGATGTGAACACCCTGTACGGTCTGAGCAGACCATTAGCATTGTGCTGTTTTACTCTAGCACAGGGTACTGACAATGTTTTCATCGAACTTGTAAACTTTACCAAGCCTTAAGCTTGCCCGGACTAAGCCGGGAAGGACTACGGAGAGTTGATTCCATGGACCACTACCTCGGCCATCTTCGGCTCTATCAGCAAGTATTAAAAAGTCTTTGGGATTCTGAATTTAACTCACAGACAATTGAAGGTACAACAATGAATATCCCGACCTCCCGGGCTTTTGCATGTTCGATGATAGCCACATCAGCCTTGGAACCGTCAGTTGAACATTTCAGAACTTCACATCGATTTAAGTACCTTTCGAACAGGGTACGAGTCTGCAAATTCCTTTTCTGTATCGAATACTGGGTCTGTATCTTGGTTGACATTTGACGGCCAGCCAGCCTTTTCATAGAATGCACTCAGCGCCGATGTCTACCATTATGAATATTCATCTGCATGACAAGATACACATGATAAGGACATCTTACATGAATGAAATGGGTTGCGTTCCCATTGATTTCTTTCTGTTTTGCTAGAGCATTAATCAAGGGGAATGCTAAGCCCGGATCGATGGAGCTAGCTGTATGTATCACAACGTTGACTTGGCATAATCAGCTGTTCCTATCTCGAAAGCTCTGATGACAAGGCATACTTTTGTTAGAAGCTACGCTGTCGGTGACAGCTTGCTCATCTTTCAGATCTAATTTCAAGATATTGATACCAAGACTTGAAAAAGCTTCAGCCTGTTCATATGATCGAACAGCGGCAAAAACTTGTTTGTTGTTGAGTTCGGTAGAGTGTTTGTTTAGAAAATCTACAATGACAGAACCTCCTCTACAATCATATTAGTAGTTGCCTGTAGATAATCTGAAGGAAGCACACATATATCCAGCTGCACCAGTGACGAGAATGTTTTGAGACATGTTGTGGCAGGCAAGAGTTGGCGTCTGTTGATTGGAGTTTTGCATGTTCAAGTGAGTCTTGCGGATTCTAAACTTTCTATCATAGGCGTCTTGCGCTTCATTATTAAGGGATAGGAGACCAATGGCTTGTGAATCAATAGCATGATGTAATCCAACATATTGTCCAGCCACCGGACCCCAAAAGCGCACGTCGATCTTCACTTCAGCCAATGATGATGTACATGTACTTGCAACCCCTCACAATATCGAGATGCGACTCAAATAATCCAAGCCACCTACGCATCTCGAAATTGGTAAGAACATCACCCAGAGACCGAAATCCCAAGCTATTAATAGTTCTAAGATCTGGGCTAACTGAGACCCTACTTGAAGCTCGTGGCCCATTCTTTCTACTTACTTATTTGAGAGGCACTTCCACCATTAAAGAGGCTGTTTGTGTGCACAAACTGATGGTCTCTGAATATTGCAAAGTCATCCAGGCACCACGTACGTATCTGGACCTTGCTTCTCACTATTACAGCCGGGTCGACACGTCAACTCATCCTGCTCGTGTCTTACACGCACACCGACCGGCAAAGCATGATCTTCATGTCAACCCCATCAAATGCACTAAGCATGTGATGTCATATACCACAGCCCCACTACATGGTCTCAGGCTCAATCAGAACAGTCTCAGAGCCCGCAAACGAGGTAGAGATAACTTACTCAGATAGCCTTCAATTAATAGGCTACTTCAATAGCAAGATGTAAAGAATTAAATACATTCAACAGTTAATATTTCTGTATATTCAAGAAAGATAAAGTTGACTCCTACGGAGGACGTAGTAAGAATCTTCTCCCTTTTAAATTTTCATTTCTTTTCTAACGCCTCGTTATACAAAAAGCCATTCATTCTGTACTAGACGATTACACTGAATTACTCCATCATGACATCGCCAGAAGGCTCTGTCTACAGTGATCTGGCCTTAAGCTGATTGTTGAAGCTAATAGCTGAATGATCACGCAAACATCATGATCCACTAGACACTTGAGCGTTACCAGGGTTATCCATTGCCTTATCACGCTGCTAGTGAGTAGTTAGATCGCATGAGCAGCCCATGTGATAACCAATGCGCCTCTAAACCTCAACCGCAGGTTCTCTATGCAATGGTCCTTCCTGTCGACCTGACCGCCTCCGGAAGTAGGCTCGCTTAGCCCACTTCCAAGCCTCCGCCAATATGATGAAAACGCTAACGTCGACAAACACCACGGCCCATTCCCACGTGATACCCGTATGCTGGAACACAATATGATTGAGCTTGGGGATATACAGGACAGGGAAGACTGTAAAGAACACGCCAAAAACAGCCCAGAATAAGAACTGATTACCCCAAAGATGGCCGACCCAGGCCTTGAAGCCTCGAGGCATGTAGAAAAGCGAACGGCGGAAGTCAATCAGACCCCACGCGCATATAAGGAATATCCATGTCATTGTGGTGAAGCATGTGGCACGAGCGCGGAATACAGCATCGCAAGCCTCAGAGTAGTCGTTGTTACAGTTTGATCCGAGGTTACCATCGCTGAAACCAAAGATGACGACGATGAATGAACCGAGTACGCAGGCAGCCATGATGATGCCGTAGAAGGCCATATCAAGAAGGAACTCGAGGGTGAAAACGCCATATTTGAGCTACATACTGTCAGCACAAGGTCACCTGTGAGGTGAGGGTGTATGAACTTACATTCTGGGGAGGTCGGTCAAGAATATCTGTAACAGCCTTCTCGAAGCCTAGGCCTGTCTCGCAAAAAGCACCGGTCCCCATAAGCATCCAGATAATCTCAACAGGTGTAAGCTGGTACACAGAGATCCCGTTGTCATCTTTAAATGCAAGGCCGACCAGAAGTGTTATTATAAACCCAATATTCGCGGCTAACACATGGAGAATGAATTTCTGGATGTTATCGAAGATGCGACGGCCCTCCTCGATAGCGCTGAGGATCGAAGTAAAATTGTCATCGATGAGAATGATATCAGAGGACTCTTTGGCAACGTCGGAGCCAGTCCCCATTGCAATTCCTATGTCGGATCGTTTTAGGCTAGGGCTGTCATTAACCCCGTCACCGGTCATAGCGACATAACGTCCACGTCTATGAAGTGCCTCGATCATTCGGACCTTGGTACTTGGTGCACAACGAGCAACTACCAACGGAAGCTGGGCAAGGTCATCGATCTGCTCGTCGGTGAGGGCGTCAAACTCATGAGCAGCCATCATCAAGGTCTTGCACACATCAGCCGGGAGTAATCTCTCGTTCTCGGGCGAAGGCAGAATGCCTACATCAAGAGCAATGGCTCGTGCTGTCTGTGGGTGATCACCCGTGAGCATATGGACAACAATGCCGGCACCTTGACAGGCGCGAACACTAGGCAAGGATTCTGGGCGAGGAGGATCGTAGATCCCGATAAGCCCGCGGAAGATGAGATCTCGTTCAAATTTCTGGCGGTTGGGAACAATGTCGTTGACAAATTCTGATTCATTCACAACTTGGTTGTTGACTTTGTGTGCAAGGGCCAAAACACGAAGGCCCTGGCTAGCAAGAGCCTCCATGTTAAGGTGGATGTCTTGACTGATTTCAGAGGTAAGAGGGCTAACCTCATCGCCAATAGCGACATATTTACACGACGCAACAACGCGTTCGACGGCGCCCTGGATCCAATGGTCAGTTCACATCATATATGGAAGCGAAGTAGAGAAAGGGGCCTGAGCTAACCTTAATGAAGATGTGAGTTTTGTCAGAGTGGAGATGGTGATATAGTACAGTCATCTTCTTCACATCACTATCGAAAGGATATTCGGCCACATGCTTCCATTCTGCTTAGTCGCCTCGTGACAGATTCAACCGGCTCCTGCCGAATCGCCCAGCAAAAACTTCGATAGCAACTTCAGTTGGAGCGCCCTTGGCCTTCCACTCGCCAGGGTTTGCTGAGCTATCATTGCTCTGTTCGACAGACGCAAGATTAGCCAGACATGCGGTGTTGAGATACCATTGCAAGCTCGACTTCGACGCCACTTCCTCGGTGGGTGTGATCAAAGTCCCTTGCTTTTCTTCTTGAGTGTCCGGGCCAGCAAGATCCTTAGGTTGTGAGGTGTGAAAAAAGATCTGACCAGCCGTTGGGTTATAGACATCGCTTGTCGCTTCGACTGAGTACGTTCCGCATCCTAGCACCCACGCCTTTCGTGTCACCATTCGCCCTTGAGTGATGGTTCCTGTCTTATCTGAACAAATATCTAAACTGGTTAGTAGTTGAGCACTTGTAAACGACAACACTTACTGGTGACGCCTCCAAGAGCCTCAAGACTCGAGAGGTTTCGAACGACGACATTTCGCTCAAGCATCTTCTTCGTGCCAGCCGCCATAGTAAGAGTTAACACGAGAAGCAATGAGACTGGGATGGTTCCGATTGCTGTAGTGATAGCGTAGATGATAACGTCTTTGTTGGAGTTAAAATTGTTGGCTCCCATGACAATAATAGCGCAGACGATAGCGAAGCAGAACAGGGAGATAAAAAGCTGTGACAACTTCTTCTGTAGAGGAGTGCCGACGGTGAGACTTAGGAACTCGCCAAGCCAGCTACGTATAGGATCCCAAATGGCACGAATCGGCGAACGTTGACCTTGAGTTTTCTGACCCTTCAGTTCGTCGTCGCTGCCACTGAGAGCACTGGCGATGAGTCCGATCTCAGTAAACATGCCTGTAGCGAAGACAACGCCACGACCGCGACCCTTAGTGATAGTGGAGGAGCTATACACGATGTTGAGGCGGTCGCCAGGACCAGTGTCTGAGTCAAAGGTCAGCTTCGGAATTTTGAGAATTGGTACTGATTCGCCTGTGAGTAAGGCTTCGTCTGCCTCAAGGTTGACAGCTTCTATCAAACGGATGTCAGCTGGGACGGAGTTGCCAGTGGTCAGGTCAACAATATCTCCAGGGACAAGTTCAGCAGTTTGGATTGGTAAGGTCTTGCCACCTCGAAAGACATTACAGTTGGGCGAACCCAGGTTTCGTAAGGAGTCGATAGTCTTTTCAGCTTGAAGACTCTGGAAAAAACCAATAACGATGTTGAGAATGATAATACCAGCGAGAATACCTCCGGGGATCCAGGCTTGGATACTAAAGCTTGCGGCTAATGCCATTACTAGCACCTGACTAGCCCGGCGGCTATTGTTAGAAGATACCACAAAACGATTTCAAGGATTGTTAAGAGACCACGCACCAGAGTCATCGCGTTGAAAACCTGTTCAAGGAAGATCTTGACAGGCTGGACGCCTGCCTTCTGCTCTAGCTCATTAGGCCCCATCTCCTCGAGACGCCGGGGTATCTCCTCCGGCGAAAGTCCAATCTCTGCATCACTGTGAAGCTCTTGGAGAACTTGCAAGCTTGTAAGGCTATGCGGCGGTTGTGAAAGAGGCTTGTTGGATTGCCCTGAGATATGCTGCCCCAAGACAGGAGCATGGGCCCTGCGTTTGGCCATGCTTGTGATTCCGTTCTTCAAAGATGTTGTTCAGGTCAAGGTAACTGATGGTGTGACGGCTGAAAAAATCGCGGTCGAAACTACAGGGAGAAGCTGGTCGTTTAAATATTCGAGGTGGCACTATTGACCTGTGGCTATTCCGATCTGTCGAATTGCACATCACTTGTTCCCATAAAGCCCAACACTCCAAATTGATTTAGAATAATCGCCAAGCTCAGCCTAAGTCGAATCGGGAAGATAATTCACAAGCTAGTGGGAAACCCAATTTGAAACGCAACAGCGACTGGATCATTCAGTTAGCGTCAGCAGTGTTGCTACCCTTAACAGGGTTACATCACGACCAGCTAATCCGCCGGGGTTTTGTCTTGTATTACGTTACAGAATCTAGCCAGCCTTGACAATGACTCAGTGGGGCAAACCAACTCCTTGTTTTGAATGAGCCATGTGACTGGTCAAAACTTGAGAGAAGAGCAACAGCAACAACAACACCGGTGGTTCGTCAGCATTTGATCTGGGCAAAAATGTTGGATTTCATGGTATTATACAAGTAGAAAGCTTACTTCAGGGGTTCTTAAAATCTGCAACCAATTGAGTTCTGCTTGAACATCCCCTCGTTGTCTCCAAATGAGCTGGAGTGTCTCTATAGCAGTGTATAAAAAGCCCCACTGAAACAGACGTGACTCTCGTCTCATTCTGTCTAAAATCCACGCCTGTTGATCTATGTCACGGGTCTGGGCACCGGCCACAAATGTCGGCCAAAAAGACGTCTTGAAGTTAGGATCGGCATCGGTGATTGCACAGAGATGAAACATGAGCCCTTCTTCTAAGTCCTTTTCGGTCTTTTCTGGGAAAAGACTTCTGACGTGAGGAATAGCATACATAATGTATAAGCAACATGCCATCTGATGCGTGTACCCTGTATGTATTCGGCTTTGGATATCGGTAACCTGTCGACCTCGTGGCACATCTTCGATATCACGGGACCACGCATCTACATCAAATGACATGGCCTCCATTATGAGCTTCATCGCTTTTTCGACTGCGCTCATATTGTCGTCATCTGTTACTGGTTGATCTTTTAAGATCATTGCTGTAGACAACAAAATCTGCATAATCTCAGCGGGGCAACAGATAAAGCTATTTTGAGCAGCGTAGTGAATGGCGGATGAGGCAAGTGTACTATTGAGAGCGATTGACGATTTAGGGACTTGATCCATGAATGTCAACGCAAAGACATAGAAGCTAGATCCAACGTTACCAAGGTGCAAGTTGTCGGTGTAATGGATAGGTAATCTTACATATAACAATCGGATATAACATAATATTTAAGCTTTTCGCCAACGCTAGTTGTTGGTCGGACGTAGCTAAGGAGCCAGCCAATGCCATCAAGATGGGCTTTAAAGCCATCCTTTCCAGAGTCAATCATATCGGCGGTCACAAGCAACATTGCAGCCGTCAACACCATATCGCTTCCTGATGCATCCAAATCTTGTAAAGCCATGCGAAACAGGTAAAGAGCTTTTTGCTTCGCCGCCAAAGCATCCGCTGTAGCTCGTCGGGATGGGTTCCAGTCATCTTTGTTCACGTTTTGTGGATTACCAAGCCACTTGTCGGAACTTGGCCTGAGAACATTGGACATATGAAGCGCTGCTGCAGTTACCATGGTGTACTGGAGCGCAGGGCTGAAAGCCCCCATTGGTAACAATTTTGGGAACGGGTTATGGCCCGGTAGGTCTATGGCTACCAGTTGTGGGCAGAGTCCATTTGCGACTGAAATTGAGTTAACATGAGCCATGCACAGATGGAGATATCCTGTATCTGAATTCGAGGAAAGTAGAGGGTGACAAACAATAAGATAAATAGTAGCGACCAGTAGAGCTCATGTCGCCAAAGACAGGGTCGACCAAACTGCTGCAAGGATCTAGAGTGTCAAGGTTGAGGTAGGCAGATGGTCGAAAATTGACGGGGCTCAGTCCTTGGTTCGCGGTTAAAATGGCATTCCTAGTTGCATCGGCCTTTGTATGGAACGTTTGAGGAGAACTTGAGGCTCCTTCCGAGAATGGTAGCTTCTTGCCGGCTAACTTGCCACGACTTGCTACTGCGTCTGTCCACCTCCATAAGGTCCCGTACCCAAGACATTCCTTACCCGCAAAATTGCACCTACGACAGGCGGGAACTGTTCGATCACAGCGAAGTCTCGTATGTCGACAGTTGTGACAAGCTTTGGTCGACGTGCGTCGGGATGCCATAGGTGGTGGGTGAGCAGGGGGGTCCAGGACGGAATCAAGTGGTCCGGCCGTGGTCTATTCTGCCGACAAGCGATGCCGAAAGTCTTAGTAACACCGGAAAAAGGATCGGAATATTCGAGAGATAGGTTCTTCAGAAGTGATCCCATTGTCAATCAAGGGTTGGGAAGCCGCTAGCTCCGGAAGATTTGTGGGGTTTTTGGGTCAAGATGCGTCGCGTCAAGATGTGATGTTCGATAACAACCCACAGATTTATGGGGGGCTTACTATGCTAGCCAATGAACTCAACGCGTGAATCAGCTGCCATTCTTCAGCCTGAGGCCAGATGCTGAGGTGGGGACGCTAGACCAAGAGAGGAAGATAAATATTCATGTTTTGCATCCTCTCCTTATCCTTAGAATTGCCACTAGATATAATATTAAATGCTGAACACAATAGGAGGTTCTATTTAGCCCTAAAAAAACTTGTTTTTTAGACATGTAAAATTATTCATAGACACGAAGCGGCCTTATACTAATGAATTGCAATGTTTGATTAATTTTTTGGTCTTATACGCAGTTTTCCACTTTGTCGAACCAGATCAGATCATTGACAAGTGGCTCCAGGTCCATGCCCATCTTGACTACCCTGGCATTCTCAAATACAAACTTGGTCGCGAGAACTTCATCTCCAGCTGCATAGTAGTCACGCACAAGTGCATTGTGCATCGTCTGATCGCGCTGGCGTTCCAGTGTGGCAGTGAAACCTAATGATCGATCAGTCGCGTCGATGAACAGCCTTATCCTTGATCTCAACCCTCATATTGTGATATCCAGGACTCCAGTAGTCGCCTGTGTATGCGCTCAGAGATGCATCTTGTTGTTGGGCAGCCTTGTGAGCCTCTTGATGCACTTCATCTGTTTCTGTTTCACACTTAGCTCCCTTATTGTTCTCGGCCTTCCCGTTCGGGTGGCTCTGCGTTCCATTCATCGGTCGAATGCAGGGATGAGCTTGCTTATTCTCCTTGTTCATGTCGCGTCTTTTCTTGGGTATCTGCCGCTCCATTCTCTGAGCGCCCATAGCTTCATTAATAAACTCCCAAAATATTTGAGCAGCCACAGAGTTAGTCCCTGAGGAATTGCCCAAAACGACAGCTCCAAACTTGGAATCAGGACGAAAATAAAACGACTGCCAAACCCTGCGATGTCGCCGCTATGCCCAAAGTCAGCGTGCCCCTGAAGCAAGTAATACTCCATTCCGGAAGTGTAAAAGAGACGAGAGATATTCACCTTTCTCTGACGGCGATTGGGATCTCGCTCTGATCGTGACTGAGTAAGACCTTGGTATATGTCGTCGTTGATTGGACCTTCGTGGTTGATCAAAGTCTTGATGAATTTGATGAAATCAATGGCACTCGAGACGATTGAGCCTGCTCCTTGGCCTTCGGGCGAATTTCCAGCTTCGATTTCACGATACGAAGATGCCTTCTTATCCCAAATATGTCCTTTCGCAACACGATCACCATGACCCTTAGCTCCGGCACCATCCGGCTGGAGACTGCTTGAGCTCATGTCGAGATAATCAAAGATGCGTTGCTGTAAGAAATCGCCAAAGCTTTGCCCTGTCTTGACTTCTATGAGATGCGTCAACACGGTGTACATCATGTTGCAGTAGATATATCTCGATCGTGGAGGCGCAGCATGAGCCAAGTTTCGCAGGTTCCTGGTGATGGACCGGGCATCATCAGGCTGAGCAGCACGAACTCCCATATAGGAATCATCGTGACTATATTTTTTTTCAGTATTGCAAATATCAGATAAAGTTCCTTTCTACCCAACCATACCCGTTCGATGACCGAGAAGGTCATCCAACGTAACGCATCTTGTGTATAAATCATCGGGCAGGACGAAGTCATCCAGTAACAGCTCGGACATGATCGACCCATATTGCACTTCGGGAAAATCGTCATCGTCAACCAACAAGGCGATGGCAGCAGCAGTCAGCGACTTTGAAGAGGATGCGATGTCGAAAAGGGTATCTGCCGTGCACGGGACTTCGTCTTCGATTGAAGCCAATCCATAGGCAATGGACTGTACATGATCTCGGTCAATGATTGCGATTGAGAGGCCAGGGACCCTGTTTTGTCTCATAAGATCATTCATATGGCGATCAAAATTGAGGGAATTGAAAAAGTTCATGTTGAGTTGTTGGTTGTTACATCACTAGAGTCACAATCGCTGGGCGGGGAAACCCAGCGTTACTACGTCATTCGTAAGCACGTGGACGCCTGTGCACTACACTTCTTCAAGTGTTCTTTTTCTTTTTTTGTTTGGCTGGTATCGTTCATATTTGCTGTAAGCTTGAATACACAAAGCATCAATACGACTTTGTTGCCAAAACAAATCATCCATCCTAGCTGTTGAAAAGTACCTGCGCCGTAAATCAGAGGCTTTGTACAGATTTGAACGGTTTGACCGGCACATACCTACCCGGAAGTTCACCACAACTAAGAAAACAGCGCGCAGTAATACCGAGAGAGAGGCTAGTAAGGTTTGAAGGGGTAAGAATGATTCTAATGGCGTTATTCTTTCATATTCGGATAGTTGATGTACGAGAGGAACCCTTGCAGGTGGTCCGGCACATAATCGAGATACTGAGGATAAGTAACTATAGGAATTAGAGATTTATGTAGGCTAGATACTAGCTTAACTTCTTCATTCACCTTATCCTCTCCTATGTAGGCTAAGGTAAAGTCCCAATTATCGTAACTATACAACCCTAACCCTAAGACCTCAGAAGATGCCTCTTCACATTTAGCTCAATGGCACATCTCAGCACTCACAAACAATGATTGGTCCCAGGCTTGTGTAATGGAACAGGAAGTTGACGTAGTGTGAGATAGAGTTAGACAAATATAGCAATGATCTATGCGCTAAAATACTCGTCCAGTTAGAAACTGAAGCCTCAGCAAATTAATCACAAGACAGTGCTTTATGGCTGGCTGAAGTGAGATCCCTCGAACGCCACGCCGTCATAGAGCATCTGGACTATGACATAAAGCCCCAGAAACCGATAACTACGAAGATTAATTGAATGCTTGCCCGTTTATCTTGGACCCCAACTCAAACTTGGTTATTCATTCCCCTCCATCCCTGTCCTTGAATAAAGCTCATTGATTTTTACTGGGCATTCTATAACAGTCGCAATATGATTATCTACAAAGTGAGATTAACGCTGCCGGTCGCGTAGCGCACCTGTCAGCCGCAGAGAGACACCGGATTGCTGACCCTGCAAAAAGGATGTCCTCACCGGCGATGAGATGATTTCCGACTCGTACCCTCTCAAGGAGGTCGATGGTGCCGTTTTCGAAGCTGACTGTACCATGATCACCGAAGGTGGTATCTCGATCGGTTCGTATAGCACCCACTACCCTCACAATTATGCTGGCTGAAATGAGCTGCTACAGACATTGGAGCCAACGCTTCTGCTGAGGAGGGCAACGAGGCTCTTGAAGATGATCCTGCCCAGTTCAATAACATCATTCAAGCTTTCCGTCTTCAGCCAACGACGTCCGATAAAAAATCTTTTCTTGCCGAAATGACAAACTTCTATGCTGCCTACCAGGCGTGGACAGGCAAGATTCACATCGATATGTGGGAGTGCCATCAACACTATGATCCCGTGGTCCGGTATGGGCCAGAGAACGTTCTCGTCAACTCGGCAAAGGCAGTTACAGATCTTTGTAATTTCAAACCCTCTGTAATCAAAGAGAAAGCCTACAAAGCTCTTGTCCACAAAGCTCTAAACATCCTTACTATACGAGAAAGGCAGCTGCATGGTACAAGACAACGGGTCATGAGTCAAGCTTTCAGCGATAGTGATATTAAAGCCTTTGAACCAGCCATTCTCGACAAAGTTTAGAAGTTTGTTTCTATTCTAAGGGACTTCCCCAACTTGGCCAGCCATGTAAAAGTGAGTGGTCTGAGCCTATCAACATGGCCCGATAGTGTGACTATATCACCTTCGACATGATGACCAGCATGGAATTCTCTGGAAATTGAGACATGCTTGGAAAAGGCGAACACAGATCAGTCGTACAAGCTATTGTGGACTCTAACGTTCGCATGGGTGTCCTGTTTCAGTACCTGTCACTTCGAAAGTGTAAGATGCATGAGCGACTTTCCCCTACGGCTATTTCAGCCCGGAGCATCTTTCTCAAGCTTGTCATGCGGTCGGTAGGCACAAGAATGGATCTATAGAAGGGAGACAACAAACCATTCAAGGATGTATTCGCCTTCCTGACAAAGGCAAAAGACTCTCAGACTAACCAGGGATTATCTCCAAAAGAGCTGGCGGCCGAATGCACGACGATAATCGTGACTGGGCCTGACACGACTTCCAGGGCGATCGCGGCAACAATCTTTTATCTCTCCAAGTTCACGAGCTATTTAGAAAGGGCACGAGCGGAGGTACAGTTCCAGTTCCCTGACGCCGGTGAGATTGAGCCTGGCCCTAATCTTAGCCGCTGCAAGTTCCCTTCAGCTTGTATCAACGAGGCAATAAGACTTTCGCCATCTGTAGGGGCTCCAATGTAGAGAGAAGCAACAGCCAAGGAGGATGTAGTGGTTGATGGCGTGTTTGTGCCGCAGGGATACGACGTAGGCATTAGCATTTACAGCCTGCACCACCACCCCGAGCGCTATCCGGATCCATTCATCTACAAGCCAGAGCGATGGATGCGGCAAGAAAACGGTAAGACAGATAATGCCGCCCGAGACGCCGCTCTCGCAGCTTACATGGCCTTTTCTCGCGGGCCACGGAGCGGCATTAGAAGGGGATCGCCAACGCGGAACTAATGCTAACTCTTGCAGCTGTGGTTTGGAGTGGAGATTCGCACCAGGGTTTAGACCGAAGGAACATAGTAACTTTGAACTGTTGGACCACGTAACTGGAGCCAAAGCTGGGCCAGTCTTACAGTTCCGAGCTCTCAGCAGGGAATGATGAGGTATTATCGGGCGGGGTACAGGATAAACTAGTTTGGAAAGTCGTACCCCAGTTAGTAGGGTCTACTATGTATGTTAATTTAACTAGTGAAAAAAAAGAGGCTTTAAACGATGTCCATGGACTAATTACATTCTAACAGTTCCGAGCTTAACTTGCACGAGCCGCGGGGATCATGACACTGATGGCTGACAATCAGCAGTGCAACCGTAGCATCTCAACGAGGCACGATTATGTCAACAAATCCTAGGTAATTTTCACTTTAGGAATAGCATTCTCTTGATTCGGACTGTTCTCGCATCTACTTAGTCATGTCTTGAGCGTATGGGCTACGCTGCCTCAGTGCCCCTCCAAAGTTCCACAATAGGATAACTGCAGGTAGTCCAATAGCCAGGGCCAGAAACCCTAAAACACTGCTCCCCCATCCGTATCCCAGTTCTGCATACAGATATGGTGCAAAAATGGGAAAACGCAGCCAAAGATCTGACGCAACATGTTGATAGCAGCCAGTGCACTAGCTGCATACTTGCCGTACGTATCAATCATATAGGTATTAACTGCGATAGCAGAAGCCATGGCAGCCCCCATGAATATGGCAGCTCCTATGTTAGGTAATATCCAGTGCGCCTGGATGTCTGCTGTCCAACCGTACATGAACATGCCGACAGAAAGTGCAAGCCTAGCTGGAGGCATGACAGGCATTCGATGTTCAGGTCGGTGCGCGCCGTTGTTCTTATGAGACAAGTGCTTCCGAAAACTATCAATAGCACGCGTAGATACCTCTGCAGCGAACAGTGATCCTACAAACAAGGATAGATAATTGAGACCGGCGATGTCAGGCTTTTGGTGGTACCAAAGCGCGGAAAAATTGGCGTAGAGAATGTAGATAAGCCCATACAGAAAGGCATTGTACAATGCCATGACTTATATACTGGGCTGCGTTGCCAATAACTTCAAAGGGCGGATCATGGCAACTTTGTAAACTTCTGCACGGTCCTTGTCCAGGCGGTCATATTCCGTGTAAAAGTTCGTGTAACCCTCGTTTTCCTTGACAAGGCGGCGCTTCTTACGTCTCAGCAAGACTGGCTCGTAAGTTTCTTCCAGAAGGAAGAAGCTAGGAACTAAAATCATTACGTCAAGAAGTGAGGCTGCATAAAATGCCCAGCGCCATGTTGTATAGCGAGCAATCACGCCTCCAAGGATAGGTCCGATGACGGGACCAATAAGGGGCATGATACTGTAGACGGCAACTGCTCGTCCACGCTCCTTTGCGGTGAAAAGTTCCGACAGGATAGCACTGCCAATCTGTGATAGAATGTTAGAGAGCAAGGTTTAGCAAAAATGGTTACAGTACACAACTTACACCTTGTGGCGCACTACAGAAGAAACCTGCCAAGAAACGGAGGATCAACATGGCAGCCTTGGAATTAACCGGACCGCAGACCGTATTGAAGACGAGGTAAAGAAAGTTCCATGATTGGATGGTTCGACTGCGACCGTGGATCTCCGACAGCGGACATACAATAAAGGGGTCAAATGCGAAACCAAGAACAAAAATAGACAACGCTGCATCGGTTAAAGGTTCTGTTTACCTTTATTATTTCTGTCTCAATCTTCACGTTAGCCCATTCTAAACTGCTGCAAACACACAACCCTCACAACCACATCCTGATTACCGATTTTACCAAGATATCAGACATTATCACCGAGATGATAGACCACGTTTGGCAACCCCTGCGAGGGGCCAAGCTGGAACGCGGAGGGAGAAAGAACCCCGATAACCACCAGTACTACTGCAAATGGGACTTCCCTATCTACCGCACCTACTACGGCAAGGAATCTGACGAGCATTGGCAATCACTTCTTTACTGCTTACGGCATCAGACCAAACTTGCATTTGGTTTCTATGAAGATGATAAGAAAGTAGATCAAGATGACCGTCGAACGGTCCAGGAATTTCACCTTGATGTTCGAGAGGACGTCGCAACATTGGATGGACTCGATGTCCGTGGCCTCCGAGAATTGTGCAAATTCGAGCAATCAAGGGAGACTAAACTCATCATGCAAGCCAAGAAGGAAATACGCGTGAGCGCAAGACCTCTTGAGGGTCAAGCCATGGCAGACTACCTCTTTGACTTCGTTTTACTAGCTGATGAAGCTGTCTTCAGGGATTTGGCGAGAGGGGAATACATTGTTAAGGTTGTCTCATTGCTACGGGACGATGAATTCGGATGGGGGTGGATGAGAATCCCAACTGGCTATCTTCTAGAGCTGTGGAATCTTCTCATGTGGAGCAATGATAGGACAGAGGGGTGTCTTGACTTTGAAAAATCTGAAGAGGATCTCTAGAATCACATCTGAATCGGAGATATGGCAATTGACAGCACTGGAAATTGTTCAGAGATTAGTCGACGGCGGCATTATAGTACCCAAAGGGAATGCACAGATTGGTAATGGATAGTAACAGAGTTCTCCCAGGGTATAGATGTTCTCCAGATGCTAAGATTAAATAATACTCCAACTATTTAAGTAAGCATTGCCAACCCCTTCAAGTGATCGTACTGAAGATGCAAGAAATGGGTAAATACATGGTTACATCAGATAATGCTCGATCCCACCAGTCCAACCCAGCAGATGCCCACGCAGCTACATAGAAGTCCCTGATTAAGTACCCCCCATCTCCTCATCTCCATCTTCGTCTTCGTTGAACCGGCTATCAAAAGCCGGAAAACCAGAGGTATCTATAATCATCCGATTATCATCGTCTCGCATTTGCCGGAATAAATTGATGAACACATCAAACTGGTCCACCATGTCCTGGGTATTGTCTTCCTTCTTCACCATTTCGGCCATCATGTCAGTCTCCAACTTGATGTTCTTCTTGAACGTGGTAATCACATGCGCATAATAATCTGTGATCCATTCCAGCCAGTAGTTGGCAAGCTGAACCTTGTCAGCAGGATCGTCGGGGGGGTTAGCGTCGTTGTAGACATTCTCTGCAAATTTGAACTGAATGTAGATGTCCTTGACGATCTTGTTCAGCCTGGTGACGCATTCATCCAGATTCATGTACTCAATCGAGCTGAAGGCTGCGCGAACTCGTTTGACTATTGTTTCGTAATCATCCAAGATCTTATCATGCTCCTTATACCCACCGTCTTTCTTTGTCCACGACATGTACTTCTTTATGCTGTCGACACCAGGGAATTGGTTCAAACGGAAAACCTGGCAGGATTAGTGAGCTGAGCTGTGTAGAAGGGAAATGGGCCAGGAGATAGCAAGTAAGTTGGGGAAAAGATGATAAAGGATAAGATATAAAAGTGAGGATGTTGTGAAGAAACTTACATTGCTCTTGGCGGCATTGAGATCTACGTCAGCAATCATAGAGACCTCGTCGTTGAATTTGCTGCCCAAACACTCCAAGGCGCGTTCAAAGATTCCTGCATGTGCAAGTCCAGTGCCAGGGAGTCTAGGGACACCTGGCGCCTGGCTCAAGTCATAATGTTCCATCTGGATCCAGAATTCAATCGGAATGGGCCCATAGTGCGAGGCTACTTTAGATTCGAGGCTATCGGCCTATCAGCAAAACATCCTGAGTAATTGTCTTGCCGGCTGGAACTTACAATCCCAAGCAGGATGTTATAAAGAATCTCTTCAAGATTGCCTTCTCAAGGACATGCTCAACTGTGTGCGTGTGTTAGACTCGGCATCATAGGGAAGCAATAAACGACTTGTACGTACGTTCTACAGCCAATTTACCGATATCTCTGTAACTCTGCAACAGTACTCGAGGGTCGCTACAGGGACCGGGGTTGGCTATGTACGCCACCCTGTTCAGTAGGTCATTATCAGGTTTAGCGGTCTTAGGGTCAGTATGCTGCTTGAGTTAGTATATAACAAGAATTAGGAAACATGGTGAAGACTAACAGCAGGAACTTCAATGTCGAAGGGATGTTTTTCCCCATTTCCGTCCGGGATCTCGATGGTCTCTGGTTCCCGTGGTTCCAGTAAACCACGGCTGGAGTGATGGTGGAAATTTGAGTGAGAAAAGTGGCTTGAACGGCGGGCAAACAAGCTGGCGTATCGGCGTTCGATGTTGCTGGTACCGTCCTCGTCACAATTCCCGTCGGAAAAACAGAGACCTTGGCGCGTGCAGTTCAGAAGATGAGACTTGGACCTGTCTTCACCGAGGATGAAAGCCTTGATCCTCTGTGCCCAGTACCGGGGGTTGCACAGAACCTCTCGGGCAAAGGCAGCAGGGCCCTGCCAATCGAATCGCCAGTTATCCCGAATGTATCGGGACATGTAGGCGATTTGTATCCAGTAGAGCACGTCGTCTTGAGAGACTTGCTCGTTCCAGATCTTGGTCATCTCAGCTACCGCAACACCGCTGCCTACACGACCAAGTATATGCTCAAGCATAACACGGGGCGACGTGTCGATAAAGGCGTCGTCGCGGACAGCGAGCGCAGAAGATGAGGATGACTCCTTGAGGTCCTTGGATGGGGCGGGGCAGTATGGATCCGCCATCCATTCCATCATTTCCATCTTGTAATCTTTGAACTTGTCCGTGTACTCGGTGCTCTTCTTCCCATACTTGGTCTTGCAGCACCAAGCCTGTCCGCCCACCTTGTAGGCAGAACAAACTGGATGCGGCCAGTCGATGGCAACACGCACGCGGTCGCTTGGACAGTTACTGCGACAGGTGCCTTCGGGATAACCCTTGATCATAGGACCTTCGTTGCGGTAATAGTCGCAGTCGTAGAATCCGACATCATCATCCTCGTTGCAGCAGTATTTCCGAGTTGACACTCCTATAACGTCGGTGCCGAGATCATTCTTGAGGTTGTTACACTGCAAGCCTCCGGAGCCACCTCCAGACTCGACCGTGATAGTAGGAAACTCCCTGAGTGGGCATTTCGGATCCGTATCGCAGTCTGGGTACTCTCCCCACATGCAGGTACCATACGCCTTCATGCTCTTGCTCACAGTCTCGCAGCACGCCGTTTGCACCCTTGGTTTCTCGTCGCAGTACATCTGGTTGCTGCCGATCTCGACCATGTTGGCAGGACAAGACGTCCACTTCTGGCATTTGCCATCGTCATGGCCGTACCATCCACATTTGGGAATATCCTCCTCGGCTGGACAGCAGAAGGAATGATGACCGTCGCCGCCGCAACCCGTCTCGTCGTACATCAGTTCGTCCTTTGTGTTGGCATCTTCATCAAAGCGACCAACATGTACCCAACCCTTGGGGCAAGGCTCCTTGCAGTTTGACCATCGACATTGCTCATAAGGCGTGAAAACATCCTTCACTGGCTTCTCCTTGTCGCCAATGGATGCATCCGATGTCTCGCGTCCAAGTATGTCGGCCAATGCCTTGTTGTACTTGGCTTCCTTTGTGTCGTGGCTGATTGCCCATACCATGACACCACCAAGGCATCGTTCCCCAGCACGATCGACCTTCATCTGAAGCGTCTCCTCGTCATCGTATGACACCCATTGCTTTTTCCAAGTCACCACCTTGACAGCCTCCTCCTTGTAGAGCTTGGGCTTGAGCTTGCGCGTCTTGATCTCATTGTCGATTTCCGATATGAGTAGGATGCCCTTTTCTCGGCTGCAACTACCCATGTTGGCGGGTCCATCGAATAGGCAACCTGGCTCGCTGCATGATGCCGAGGCCATGGTAAAGGCACGCCCATAAAATCCCAGGCCCATGACAACCTTGCTTGGGCTAATATCGTTTCGCCACAGGAGATCCAGGGCTGATTCAATCTCGGTCAAGTTGGTGTGAGCGTTGAGATAGGGCTGGGTCCAATTGACATTCTGGTCCCACGCGCCGTGCAAGTCGTAAGACATGATGTTGAAGAAGTCAACCGTGTTTTCCTAGACTTGGTTAGTTGGAGTCTCGTCTCGACGACATTTGGACTTACCAAATTCTTGATATCAAAGTATTGCAAGTACCAGTATGATGCAGGGAGGGTGATGGTCAAGCCCTTGTCGGCTACGTTCATCTTCCTCTTCAACTTGTTCATGAACTTGGGAAAGGTAATGTAATCCCGTTCTCGGCCGCCTCGCTTGTCGTCAACAGGATATTCCCAGTCCAAGTCCAATCCGTCAAAGTTGTAAGTTGTCAAGAAGGCTTCGACTGATTCCTCGAAAGCATGTTGCTTGATAGATGATGCAGCCAACTCAGAGAAAATGTGAGCTGTACGGCCAGGATCGTTGAACGTCCATCCACCCACAGCTAGGTAGATCTTGAGGTTCTTGTCCCTTTTCTTGAGGAATGTCAGTCTTTTGTACGCCAGCTTATCCTCGGGAGTGTTTGCTTCGAGTTCGAATGTTTCTGGGTTAATGGTGCCAAAGGCAAAGTTGATGTGCGTATACAGGCCGATGGGGATATCTTCGGGATTGAAGACCTCGCAAGGCCTGTCTTTGGCCCAGCTTTCGAAGTAGCCAACGACGCGTAGCATGTCGCCGCCCTTCTCGCAGCTTGGACGCTTGACTGTTTTGCTTCCACAAAAGTCTTTGGTAGTCTGTTGAACATCTATTAGCAAGTTGCTCCCAGTTTTCTTTCGTGTATACTCACACCACAGTATCCATGCTTGGAACAGCAAACGTTGAGAGGGCACTTATCGCTCTTGGCCCATTTACTACCAAAGCCAGGGTCACACTCTGCCTTTCGCTCGCAATCAGATCGGCAAACAGAGTCACCACAATCTAGCTTGTATCAGTCTTCGTTCGCGCCAACATTTCGATATACTTACAGTCAGGGCCAAAGCCACAGTTTCCAGACTTGTTACAGCATCCTTGCTCACACTTCTTGGTGGCGCTGCAGGTTGTGCTGTCAGCTGCTACGTAAAGACATAGCAGCAGTACAACAAAGAACCAAGCGCGAAAACGCATCTTGGTCTTGTTGGTATGGACAGATCCGATAGAATAGAATAAGGAAAGGCCCAATCACAATGGAATTGTGCTCATCAATGGGAAGTATGTTGTCACTACTATGCAAAGTAACTTCTTGGTTACAACGTCCTAGTAAGGCAAGAGGGCGAGGACGACAGCTTAGACGCAGTAGACATGAGCTCTTAACCAGTACAGATGATTGATAATTTTCACTACCATCGGAAGAAAATACCCGATTTCGAAATGATTTGCTTCATGCTCCATGCTCTGGCTCCCTCGGCAAGAGAAAATTCGAACCGAGCTCAGGATCAATGGGTCCAGGGTCCAGAATCCAAAAATCTTAGGGTTCAAGGGTTCACTAGCTAGAGAGGCAAAAAATGACATGAGACGATTCCGTTGATCATGGGCTGGGCATAATACGGGACAAGGCGCCGGCCCGCCTCACCGCGTCGGACCTTTCAACCACCATAACGTTGCATTATGGTGGGTTATTCTCAAGGCACAGGGTCCAGTAAATCCCCATTTTTGGTTAATTAGAACCAACAGCTCTGGATCCTTGTAAGTCATGACCCTGGAAAGGACTCGGACGCATCCCCACCTGTTGGTTCTACACATATGTAAAATCCCTGGCCTTGGCACTGAAATGATGAGAAACGTTCATTATTGCTAATTGCGTGAATTTATCCTGTAGATTCCCTGACCGCTGTCTAGCTCGTTGTAAAAGATCTCGTCCCATCGCCACTATGCTGTTGATCGGAATGGAATCTGTTCGGTATCGCCGCTGAACATTGTCTAGCTTCAGCTGACTCCTGAAATCAGCCGAGGCTGGTTCCTAATTGTCATGAGCCCCACAGCTTGATTCACGGTCTTTCTCGGGTCCCTTGTTTTTGGTGATTGTTGTTCAAGTCTATCTCATCTACTCATTCGTTATTCAGTTTACGAAACCATCAAAGGACGACAATGGTTGCTATTAATCGTCTCGTCACTGTGCTGAGCCTGTGCCTTGGTACCAATGCCGCGTTCACTCTCTATAACGCCACTGAGCTCGAGAACAAAAATGTCGGCGATGCTTGCGTGAAGGCCTTGGCAGCCAACATTGCTTGTCACGAACACATAGACTCTTTCGTGGCACCTAGCGTTCATGGGTCTCTGAGAAATGTCACTTTGACGGATGAAATCTGCACTGGAAGTTGCTCTGCATCTCTCAGGAGCTGGTACAACAACGTCGTGAGCGCATGCGCAGATGGTGATTTTGGAGATGGTGTCCCCCAGCGACTGGGTGGCTACATCTGGGCTGGTTGGAATGAGACCTGCATCAAGGATCCCAGGAGCAAGAAATACTGCAATGGTGAGTATCCTTTGCCGCATGATAACAGGAGCATGACTAAATATTCTCTTTCCTTTAGATATCATCGCCGAATTTTCCACACCCAAAAGGGGCGAGGATCTGCCCCGCGACCAGCTCTGCAGTGTCTGCTACGGACGCAAACTTGCCACGATGCAATCATCTTCATACTCGGTTTACAACAAATACTACCAGGCTCGACTGGAGAAGGTTTACAACACATGTGGTGGATCTGGCCCGACTGAACTTCCCCCACCTATTAAGGCTGAGGAGAAATCTGAAGAGTTTTGCCTGAACAATAAGTGGTATACCACTAAGGAAGGCGATACGTGCGACTCGATAGCCAAAGCAAATCCAGGCGTTGCCGGTGTTTACTTGTACATGGGTAATCAGGAACTCATCGCCGACTGCCGCAAGATCCGCGCGGGCATCAAGCTTTGTCTTCCCACGGCGTGCCCAACATACGTGGTTCAGCCAAAGGACACATGCTATTCCATCGACCGAGCCCAGAAGCTGCGCTTGGACGACGTTGAGTACTTCAACTCTTGGATCAACATTGACTGCACCAATCTGCACAAGGCTACCGATTTCTACGGCAAGAGCATCTGTATCGGTGCCTTTGGCGCCAAATATCCTGGCTCTTGGGTTCGGGAAGAGCCTTCCGACGTTGCTGAACCTGCTATGCGACTCAAGCATAGCAGTGCAAACGGTCCTGTGCCCAAGCCTAGGGTCGCTGAGGAACTCTAAGATTGGTTTACATCTGTCTATATGTCTAGAAGTCTGAGGTCAACAATCAACTGGTAGCGATAATGTTGTTCTATGTCAATCATTTCTTTACAGCAATTTCAATGCCTTTTACGCAAACTATCTCTAATGCGGGGAACCAAGTAAAATAGTTTTTGTGTTCAAATGCATATCATCCATCCACATACTGAGGATTTAACATTATCATTACTGGCCGAGGAGCCCTCTGCCAAGCTTAATTGTCCAATGCATGAGGTCATCTTTGTGGTCTTCGTTGGTGATCAGCAATGCATCTCAGCCACAGTCTGCAAGGGGTAAATGATAACCGTAGGTAGTTTCAACAAGAGACGTACAGCGGATGGAGCTTGCAAAATCGAGCGCAAGGTGGATTTTCTCCATCTGAAAAGGCGAGTTACTTTTGGTATCAGCATATTACTCATCCTTCAATACTGATTGGCAATACGCATCATGTCACACTGAATTTCTCGATCACAGAAAATTACAATTGGCACAAGGACACCCGAACATGCCGGAGCTCGGTCCGTTATAGGAGCGGATTCCCTACGGACAGAGTGGGTACAAGAACGTAACCCTCTGGGGTTTTAAATCTTAACTTAATGCGGATACAGAAAGCTCGTCTAGTTATCATCAGTAAAACCGGTGATAAACAACTAGAAAAACGGGGTAAGAATCAACTAACTTCTAGATACAGTAATTTCTTCAACAAACACCTTCGGGAAAGTAAATTTGAGGCCCCTGCGCCCCGTACCTTGCATCGGACGGCCGACGCCTCTGCCGAGTAGGACAAGGATGTGCTGACAAGGATCTCTCACTAGCTAAACTATCTTTTCAACATCGTTTCGCTTTGCAAGAACGGACCGCTCCTTACCGCGTGTAGAACTCCACTATAAACGAGTTCACATGCATCACATCGGAATTCTGGCCTGAGCGAAGAAACAGCCCTAGAAGATGCCTTGTTAAGGCGATTCATCCGAATAGCCTGTTCAATCATGTGTTTACATCCGGAAACCCGACAGCCTCAATGGTGGTGCAAAGGATGGACTCATTCTAAAGTCGTGCTCGGTAAATTGTCTGTTGGCTCGTTTAATTCGTGAACGGACCATGTCCCTGGATTGGGAATTGGCCGATGGGGAGAAAGAAAAAGGCTGGAAGACCTACAGTACTGTGATCTGATCCTGCAGGTGTGCTCTGAGTACCGTGTATTTAATCGCTACTCGTATCCTCCAACGTTCATCTGCTCCTTGTGTTATCGCCCTTTGTCAATCTTTCCCGATGCATTTCTCTTCCATTTTCTTCCAGGGCCTATTGGCCACTGGTGCCACTGCGGTTAGAAGCAAGAAAGTCCGTCGTGACATTGTGCCTGAAGGCCCTACCGACCCAGGTATCACATTGAAATGCACATATTACGATACATGGTTCGACGATGGCGATGACTGTGATTCGTGGCTCTCAGACTGGAACATCAAACAGACGCAGTTCATGCAATATGTAAGTACTCATTTTACCGACTATAACCCCTTCTTGTGTATTTACTTTCAACGCTAGAACCCAACTGTCGGTGAAAACTGCTCTGGTATGAAGGAAGGCCACTCCTACTGTGTTGAGGTGAACCACGGCCAACCGGAAGAACCAGAGGTTACTTCAACCAAGGCTTCCGAGCCCAAGCCCACCGAGGAGCCCAAGCCCAGCCCTACTCAAGACGGCTTGATTGAGAGCTGTACTTCCTTCTACCAAGCCAAGAAGGGGGACACCTGCCCTAAGATCATGGCGAACTACGGCACCTTTGACTTTGACACCTTCTTCAAATGGAATCCCGCTATTGAAGATGACTGCAGTGGCATATGGGCCAACACCTGGTATTGTGTGGGTGTTCCTGGAACCCCAACTGCAGCGCCGACAAAGGTTGCAGGCACGAGCACTACTCCCAAGCCTACAGGCCCCTCCAAGCCCAGTACCACGCAAGAAGGCCTCATCGACAGTTGTGTTTCTTTCCACCAGGCCGGAAAGGGAGAGACATGTGCCAAGATCATCTCCAACTTTGGCACATTCGATTTTGACACCTTCTTTAAGTGGAATCCTGCGCTTGGTAAAGACTGCAGTGGTATCTGGGCTGGCTACTACTACTGTGTTGGTGTCCCTGGCACGCCTACCGTAAAACCTTCAGCGACGTCTCCCAAACCCACCGCCACTGGTGTTGTCCAAACCCCTTCTCCCATTCAGGAGAACCTTGCCAAGAACTGTAATAAGTTCCACCAGATCACTTCCACTACCACCTGCGCATCAATCGAGCGCTACTACAATTTACCTCTCTTCCAATTCATCGCTTGGAATCCTGCTGTTGAGGAAAGCTGTTCTGGTTTGTGGGTTGGCTATTGGGTGTGTGTCAGCGTTGAGGGCTACAAGCCTACTACGACAACAGCAGCTAAGCCTACCACAACCAAGCCTGCCAATGGTATCTCGACGCCATCGCCTATCCAGGATAGTATGGTTAAGACCTGCGAAAAGTTCCACCAGATTAAGTCTACTACAACTTGCACATCCATTGAGGACTACTATAACCTTCCCTTTGACACCTTTTACTCCTGGAACCCTGCTGTTGGTTCGAAATGTACATCTCTGTTGACCAATTATTGGGTATGTGTTGGGACCGTTGGATGGAAGCCTCCTACCAAGACCACCACAAAGGCTGCCACGTCTACCAAGCCTTCAAACGGAATCAACACGCCTCCGCCTATCCAACAAAACATGGTTTCAAACTGTAACAAGTTTCACATGGTTACGAAGACAACCACCTGTTTGTCCATCCAGAACTACTATTCACTATCTTTGAAAGACTTTGGCAAGTGGAACCCTACAGTCGGTTCCAACTGCGCTGGTCTCTGGGCTGGATACAACGTTTGCGTGGGTGTTGTTGGTGGCACTCCTACCCAGCCCGGCAACGGTGTCAAGACGCCCTCGCCAATCCAGCCTAAGATGGTAAGCAACTGCAAGAAGTTCCACAAGGTGGCTTCTACAACTACTTGTTCCTCAATTCAGAATTACTACAAGATTACTATGGCTCAGCTGGTCAAGTGGAACCCGACGGTTGGAAGTGGATGTGAGAAGCTCTGGGCCGACTATTGGATTTGCGTTGGAGTGTAGATAGATAGTGTACATACCGTTCGCATTTAATGGCCTCCTCTATCCACGTTATAGTTCTGTTCTTAATTATATCCTATTCAAATGGTGAAATGGTAACGACATCAAGCTGTGCATGTAGTTTCACAATTTGTGAATGTTTTCATGTTGTTGAGCTGTGCATTTTGCCAAGCCTGCTTCTGAGGATAGCTTTTAAACTTCAAATTCTAGTAGCACCATTGGAACCTATGCATAATAAAACTTGATGTGATTATCAAATAAACTTATGCTGAGACTTGGTGTGGTGACCTTATTAACTGAACGGTTAAACATAAGTCAACGTAGTTGTTCAACAGTAGTATCAACACATACCCTGTATTATAACGGCGCTCGGCCTTTACACGGGGATGAGGATGGATTCACCACTCTAGCTTTAAGATCCTGAGATAGAATACGGAACCTTGAACCTCGCAGCGGAATTCTCTCCGCCAAGAGTTCTGCACCACCAAATCACAAGCTCGCCTGCAGCGGCTGGGACGGCCCAATCGCCAAGAAAACAAGCGTGAAGATTTTTCAAAACAACAGTCATGTGTTGGTTCTGGTATTTTTTACGTATGGAAATTGCAGAACCAATATCATTTCGTCGTTTCCCGAGCTGTTGGTTCTAAGCTGCAGGTCAGTCTCCACTCCAATGTAACGCTGTGTTGGTTAAAAGTTCCGAACCGGCCACGCTAGATAGGGTCCTTTAACTGGGGTATGAGAGGCTTATGCGCTTATCGAGTCAGTTCTAACCTGATCATAGGCGAGCGTGAACTTCTGCTCGCTGCTTGTCACAAGGGTGCTGGGAAATGATAATTACACGAAATACCTGTTCCGGCACACAGACGGTCGTGAATTCGCCACTATGCATATCTCTTGCAATTTGTCAAAACATGTTCTCTCTACCATAATGACAACGCAAATCACAAATTTCAGAGCACCAACCCGTCTCCTCATTAGCTAGATCCCCAGCCCAAATGTAAATATCAAGGTCTTCCTCGGGTCCAAAAAAATGCAATGCATTTTCTGTATTGAGCCTATAGCGCAAGAGTTGTTGCCAAAGCTCTATCAGATAACCAGTTGGTAACCTTACCCACCCCCACCCCGGTTGTCCATCCCACGACAGTGAAACGGCCTTAACTACAAATGTTCCTTTCTTTATGTCTTCCAGCACTGAGTTATCAGCCATCAAAACGAAGTGGAATAGACAATCTGCCATGGCTGTCAATATGTCAAATTGATGGTTGTTGCAAAAGTCTCGGAGCCCCCTGACGTCAAGTCCTTCGAGAGCGGCAGGATCTTCGTAAGAGTTAATATGGAAAAGGTCTTTGAGCTTTTGTACATCATCTTGGTCTTTTTCCTCAAAAAGCTCCAAGTCCCAGCCTAGTTTGCTGCTTCAGAGAGTATAGAAGTTCATCCCAGCTTTCATCAGAGCCAGGACCGTAGTATGTGCAATAGATAGGGTACCCTCAATGGCGGTAAAGATGGGCATTGGCAGGATTCTTTCTTCCGCCAGGCTCTGACTTGGTGGCACGTCCAGGGCGGTAGGTGAATCGTATAGTCTTTTCGATCATGTCGGACATCTTTAAAGGTTGAGCGTGCAGTACATGATAGAGTTACAGAAGGGGGAAAACAAATCGAGCTAGTTGCGCTATGGTTGCATGAAAGAGAAAGGGAACAGGTTGAATGTGCAAGGAAGAGTACTGCACAAACTTCGCTTAGTCTACTTGGCTGCAGCTCCAACATGCATCCTCCTGGTAACCTCATTTAATGCATATTCTTGTGATACACTCTCTTTATATTTTCTATCACTGTGAGATCGAAGGATCTCGTGAACTCTCAAACTCCATATTGACCATCCTTCTTGGATGATTCGAGGGTTAGCCTACTCTGCGGTTTCAATGTCTTCAGATGCATTCTCCTTCCTGAGTCGGTCCTCGAGTAGTCCTGCGCAACGTAGAGGCCTTTCTTCGTCGTCCGAGGAGTCATGGGCTGACGGTGACGAATCTGGAGATCTCCGCAATTTCATCCTCACAAAGGAGGCATGGACCAGCCCTGACGAATCTGGAGATCTCCGCAATTTGACTCTCCTAAAACTTCCGTCTTGATCAAGCGGATGGGGAGGTAAGCCGCGTTTTCTTCTAAGTTATATTAGCGAAGTCCGCTGGTTTGTTCCATGATAACCGATGTTGGAGAAAGGTCAGGCCAATTGAGCTGGTTGCTTCAGGGTAAGATAAAAGAGATTAGGAGCAAGTGATGAAGGTGATTATGCTTCTCAACAGGCCTTTCGCTTCAACCACTCCGGCACAGTCCTCTGAATAACCTAGTCATTGTGTCTTGGTACTTACCGCCACGTTTTCTCGAGGTATGTCTGGCCGTTGTAATGAGGGAAACCTCGTATCTCAGAATATTCCCCAGTGTCGGCACAACGATTATCATCGCCAGGCCAGATCCAAGAGTGAAGTTCTTCCTCGGAGCCACGGAAACTGAGGGCCTTTTCTGTACTCCATGACCAATCACAAAGCCTGAACCATAGGTCCAGTAGATAACCTGTCGGGATTCGCATCCACGCTCCTGGCCAACTGTTCCCCCCCGGCAGAATCAATGAGACAGCTTTGACAACAAATTCGCCATTCGCTACGTCCTTCAAAACTGCCTCATCAGCTAGTAGCACAAAGTGATGGACATATTCTGCCATGGCAAGGCGTTCATCGGGTCTTGATGTTAATCGGCGTCTTTGACCCGGTATTTGTACCACATTTTGTCGCAGCTTGAGTTCCTCAGCATTCCAGAAATCTCGAATACCTTGAGCATCAAGGCCTTCAAGTTGTGAAGAGTCCTCACGACCTTCAATCGTGAAGGAATTTTTCAGTCGTTGAATATCATCTGGGTCAACATGCACTTCGTCTCCATTAATATCCTTGTCTTTGATGCCGCCGAATGCCAATTTTGTCTGATGTTCCAGAGAGTACAACAGCATTTCCCAAGCTTCATCGGACTCTTTATCGTAGTATGTCCGGTAAACTGTATAGCCCCATTTGCGGGGGTAGTAAACGTTGTCAGGGTTTTTGCTTCCTCCAGGATATCGCGTAGGGCAATATTGGCAGCTATCAGCCATGTCTTTGATATACTCAGCCATTCTCGCAGGGATTTGGTGGTAGCGGTTGGATTCGTGTTGGAGGTGGAGTGAAAAGTGGACGAGTGTGGGAAAAGAGAGGAAAAGATGAGTCTAGCGGTGTTGCAACCAACAGGTGTTTTACGTGTACCGAACGGCCGCCGCGTAAACTATTGTTCCTGTCAGACTTTTTTTGAGTATTCCAAGGCGCAAGTCCCCAAGTATACAGATCAAACCAATACAAGAATAATCGCAGATTTGGAATCTAAATGCTAACAAAGGCCCTAAGAACTATTAAGAGGCGATTAGCCCAATATCGTTTACTAAAATGGTTCATCTTGCTTAAACTTTAACGTTTAATCGTTATCTATTAAAACAAGTAGCTAATTAGGTAAAAATTACCCTAACCCCACACTTAGGGTTAACTAGCTTTAACTTAGGGTTATTATAATAAAGATAAAAAGGGACTTTAATTAGTAAAGAAAAATAATAAAACTTTTCTTCTTTTACTCTTTACTATTAATATAGAAAATATAATACTATATAGCAATAAAGAATATTATATAGGTTAATTAAGACTATTATTTATTAATTTGCTAGCTATATTAGGTAGCTATTTAACCTAGTATTAGCATTAAGTTATATTTTTAATAGTAATATTAACTTAAAGGCTAAGTACTTAAGGATATTAAAGACTATATTAATATACTTAAGCTAGCTAACCTAAAGCTTACTATAATACCTAAAGATAATAGTTAAGTAATTTAATATCTTACTATCTTAAAGGGATATAGCTATAATATATATTAATATCTTACTATTACAAAAGATAATACTATCTATTATTAGCAAAAGGTAAGGTATATTATAGTGATAGTAATAATAGTAGCAAAATGTTACGACCCAGAATGACCGTTCTGCACGTACCCACAATTTTCCTTACGTTATTACCAATAACATAAGGACCGAAGGTGCCTATTTCGGTCCCAATCTTAGCAACTAATTAAAACCAGACTGACAACGTCCAATATCAGTCCTTACTATCTTAACCAATTAACGATAGACCAACTGCATAAATATCAATCCTAGACTAAAACACTAAGATCTCAGTCTACAAGATACATACTTATTACTAACTACCCTTATACCTTAGCATAGTATAAATATTCTATATTCTTTAGCCTAGATAGAACCNNGCTCTATTTACTATTAAGAGACGTAATACTTCGCAATGCTTAGTATCTATACCCTACACATCTACTAACATAAACCTAGTATGGACTAGTTTATCCCTTAGAAAATAATAACTATTATACATTAATAGCTCTTATTTAGACTGTACTGCATAACACTAAGCAATACCTATGCAATAGCACTTACTACCCCGAACCGCCCTGCTACTGCCCCCCGAGGACAGTAGCACTCGCAGGCTACGCTATCCAGCAGCTAGCCTACCCTTTAGGAAGAACTGGAACTCCTAATGGATACTGAAGATAAAGCGGAGGAGGAGAT